>CAUYUJ010009372.1:0-17500 GCA_963575745.1 Prorocentrum cordatum | reverse complement strand
GCGCGTCGCCCCATGAGGGGGCGACGCACACATAGTACCAGCATGCTGGGGTGCCGCCGATTCCATTCAACGTTGCGGCGGGGCTCCCACGCAGCACCCGAGGGGTTGGGCTTCCGGCCATCCAGACCATCATCCTGGACACCTGCGGAGCACAAGCTGCATGGCGAAAGCGTCCGGAAGCGGTGGAGCACCGCGGGTCCGCCCCATTGACAAGACCGACGCAGGCGTGCCTACGCTGTAAGCCTGAAGTGCCCGACGAATGCATGTATCTTCATTTTCGTGGGGGGAGATGGAAATGTGACCCGCCGTGAATCCATGTGCCATGTTTCCATGACCTGGACACGTATCTCGTGATTTCCGCGTAGACCAGATGTCCGAATACATACTGGGCGATCGGATGACAAACCAACCCGTTTCCATAATAGTTATCGGATATCTCGTTGATCTCGTTCGGGCTGTACTCGCAGATCGTGGGGTGTAGCAAGAAGGCCGTGAGGCTCAGCACTTGGATCCTCTGCCTTCTTCGCCTCCTCCTCCTCATCAGCCTCAGCCTCATCATTTGGCTGTCTGGGTACCCTGTCTTCTTCCTGCTACTCCTCAGGCTCGTAATTGTCGTGCGTGTCACTCTTCTCGCAGTCGTCTCCCGTCTGCCCAAATCAGCCCCATTCCGCACGGGAGCGCGCGACACCGTATACCTCAAGCTGGCGCAAGATAGTGCTGACGTCGTCAAACTGCGTCGCCCCGCGATTGGGTAGTACACGCGCTGCGTAAGAAATATAGCATCGACTTCGTGGAACTCCAGCTGCGCGCCTTTGGACAAAAAAATGGATCCGTCACAATAGAGGGCCATGGGCACTAGACTTCAGATGATCCGCGCCCAAAGGAATGGTATTCGTTTCTAGATCCACGAGTGGACTCTCTGCCTTCACGGCCTCAGCACCTAACCTGGCTCCCAACGCTTTCCCAACATACTCTCCGGCCCTCCTGGGTTCCTCCCCTCGTCCTTCTCCGTGTATCGTTCTCGTCTCCCTCCTCTCCATTCTAAACTAGCCTGGCCCTCAACCACAGTTTCCTCCTCCGCCGTTCTGGCATCCTCCTGCAGTGCTCCTGCGCCGGATTGAACAGAACATGGGCTCGCGCTTTGGCACGATGGTTATTGCAACGAACGAAATGAACATCGTTGCGGTCGTACACGTGGAAGTTATAGTCGTAGCCGGGATATTGGTAGCCGACCAGCTCCGGGATGAAGATCTCAACCGCGGGGTCCAAGTCGCTGCCATGGTGCTGCATCCTATCGTTTGTTTGTTTTCCTTCGAGTTGTGGCTCCCCGTTCAAGCTGTGACTGCGCTCGTGTTTGTAACCGTCACTGCGGTTGGAGATCGGTTGTTCTAGCACGGGCAGCGGTGCTCGGCGATGGAAGCGAAGAGGAGCGGCTGCCGTCCGCGCTGGATTGCGCAGTCAACGCGCCTTATTGTTGGCTGTGTGCTCGCCTTCGGTCTCGGCACGATTTGCCGGTAAATCTCCACGCGGACTAGGTAGAAGTCGTGAACTTTGACCGTTTGGCTTTCGAACGAGATCCCCCTCGCATATCGCGTTGGACTTCGCGCGGATCACGGTGACAGTCCTGTAGATCGCAGCGGACGTAATGACAAATCTTGTCGTATAGCCGATGATTGCAGTGAGGGTCCTGTGGATCGCATTGGACATGAACGTAAGATCTTGCCGTGTAGCCGACGATCGCAGTGAAACTCCTGTGGTCCGCAGTGGCAACCACGCAGATCGTGAGGTACGGCCGTGGGATACAAGTATCTGCAGAAGCCTCCTGGATGGGGTCCGGATATATGGGGTCGGAGGATCGCGCCGCATCGGCGATACATTCTCGATACCTCGCCGACGCATCTAGGATTTATCGGCTCTGGCGACGCATCGGCGCCGTCGGCGCGGAGAACATCGGGCTCCACGACGAGCCGCATCGGCGAAGCATCGGCGATGCGGCACCGTCCCCCGACGCCATCTGCCCGGACCCCACCTGGGAGGCCATGGTATCTGGCAGCTCGTGGTGCACACCTTCCAAAACTTCAGGCGCGCGCGCGCGCCCGGCCGCGGCCCCCAGCCCGCGCGCGCGCGAGCGCGACTCCGAGCGCGTCCGTTTCCTTTTCCGTCTCCGCCTCTCTCAGGATGGCCACGATGTGACTGAAGGGGCCCACAGGCACACAAACAAATACACACTAATCACAGGATCCCCCAAATTTTCCCATTCTGGGTTCCTGTCTCCTCCCCCACTCCCACTACTTTCCCATATTTCCCTGGGGGGGACCATGAATTGTGTCTGTGTGTTTTTCCCCTCCTGAGATGTCACCGAGGGAAGGCCGGCGGACATTGCAAAAGTCCTATAGGCTGGGGGGGAAGGGCGGCGGGCGACGACGCACCCTCCGAGCACTCGTCCGGCACAGCCGGGCGCACTCAGAGAACTTTGCCCGGAGGTGCACGCCCGATGCAAAAGCCGAGCGCTGTGAGGTCACTTTTTTTGAGCTAAACGCCCGCACAGCCTTGGTGAACACAGCAGCGGCGGCGGGGACAGCGCTGCTGGCAGTGAGGGGGACCTCACTGACCGAAAGAAGACCTCCAGCAGGCCACACGATGGGCGACCGCCCCGTGGCCAGGGACATAGCAAGAGAAAAACCGTCCTGCGCCGCAGCAGGGCATACGGTCGGGGAGGGCAAGATCCTCCTCGGCCCGCATGGTAAGGAGGAGCGATGCTCCCGACTTCACCCTCGCGTCCTTCCCTGCTCGGTCCATCCTTGGCCTCTTTCGCTGGCCGCGCCCCGCCCGAAAGGCTTCGACATGGGCGTCCGAGGTCCCTGCAGCCTTGTCGCGCACCCTTCTGACCCGGGCCGACTGCAATCCATTGATTTGGCGCGCGGTCGCCAAATCCATGGACGGGGGGGTGTTGCCCTCCCCAAAGTGCGGCCGGCGCCGCCTCGCTCGGCGGCGGAAGCCTGCGATCCCCCATGGAAACGGCACCCGTCGCTAATCCACGCCCCCATTCCCAGACATTCGACGTCTCGATTTTTTCGAGACGCGGGCCCCCGACCTCCCGACCACTTCCCTGGGGCCGGTTTGTCACCCCGAGTCGTTATTTGAAGGTCCCGAGGCCCGGCGAGGGCCCCGAGAGGCCGAAAAACTATGAAAAACCTCCGTCTCGATTTTTTCGAGACGCCCGATGTCTGGGTTGATCCATGCTTGCGGCCGCCGGAGCAGCGCTGGCTTCCCCCGCTCCTGGGTGCCAGCCCGCGCCAGGACCCGGAGAGGCAAGGCGCGCGCGCGCGCGCCCGCCAGCGGCCCTCGGCCCCCCGCCCGCCCGCGCGCGCAGGGCGGCCGGGGCTGGCGGCGGCGGGCGCAGCGCTGCGGCGCGGTGGCGGGGCGCGTCGTCGTCGTCGTCGTCGTCGTCGTCGTCGTCGTCGTCGTCGTCGTCGTCGTCGTCGTCGTCGTCGTCGTCGTCGTCGTCGTCGTCGTCGTCGTCGTCGTCGTCGTCGTCGTCGTCGTCGTCGTCGTCGTCGTCTTTCGGCGGCGCGGGCGCGCCAGGGGCCAGAATGGCCCTTGAGCCTTGGGCCAAAATGGCTTGAGCCAAAATTGCGGCCTTCCTCCTCCTCCTCCTCCTCCTCCTCCTCCTCCTCCTGAGTGTCCCCCGAACTTCCTGCACCCTCCTCTCACCCTTCTCCTCTTTCTCGCTCTTCATTCCCTCTCCTTCCTCCTGCTCTGCATTGAGCTCGTCCAGCCTTGGTGGCCCCCAGGGCTCTCCATGCTCGCGCTCGAGTAGAGGCCGAAGGACTCCGGCATCACCCAGGCGGGGAGGAGGGGGAGGAACAGGAGGAGGGCCGAGGAGGAAGAGGGAGGAAGGAGGAGGAGAAGGAAGGAAGAGGAAGGAACAGGAGGAGGGCCGAGGAGGAAGAGGGAGGAAGGAACAGGAGGGGGGGAGGAACAGGAGGAGGGCCGAGGAGGAAGAGGAGGAGGACGGCGAAGACGAAGATGCACGAGATGTGCAAGGCTCGTGTCGACGCCCTCCGACGATGAAGACGATGAGGATGCGGCAGGGGAAGTCGGGGAAGGATGATGAGAAGTGAGCTGATGATGGTGTCATGGCTATGATGTCGATTGAGATGCTGATGCTGGTGACGAAGCTGTTGTTGATGATCATGATGGTGACGATGGTGATGATGATGACGCTGCTGATGATGATGGGATGATGATGGTGGTGTTGTTGATGATGGTGGTGATGATGGTGATGATGATGGTGATGATGATTGTGGTAAATCTGATGATGGTGCTGATGATACAAATGTTGATGTTGATGCTAATGGTGATGACGATGATGATGGCGATGATGATGAGAATGCTGATGAGGATTCTGATAGTGAATGGGTACTGATGATGGTGCTGATGATGCTGATGATGATTATGATGCGAACAATGATGAAGACGATGACGATCACGATGCTGATGATGATGCTTGAGAGTTTGATGATTGTGACGATGGTGGCGATAGTGGTGGTAGTGATAAGGATAAGGGTGACAGTGATGAGGATGATGAATATGCTGATCCTGATGACGAGGGCAGCGATGGTGATGATGTTGATGATGGTGATGCTTACGGGTTGGAATATTGACATTGTGATGGTGATTGTGGTAGTGATGACGATGACGATGACGACACTGATGACGACGATGAGACTGACGATGATGATGCTGGTGAGGACGAGTTTGATGGTTGTGATGGTGATGGTGCGGGTGGAAGTGGTGATGACGATGACGATGACGACTTTGATGATGATATTGATGATGATGGTGATGACGTCCATGATGCTGATGATGGTGATGATGAGTTTGATGATTGTGGTGGAATTGATTTTGGTGGTAGTGATGCCAATGAGGATGAGGATGATGATGACGGTGATGATGCTGATGAATTTGATGTGTGGGATGACCGTTACGGTGGTGGTGGTGATGTCGATGACGATGGTGATGACGATGATGATAGTGTTGATTGGTGATGGTGATAATGATGATGCTGCGAATGATGGTAATGATGATTACGAGTTTGGATATTGTGATGGTGATGATGGTAGTAGTGATGACGATGGCGATGGCGAAGACGATGGTGATGAAGATTATGATGATGATGATGATGATTATGATGATGAGGATGTTGACGATTATGATTCCGATGATGATGGTGATGGCGATTATGATGATGATAATGACGACGATGATGATGACGATCTTGATGAGTTTGATGATTGTGATGGTGGTGGTGATGATGGCGATTACGATTATGATGTTAATGATGATGATGATGATGATAGTGACAATGGTGATGATAATGATGATGACGATGATAACGACTGCGAGTTGAAGATTGTGATGGTGAGAATGGTCGTAGTAATGACGATGGCGATGGCAATGATGCTGATGATAGGTCCGATGATGATGATGATGATGATGGTGATGGTGCTGATGATGGTAATGCCGATGATGATGACGATTCTGAAGATGATGTTGTTGTTGATGATGATCACGCTTAGGATGATGATGATGCGGATGATGATGATGATGATAAAGGTGATGATGATGATGATGATAATGATGATGATGATGATGAGCTTGATGAGCTTCACGATCACGATGATAGTCATGGTAGTTGTGGTGGTGGTGGTGGTAGTGAGGACGACGACAATGAACACGATGATGATGATGATGACTATGATGATGATGATGCCGATGTTGATGCTGATGCTGATGATGCTGACGATGATGATGATGATGATGCCGATGCTGATGCTGATGATGACGATGATGACTATGATGATGATGATGATGATGATGAGGATGAGGATGAGGATGATGATGATGATGCTGATTTTTTCATTCTGCGCCTTGGGCCCCTATGTGTGTCTTATCTTTGTGAGGCTGCTCCTGCGAAACTTCTGCTAGGAATCCAGATTCATCACTCTGAAATACACTGACATCAATGAGAGGCGGCGCGCGGTGCTTTGGACCGAGACGACCAGCGAAGAACGCAGGGCGAGGGGGCCGCACCAAAGGCCGAGAGTGGCCCACGGTTGGCCCCGCCGACCGACTCGAGAGGTACGGCCGACTGGAGGAAACGAACTTAGTGCTTCGTGCGTTTTAACATCGAGCGCAACCTTTCACTACCCATCAAAGTGTTCCAGCGAGGGCTGCCCCGCTTGATCCCAAGAGAAATCAAAAGAGCCTCGGGGGTCGCTGGTTCCCTGGGGGCCTCCGCAACTGTCGCGGTGAGCACTGAACTCCCCTGGGGCCCCAACGCATTCGAGGAAGAGGAGGACGAGGCGAGGATCGAGGACGAGGTCGGAGAGGGGAGACAAATCTCAGACGAAACACTCAGTGCAACGGCGGGGCTGCCGACAGGCAAAGCAGCAAAATCGCCTGCAGCGGCCGCAGGCTCACGTACGCCATCAGGCCCCCGTGCAGGCCCGTCAGCGTCTGGTGCTCTGGCTGGTCGTGCACTCAACCGACCAGCTGCACAACGTACTCCTGGAGCCCCCTCTCCATGAACGACGCTGGGGCCTTCCCCTGCTTGCGCTCCATCCCCGCCTGAACGCAGCACGCGATCACCGTCTGGCGCCAGCGCTCGTCTCGTAGCACAAAGGTGATCCGCTTCTTGTCCTTGTCGTACGTCTTGTCCAGACGGCACATCCGTATCATCTCCATCTTGTCCTCTACGCCGTGCGCGTCGAGCCACTCCATCATGTCCACGATCCCCTTCGCGTTCTGGGCGCCCACTGCGTCTCCGCGTTCTCGAAGTCCCGCCAGCATGCCCGCGAGCGCCCAGATGTAGGGGGCACCGTGCTGGTGACCCTTCCCGTCGCGCTTCACCGCCTCCGCGTAGTTGTGGGTCTGCTCCGCCATCTTCAGCGCTTCCGCCCCGTCCGCAGGGCAGAGAAAAGTGTCGAATAGGCATCCTCCGAGTTCTCGCACCCCCTGCGCCACCTTCAGGAGCTGCTTGACCATCGCGAGCAGGAACCGACGTAGCCCTTGATCGCTGACACCTTTGAGCTTCTTGTCCGTGCTGCCTCCTTCTGTGCGTGACTTGACACGGCGTGGCTCTTGGCCTCCATCCTTCTTGTCGTCCGCGGCGGCCGCCAGCAGCGCGGGCATGGCGAAGGCGATGGCGCTCCACCAGACGCGGAGCGGGGCGAGGCAAGTGTTCCTCTCGAGCGCGTGTGCAATACCCAGGTAAGTTGTCAAACTCGAGCCCACACATTTTACAGATGATCTCAGGGGGGACCTGTAACTCCCATGCTTGGTGCCCCCCTCGAGGCCGACATCTCCCAAGACTCCAAGACGCTTGAACGTGCTGTCTCGCGCTATCTTTTGAAGCGAACAGGCTGCCACAGTTCAAGCACTGGTTCGCAATCACGCAGCATCTAAGCGGGCACATGACGCCGTGAGACCCGCCGCGGGCCTTCGTCATATGCGCGACCAGCTTCTTCAAGGAATCAAAACACGGGCCGCAAACGGCGCCCTGCGAGTCGGTCAGGTCGCACACGAACTCTCCCTCAGGCTCCTCCGTCTCCTTGGCTCTGGGTGCAAGTTTTTCCCATATCTGATCTTCCCTCATGAGTGACACCTCCAGCAGCTTCGCATCAACTTTCAAAAAAGCTGTGTTCACCTCCTCGCAGCTCCATAACTCTTGCCAAGCCCTGCCGACCAGCGCCCATTCTTCGAAGAAATCCTCCGTGCCGCTGATGCCCTCCAACAGCATGAGGTCGCGGGTGAACTGCCTGGCGAACGGGCTGGTGCTCACCGTCAGCTTCCCTTCGATGTCGATCGGCGAGGGCTCGTCCTCCAAGTGTCCCCAGAGAGCTGCAATAACCTGTTGGTGAGCCAGAGGATGCCGCACCATATCTTGTAGCCAGCGTATCCTTTGCATGGCCAGAGCCGCCTTTGAGGGCACAACTCCCCAGCGCTTCATGAGTTGCTTGTTCGTGAGAACTTTGACATGTGTGTCGTGTGCCACCTGCGATCCACCTTCCATCACTCTCAACTTCTTGCAAATCTGAACGTCCAGACGATGAAGTTCCGACTCGCTGAGCACGTAGCTGCACATGCCAGAGAGAGCAGCCCCCACTATTTTGCCCAGAAAGAGCTGTCGTCGTAATTTGTGAGGACTCTTGGCGAACCAAAATCTGTCCATGTCAGCCCATCCTTTTTTAAAAAAAAGCGTCAATGCGGTAGCCGACCTCGACGCTGGCGTTGTCGTTCCATACGTATCTTCCACCAAGATGCCGTGCATGTGGTAGTATCTTTCCAGACCCAGGCTTGAGTAGTGCTTTAAACTTCAAGTTTTCAGAAGGTTTGAGCTCGGAGACCATCTCGCGCTTCTTCATGTTCTGTTTGAAGCCCCCCTTCTCGAGCTCCGTGATTAGCAACGTCTGGCTTTCCTCGATGATTGCGTGTGCGTCGGTAGCCAAACCAGACAGGATGACGTGGCGTTTCTTCAAATCGTCAGCGAACTGCACCACGGCACATGAAACAGGTAGCTCCAGTATAGGTGTCTTGAATAGGAGGAGGTCGTCCTGAGCAGCACACTCAGCACGCCATTGTTGTACGGGTCTTCGAAATGCCACGGCAAACTCCTTGGGCGCCTCACAGGTCCCCATGAGACCTCCGCGTCCGAGGGCGAAATGTAATGCCTCGCCACGCGCCTCGACCTCCACGATGTGATGATGAATCCTGTCGTGCAGCAGGGCCCAGTCCACCGGCTCCGCCAGCTCCTCCACTGCCTCATCCAGCCACTCGAGTGGCGTGCAAGCGAAAGCGTTCGACATATCCAGCAATTCCGAGACACTGCGAAGGCCTTTCTGTCTGAGAGCATATCCCACACAACGAGTGACCATCATAGCATCCTCTCGCCTGCGGTGCGCCAAGTAGCCGTGACAAGTCGGATCGAAGTTCAACTCGCGCTCACGGCTGCTCGGCTTCCGAAGTAGACCGCCGAAGAAAAACTTCCAGAAGGTGCAGACCAGGTGAATGAGCCTCTTGCCGTCCAGACCTCTGAGTCCGTTATGCTTGTCCAGGGCGAAGCCAAACGACCAGTGCGCAGCTGCAGGTGCGCGTTCAGCTCGACGTACATGAAGTAAGGCCTCCTGCACCTCCGAGCGGCAGCTGCGACAAGACTGCGCTACCTCCTCGATCGGTGGTTGTCCCAGACCACGTGGTGGTCTCCTCGCCGTAGTGCAATGTCCAGGTTCAATACAGCAAAGTAAAAGTTCGACGGGGATACTCCACTGCACAGATCCTCTGCGCTTCCCACTTTTTCGCATAGCCCAAATCGTACGACAAAGATCGCGTTCAGCTAGATCTTCAAGGTAAGCACTCCTTTCCATGAGACGAGCGGCTGTGGTACCACGACGGGCGAGAAGCTCAGCTCGATCAACGCGTACTGCTGACATGCCTCCCTCTGCGCTCGGCTTCGCCATGTGCGCCTCGACCGCCTTAGCCGACGGTCGTGACTCGGGCGTCGTAAGATACTGCCGTCGCTTGGTACCCTGAGCTCGTTCTGCCAACAAATGTGCTATCCGATGCATCTCATACGTATGCCCCAACTTCTCAGCCTCCGCCAGGTCCGTCTCGAGTGACATGCGTCGTTCAGCTCGTCGCCTGCGCGCCCATTGTCTGAGCTGCTTGGTGAGCCTCTTGATGGGTTCAACCTGCTCGTCGTCACCAGTCGAGTCGGACCCGCGAGAGCCCATTCCAGCCACTCGTGCTCGTTCCTCCGCACGAAGCGCCACTAGCCGTCGCCTCTCAACTTGCAAACGTGCCTCTGCGGTATTGTGTCGTTCAGGCGGGTGCTTTCGGAAATGTGCCTGACCAGCTTCCTGCATCAGTTGCATCACCAGACTCCAGTGTTCATCAACTCGCCGATCTTCTCTGAGAGATATGAACTCGTTCTCATGCTGAGTGAATAATTCTTCCAGCTGCAGTAGAAGTAGATCTCGACCCTTTCCCGTTTGAAGTGCTTCCGATAACTTCTGAAGGTCCCAGGTCATGAGCTTTGCTTTCGAATCAGTGACTCCGTCTTGCATTTCCAGAATGTAATCAATCACAAGCAGAAGCGGTAAATGATCACGTGGGCGTCGATCAGGAATGAGTTGAAGCCGTCTCCCGTGAAAGTAGCTCACCTTGCAATCAAGGGCGTTCCCCATAGCAGCCACTGGGATGAACCAGTGGTCGATCGTAGAGCTCGCCCCCTTGGAACCGAAGAACGTGGGCCCGCCCTCGGAATACCAAGTACTAGGTGAGCACAAGTTGCGAGTGAGGCACAGCTGCTCCGCGAGGTCGCCCGACATGTTCTGCTTGGCCCTGTTGTATTCTCCAGCATGTTCCTCTGCCACAGGAACCCCATCACTCCGTTCACCAAAGCCACTGTTCACGTCCATGCCCACCACTAAGAGAGAGCGGGCCCGCGTACCCTCCACTATGTTGTCAACCCACTGGTGCGTCGCCTTCACAGCCCCCTCGTACACCGACATCTTCTTGCCCGTGGGGCCAGTGGGGGGTGGATATCCAACGACCAGGGTCACGTCGAACTTGCCGCTTTTCACCCTCACCGCTCCAGCTCTGCCTTGAATAGACTTGGGCGGAGTGAAGATATCCACCACATCTTTGAGTCTAAACTGTCTGCCCAGTATGATCGTGCAACCTGCAGACCGATTCGTCCACGCTGACGCCGCCCAGCCAAAATGAATCGCAGAGTACCCGTCGCCCAACTTCTCAACCTGATACTGTCGGCCAGACCAGCTTCGAATACGAGTGCCCGGCAGTAAGACGGCATCGGCTCCAAGCTCGTGTGCCACTTCGCGGCACCTGCCCACGGCGATCAGCGACAGCGGGCTGTAGAGAAATAATCGAAGAGGCCCCAGCACGCGCATTCTCCAGCCATGCGCCGCGAGCCCTCGAGACGGCTGCGCTCAACAGCTGGGCGCCTCGAGGGAGAGGTTGCGTCCGAAAAAGGAATGTCGGACGAGCGCTGCCCTGTCGCGCAGCTGGGCTGCGGTCTGAGCCCCAGTGGCGCTTGATGATGATGATGATGATGATGATGCTGATGCTGATGATGATGATGATGATGATGATGATGATGATGATGATGATGATGATGATGATGATGATGATGATGATGATGATGATGATGATGATGATGATGAGTGGGAGGAAGCGGAGGATGAGGAGGACGAGAAGGAGGGCAGCGATGACGACGAGGAGGGATGAGGAAGCAATGAGCAAGAGGAGGGGCCCGGTAAAGGAGGAAGCAAGGAGGAGGAGCAGGAGCAGGAGCGAGCGAGCGAGCAGGGAGGCTGGACAACTGGCTAAGCTGCGCACGACCTGTTCGAGAATCTTGCGATGTGAGACAGTCGGCGTAAAAAGAAGCAGCACACTCCCCGCGGAAAACTATCCATTTGGGGGCACCAAGGTAGCATTGGGGTCGAAAGACACAACGAAAAGAAACGTGTAAGTGAAATGCATCATGCAAATATGTTAAGCTGATATAAACATGGGCAGACTGTGAAATGTTTGAAGGTCCAAGCCCAAAGCATGCAGTGCACCACGACTGCGATGCAGGGATGCAGTGGCTGAAAGAAGGACGCCAAGCGGAGCCTCGACATCCTAGTGAGAGCACCCCGGGAGAGAGCTGGAGAGTAGGGGTATCGGTACCTTGTGGTTTCCTTAGAAGGGAGGGGAGAGCCGCGGAAGGTCACAGCCAGGAGGAGGGGGGGGAGGGAGGGCTGCATGATGGCACCTCTGCGTATGGCTTTCTCCAGGGCCGCCACTCCAGCAAATCCGAAGACAACAGCACGGGACACAACTCGAGACTGCCTTTCGGAACTCGTCGCAATGGCATCCCTTATCACCCACGCCATCGAAGGACACGATGCCGAGGGCATCGTAGTCCGCCTCCTCGGGGAAACCTTCTTTCATGTCCATGCCGATGGACCAGTGCACGAGCGCGAACGTTGAACAAATAGACCGAGCTCGTGGTCGGAGCGGGAGAGAAATCCACGATGGCAGTGGAGTTGCGGATCATGCATCAAACGCGCGTCACCATGGCCAAGACACCTCTGGGCATCACCGTCGGTGACTAGTCGTTGGCGCTGCACCTGAATCTGGTGCGTAAGGCGCAGGTCGACAAGCTGGACCGTGTGTTGCGTCGGTATAGTGGCCACCGCTGTTAACGGCCTCGGGTACCATGTGATCGCCATAGAGAGGGGCACACTTTTCCAGGCATGGATGCGAGCTCGAACAGGGGCATGGTGATTCCACCGCACCGAGCTGCGCAGGCTGTGTCTTCCATGCGGAAGCCGCAAGGGACTCCACAGCATGAAGTGGATACGGCGGTTTGGCAAAACAGTCGTCTGGAGCTCACAGAACGAGCATCGGGTTCTGCATTGTGGCTGCGGGAGGGAATTTCGAAAGTAGAGGGGGATGCAGGCGCAGGGGACCTGTTGCACTGTCGTCTTCGCAGGCGCGCAGGCAGCGACGCGGACCTGAGCACGTGGCGCCTGAGCAATGAGGACGACAAGGAGATGGATGAGAGGCTTAAGCACGAGGAGGGCCGCTCACCACGAGGGTAGGCACACAAGCGAGCCATCAGCAATAACAGGAGGGAGCGCAGCCGGGGAAGACGAGAGGAGGAAGACGAGGAAGGGGAGGAGAACCCGAGTAAACCCAGGATGCGTCAATGATGCTGCACCACACCCTCCCGCCGTAGGCCTCATCTCAAGGGCTCCCTGCAGGCCACCCTTTTCACTACAAGACGCGTCCCATTGAACGACGACCGCCTTTTGAGCCTGTCATTCCGTCGAGACCACCGCTTGGAGAACGCGTTGCCGCGCATCCTTCATCTGGACGGTGCGAAAGCCCACGATTGAAATTGAGCCACCCCCATCTTAGCAACTGTTGCATGCGTTAAGCTCCCTGATCATTGGACTTCAAAGGCCTCAACCGAGAACCCCATTTTGGAAAGGAGTCGTCCTCCATCCGGGCAGCTGTTACATGTGTTCAAGCTTCCGTTCCCTGTGTTGACAAAGTCTTCTGCGAAAACAACATTTTGAAAAGAAGTCGCCTGCTGCCCTTGTAGTCGCTGCACACGCTTAAACCGCATGTGCGCTGAGCTGCGCGACAACCATATGTCCAACACGCACCGCACCTCTGTACCTGTAGCTGGTCCAAATCTAGGTTGAGACGGATGCGCGCGGCGCTCACGTGAGAGTCCCATTTTGGACACCCACCGCCCTTCATCTTTACAATTGCTGCGAGCTTTCAAAACGAATGGGCGCGGCGCTAGGGTAGGAGCTTCACTTTGAAAAAGGCCCGCCCTAATCTTCAAGATGCACCTGTTGTCAACATCGCAACACCATCAAGACAACTATACGGCATGGCTCTGCAACGTCACGGTGCGTATGGCACGGAACGCCCATTAAAAGGCAGCGTCCGTGTCGAGAGCCGGCGTGGGAGAAACTGGCATGCACAACATGAAGGAGGCAATGCCGCGCAATATTGGCTGATGATCTGCGCCGCGGTGCTAAAGCCGGTGCCAGTGGGGCGAGTTCGAGCCTCAAGATCTGGGAAGTCCCGGGGAACGCCCAGCCCGCCCTACCAGCACGCCTGGCGGCGCGACGGGGAGAAGCGAGCCTCGAGGAACGTGGCGGAGGAGAGAGGCGGAGAGTGATCTTCAAGGCGGGATCTTTAAGGAGAGATCCTCAGGGAAAGTGGCGGAGAAGAGGCGAGTGATCTTCAAGGAGTGCTCTGTAAGGAACGTGGCGGAGAGGAGGGGCGAAGCAGGAGGAGCGGAGAGGCCGCAGGGCAGGGCGAGCGGGGCGGAGGAGGCGGAGGAGGCGGAGGTGGAGATCGGGGCGGAGGGGGAGACGCGCCGGGCGTGAGGAGGCAGGAGGCGCGAGGAGAGGCCGAGGAGGACGAGGCGAGGGAGGAAGGGGAAGAGGGGGAGGGAGGAGCGTCCGCAGCAGGAGGGCGAGGGGCGAAGGAGAGGGGGTCGTCTCGCCAGGTGTGCCGCGACGGAGGCTCCCCCGGCGGAGTTCCCGCACAGCAGGACGCGGTCGGGGTCCCCCCCGAAGGCCTGCGCATTCTGCTGCACCTGGGGTGTGGCAATCGCCCCCCCCTTTGTCGTCCTCTTCAGCCTCCATGTCCTCCCCCTCCTCCTCCTCCTCCCCCTCCCTCCTCCTCCCCCTCCCTCCTTCCTGCTTGCACTATCTCTCCTGCCCACCTCCCTCCTCCTCCTCCTCCTCCTCCTCCTCCTCCTCCTCCTCCCCTCCTTCCATTCCTCCCTCCCTTCCCCCCTGCTCGTCCCCTTCCCTGATCCTCCCCCTCCGCCCTTCTCTTCCTACTGCGTTTCTAATTCTTTCTTGCCTTTTCCTATCACCCCGCCCTCCTCTGCATCCTCCCTGCTCCTCCTCCCGCATCCCTCCTTCTTCCATCGGTGGCGGCGAGGGCGGAGGAAGAGGGGGAGGAGGAGAGCAGGAGAAGGAGGACCAGTGCTGACCCAAGACGCACCAATTGTGGTTCAAGACGCCCTCCCTCCAAGTTCACTCGTCATAAGTTCCTGCAATACCTTGTTCTCAGTGCGGGAGGTTCCCCATTGAAAAACAACCGCCTGAGAATCCTCAATCGCACCAGACAGCCATTCCTGAGACTTGAACGCCGCGAGTCCACGTGATTCGTGCGTCCTGGCAATCCCAGGCTCGTGCCAAAAACCCGACTCCTGGGACTTCAACACCACGAATCAGCGTGACTTCTGCGTCCTGACAATCCTGGGTCAGAGAGCCACTCTCGGGACTTCAACCCTACAAATCCTTGGAACTGCTGTGAACGTTTGAAACGAACATTCGGAGCGCTGAGGCGAGAGCCCCATTTTGGAAATGAACAGCCCTCCACCTCTGGAGCTGCAGCAACCTTTGACGACGGATGTGCGCGGCGCTTCAGCGAGAGCCACAAGCTTAAAAGGACTGCCCTCCATCCTTGAAACGGTTGCAAGCTTGAACAACGAATGTGCGCTGCGCTAGGGCGAGAGCCACATTCTGAAAACGGTCCGCCCCCCATCCTTGAAATGACTGCAAGATGTGAACATGAATGTGCGCTGCGCGGAGGAGAAAGCCAGATTTTGAAAAGAGCCCGCCCTCCATCTTCGAACCTGTTAGAATCTGTCAAACATCAGGATCATGATTGGTTGGGAAGCCCTAGGCGAAACGCCCGGCCTGTCCTACCAACACGCCTGGGGGTGCGATAGGAGGGAATTATCCACGAGGACAAAAGATGGAGGAGGAGGAGGAGGAGGAGGAAGACGCAGGAGGACGAGGGGGGAGGAGGATGAGAAAAGAGAGGAGAGGGGACGAAAGGGAAGGGGGAGGAACGTGGACGACGGGGGGAAGAGGGTGGCACTCTGGACTTGTGTGCATGGGGGTTCCCTGGCTGCACCCACTTGAGGGCCAGGCGCTGATCCTCGAGGCCAAAGTTGGACGGGGTCTCGTCCGATGCGAAGAAGCCCAGCGCGCTCAGGCGGTACTGAGGCTCGACGACGACAACGCCCGTGTGCCGCGTCATGTTCAGACGAAGCCAGGGCGAGGACAACTTCGAGCGAATACGAAACCGAGAACCCCTGAGATCCGGCGGCTCCGCACAATGTCTCGGGCGCCGCGGCCTTCCCGGAGCGCTCTCCTGCACGCTCTCTGGGAGCGCTCCGGCACGCTCTGCTAGGGGGCCGCATGCGGGGAGGGTGGGGTTCACTTCGTTCGGGAGCTCCCGAGCGAAGTGAACCCCACCCTCCCCCTCAGAAATCGTGGGGGGTAGGGGCAGGGCTCGCGTGTGGCCACTTATCTGCCTCGCACTGATCCTCGCCCTGGCCCCGTCCGAGCTGTTCCACATGCTGTCGAGCGTGCCTCCGGCGAAGCTCCCTCCGTGGAAATATCCGCCACCGCGCCTGCGGCACCCCGGCGTGCGGCGGGCCCCGCCGTACGTCTCTCTGCCGGGGGCCCGGCAAGGCCCTGAGGGCGCCCCCCGATGGGGCCGTACCGCCGGAGGCCGCCCGAGTGGGACCCCTTCCTCCTCCTCCTCCTCCTCCTCCTCCTCCTCCTCCTCCTCCTCCTCCTTCCTCCGTACGTCTCTCTGCCGGGGGCCCGGCAAGGCCCTGAGGGCGCCCCCCGATGGGGCCGTACCGCCGGAGGCCGCCCGAGTGGGACCCCTTCCTCCTCCTCCTCCTCCTCCTCCTCCTCCTCCTCCTCCTCCCTCCTCCTCCCTCCTCATCCTCTCTCCCCTCCTCCTCCTCCTCCTCCTCCTCCTCCTCCATCGCCGGATCGCGCCGCATCGCCGGCGCACCAGGGATGCGTCGGCGACGCAGGAATCAAAATCGAAAGAATCGTGCTTCAGATCGGTGCATCGGAAATGCGTCACGATCCTTCGGCTACATCTTCTCCGGCCCCGCTTGGACTTACGCTACGGCGCTGCAGAACAGTTTCCCAGGGTGCGATAGCGGCTATGTTCGGCAGAGCAAGTGGATACCATGATAGGCAGCATCGCATCTGTGCCCAGAGAGTGCGCAGGGGCATACACGTTCAAGTACAGGCAGTCCTCGTTCTGGTCCTCGGGGTCCACGTTATACCAGTCGAGGGCCTGGAGGCACCCCAAGCCGCAATCTCCCCTTTCCCCCCCTCTAGAAAATGAATAACTTCACAAACGGAAGCTTCCCAACTCCACGCTGACCTTCGAACATTTATGTTGATGTCGTGCTTGAGGCACGTGAGCCCGCACATCCGAACGCCACAACGGCAGGGCAACTTAGAGAAGTAACCGTGTAACAACGGAGCCAATGTTTTAAACGTGCATGTGAAGACGCGGGGAAATGCTGGTGCGGGCGTGCCGTGTTTTGGTATTCGACCCTCATCATCCGCTCCTCCTTCCTGATGGGTAACGCCGTGGCTCGTCGCACCGCAGGGCGTGTCGGTGGGGTGAGTCTGGCGCTTCGTCTGACACTTCACCTAGTTGTCACATGGCGCCCCATGTCCCAACGCATGTGCAGATGAACACCAGTACGCTTTCACACGTGCGCCCATCGATGGCCACCCTTTCCCGAAGTGACAGGTCCTGCAGCTCAAAGGCACGAGCACACACACCGCTTGACGACAGGGGCGTTCAACCTCGCGAGCACGCCTGAGAGTCACTCGGTCGGCGCGACGGGCCGGGCCCGCCGGCGGCTTCGTGGCTTGGACACCGGGGGGGGGGCAACCGCCGCGCCGACGAGAGAAGGCCTCACAGGCGTTGGACGCTTCGTTCAACGCCGCTGCCTGGTCTGTTCGCCACGACGAGGAAGGGGCTGCGCTGCCCCGATGCGCCCGTTTTGAAACGCAGTGCGTCCCGTGTTCAAGACGTCCGTGTCAACACGTTGCGTGTTGGC
>CAUYUJ010009371.1:0-34596 GCA_963575745.1 Prorocentrum cordatum | reverse complement strand
TCCTCCTCGTCCCAGGTCGTGCTTTGCGTTCCTTCTTCCTGCCATCCTCCGCCCGCTGCCGCCAGCCAGAGCTGGCGCCCGGGAGGTTGCTCCTGGTCTGGCACCACGCGCCAGCGCTGGTTGCGGTCCTGGCGCCGCGCGCCCGTCGCTCGCGCGAGGCGGGGGCCCTGCCCGCGCCGCTCTCCGGCCCTGAGTGCACGGGGGAGGGTTGGATCGGATGGGGGTGGAATGGGGGCCACCGGCGTCCTCCCCCGTCCATAGCGCAGGGCTTCTCGTCCTCGTCTCCTCCTCTCCTCAGCCTCCTCCTACCTCTCTCCTTCTCCTCCTGTCCTCCTCCTCCTCCTCCTCTCCTGCTCCTCCTCCTCCTCTCCTCCTTCCTCCTCCTCCTACTCCTTCCTCCTCTCCTTCCTCCTCCTCCTCCTCACCTCCTCCTCCTCCTCCTCCTCCTCTCCTCCTCCTCCTCCTCCTCCTCCTCCTCCTCCTCTTCCTCCTCCTCCTCCTTCCTCTTCCTCTCCTCCTCTTCCTCCTCCTCCGTCCCTCCTCCTCCTTCCTCCTCCTCATCATCCTCCGCCTCCTCCTCCTCTCCTCTCCTCCCCCACTCCTCCTCACTCTTCTCCTCCTCCTCCTCCTCCTCCTCCTCCTCCTCCTCCTCCTCCTCCTCCTTGGAGGAGGAGGATCGCACAGCATCGTCAATGCACTGGCGACGTCGATGGTGTATTGGCGACGCCAACGCGGAAGCAGCCAGGCTCCACATCGAGCCGCATCGCGGCTGCGGCGCGATCCTCCAGCCCCATCCGCTCGGATCCCAGCCTGGGGGCCTAGACACGCACGCCCCGCCGCGAGGCGGTCGCGGGGCCCCCGTGGGCGTCCCGCGCGCGGACCCCGAGGGCCCCGAGGGGCCACGACTCTGGGGCACTTCGGGGCCCCTCCTGGATCCAGGCCAAGCGCTCTCCCCCAGGGGGGGCACGAGCGCGCCGGGGACGGCGACGACGACGAGACGATGATCACGAGGAGGACGACGAGGACGACAAGGACGGTGGACGAGGACGAGCACGAGGACGAGGACGAGGACGAGGACGACGAAGACGACGAGGACGAGGACGAGGACGACGAGGACGACGAGGACGAGGACGAGGACGAAGACGACGACGACGACTGTGGCGGCGGCGGCGGCGACGGCGTCCACGGCGACGGGCGCGGAGGCAGTCGGCCGCGCGCGCCGCGCCAGGGGCGAGGAAGGGGCGGGCGGCGACGTCGCGATGTTGACGCGTGGCGCGGGCGTCGTGAAAAGCACGACCAAGGATTGACCAAAGCCAGGGCTCCCGACTTGGCGCTTCGCGCTGCGCGAAGCGCGAAATGCGAAGAACTTCGCGCTCACGCGCCGCCTCCCAAAGGGAGAAGGAAGAGGAGGACGAGGAGGAATCGGAGCCGGACCGCGAAGCGCGAAGCGCGAACAACTTCGCGCCCTCGAGGGCGCCCTTGCCAAAGAAGGGCCCCCCTCAGCTATTGGGAGGGGACCTAAGTTAAGGGAATCTGATGTATGAGACCAGACCGCCAAGGAGTTGTTATCCCGACTGCGATGACATGGACCTCAGTGAGGCCGCGTCTCAATCGGGTGAGTCGGGTCAGGGGTTCCTGTGTGGTCGATGAACCAAGATCAGTCAAAGTCGAAACGGGTAATCGGATCGAATCGAATTCTTCCTCGGGTCGAACTGCATCGGCACGGAGTCGGAATGGAGTCGAATCGGAAGCGCCAAGATGCAAAACAACGTCATGCAAACATCGGGCCGCATCGGATCGTCCGAATATCGGAATCGAATCGGATCGGGCCGGCCGAAAACCACATCGAATCGGATCGATCGGATCGAATGGGACACTGACGACGGACCCTTGGCGTCTTCAAACTGGTTAGTGCGGGGATAATCTGTGACATCTCTCGGCCTCTGGGGGCCCTCGCCGGGCCGCAGGACCGACCAAGAAACAGCGCGGGGGTCAGGAAATTGTCCCTGGAAAAGGGGCGGTCGAAACCTCCAGAGCTGCCCGGTATCCAGGTCAAACGCGGCTCCCCAGGCCTGACCAGGGATGCGTTCTGACCAAATGTGCTGGGCTAATCTGGCCGTGGCGACGGGAACCTCCAGAAACGACTCAAAATCGCCGAACCGACCACGCGGCGGTCGTCGCTGCCGTCGCCGCGGCTGTCGCCGCCGCCGTCGCCGCCGTCAAGTCGCCGGAGGTCTGCAGGGCGCGTCCACGACGACGACGACGACGACGACGACGACGGGGGAGAAGGAGAACTAGCAGGCAGAGGCGAACGACGCAACGAGGAGAACCAAGGAGCCGCAGGGGGAGACGGCAACGGACAGCCCTCTCCAGGGGCGCTTTCTAACCAGGATGGCGAGGCGAAGCTGGCCGCGGCGACGAGAGCCTCCCTGGCGGCCCAAGACAGCGACAACGAGGCAAGGGTACCGGCATCGGTGTCGGTGCACTCGGCCCGTATAGTAAGGATGCGCGGTAAGGATGCAAGAGCCTTGGACGCCCATTTCGAAGCTTTTCGAGCAGGGCGCGGCCAACGAAAGTTGGCCAAGGATTGGCCGAGGAGGCAAAGATGCAAGAGTACCCTTGGGAAAGGTGTCCACCCTTGCTATGCGGGTTGACTGTAGCTTTTCTTCGCCTGAGGGACGAGGAGGACAGGGATGACAAACGCCTGATCGACTCGGCATGGCACGTGTCCTGTGACGTGGGGAAGTGCACACCGTGTGATACCGCGTGCGCACCTCATACCTCAGCCAACTCGCCTGCATGGTATGCGAGGTCATGGGTCACGCGCGACGTGCAGCCAGTGGCCCTGAGATCCGATGTTGTGATTTTGTCAATACTGGGTCCCTGGAAGTCTCGACCACCCATTCCCCAGGACCAGTTTTTCATCCTGAATCATTTTTTGACGGTCCCGAGGCCCGGTAAGGGCCCCTAGAGGCAGAAAATAATGAAAAACCTCCGTCGTGATTTTTGTCAATCCGTTGGATCTCTGGGGGTACACCTATATGGAAGGAGAAAAAACGGCATAAACGTAGACTTCTGGCGCTCCGCGCGGATTTCTTGGATCTGCGCCGGGAGCGCGCCATGGGGCCTCCGCCGGGAGGGCCCCTGGCGCGGAGCCGAGACATTCGCGCGGAGCGCCAAAAGTTTGTGCCGATGGCGGTTTACTTCTCCTTCGGCTACAGGGGGGAGGACCTCGGGAGCGGCCAGGAGGGGGGGCATCCGAGAGGGGGGGTGCAAATCGTGGCCGGCGGCATGTGCGCGGCCCAAAAGGGGGGGGGGGCCAGGGACGTCCTGAGATGAGAGTCATGAGGAGAAGGGGCGCCTTCGAATCTGGGGAGATATCGTGGCCCACGCCACGAGATCCCCCCCCTAGTCGCCACCCCCCCTCTCTGCCGCCCCCGACATGGGCGGAGGACGAGGGAGGGCGAGCGAGGAGGCCCTCCGCGGGCGCCGGGCCGAGGCGCGGCCGGCGGAGAGGGCCGCCCGGGGCCTGTCGCCCGCGGCCCTGGCCCTTCTCCTCCCGGTCTCGTCGGTCGTCCTGGGGCGGGGAGCGCGCGGGGGTGGCGAGGGCGGGGGGGGCGGGGCGGGGAGTACGTCCTACGTTCAGGTCGGGCGTGTCCCCCTCCAGGAGGATGTTGGACGCATGTGCTTTCTTTCTGTAAGAGAAAGCTAAACATACTACTAGAAGCGTCGTCCCTCTTACTGTTGTTTGTTTCTATTGTTCAAAATGCCTCCTGTAGAGGGACACGCCCGACTTAATCCTCCTGAGGAGCTCAGGAGGCAACTCCCCAGGGAGCTCTTCGGAAGATCGATCAGCGGCCACTATTGCGGGGCATCTTAGCCAGATCAGCCTTGATTGCGACCAGGATCACGCCGGATTGAACGGGATCAAGCGGACGTAAACGGGCCTACGTTCGTCGGTTTAGGTCGGTTTTCCGACCAAGAATATACAGGCGCCGATACTGAGTTAGACCTCCCAGGAATTGCGCCCAAGCATACCCATCGTTCGGAAGGGGCGGGGCGAGACATGTAAGTAGAAGTAGGGCCTCGATTGGGTTCCCGAACCGCCCCCGAAACGGAGGGAAAAGGGGAAAACCATCCGATGATTGAAATAGGATGGCGTCTAAAGTAGACTCGAGTATAGGAATCCTTCTGCCACTGTGCCTCGTGGCGACTGAAGGCGTAGTATAATGCCACGTGCTGTCTAGCTGAGAATTTGTAGCTTTCTACATAAAGTACCAAACCCCATCTACTCGCACTGCTTTGCATGCATTGCCCCCCTCACCAATCACCAAGGCTCCCTGAGCCGCAAAGGAGCCACCCTGAACCTCTCGAAACCTCTCCAAGGCTTCCAACACATCCACGGAAACCCATCAGAATGGCAACAGTGGCCCCAAGTGCATCTCTCCAAGGTTTCCAAGACATCCACGGAAACCCCTCAGAACCGCAAAGATGGCCCAAGTTGCCTCCAACACAGCCGAATATGGCCCCAAGACGGCCCAACGTGACCTCAGTACGGCCCAAGAGGAACCCAACACAGCCCAGAGAGCTTCAGAGAAGTTTCAGGAAGGCCCGAAGAGGTACAAAGAATTGTCTTCCCTTCCTGCGCTTTCCTTTGGTAGCGCTGACCCGTGAAGTAAGCTTGGCCCCGCTGAGCTCATCATGTGCAGAGCACACCGCGCACACCTGCCCCCTGGACGTCCACGTCAACGCTTTTTCGAGCGAAGCCAGCCATCGACGAGGCAGCCCCAGCCAGAAACGTTCTAATAACATTTCGTGCAGACCACAAAAGGCTATTCGAACATTCCTTGATGGGCCTATACGCAAGCTAAAACGCCTCGCCCCTGCTTGAGTTGGGGAAACCCAAAGGTACCGACGCCGATACCGCTACTCCCCGAACCTCTCCGGGGGTGCGTTCAATTCGAGGCGAATGCAACGGTGGCAGCGAGGGCCTGTCAGAAGGTCCAAAAAGGGGAAAAAGAGGGAAGGGTAGAGGTATGGGAACTTTTCCTACTTTAGAAAAGCTTGAATACAGTGGAGGCCTGTCCACACGAAACCATCCAGAAGCAACCCAACCCTGAGACCCCAGGACGTCCACTGATGTCTGGTGTGGGAACGTCACGCGCTCCATAGCAAAACCATCGAAACCAAAGAAACCCAGGGCACCCTGGAGGCAACCAGGTTGCTTCTCGGCAAGGGTCTCCACAGCAACACGCTGCCAGACCGCAGACCGCGGCCGAGTTGGGGCTCCCAGCCCGCGGGCGGCGCTGGCGTTCCTCGTCGGCGCCGGCAGACCCTCCGTCGGGCCTGGCGGCGGCGCGCCCTCTCCCCGCCGCCGCCGAAACCCCTCGGCACATGCCCTGCCCCGCCGAGGCCCCGCCGAAGGAGGAGGGGGCCTCTCCTACCTCCCGGTGTTGCTCCATCCTCCTCCCCCTCCTCTTCTCCCCTCCTCATCATCCTCCCTCCTTCCTCGCCCCCCGCCTCCCTCCTCCTCCCTCCTTCCCTCCCTCCCTCCCCTCCCTCCCTCACTCCCCTCTTCCCTTATCCCCCTTCCTCCCTCCCCCCTCCTCCCTCCCTCCTCCCTCCTCTTCCGCCTCTCCTCCTCCACCTCCTCTTCCGCCTCCTCCTCCTCCTCCCCCTCCTCCTCTATCCCTTCCTTCCTCTTCCCCCCACCATCCCTTTGCCTTATTATGAATGACTCCTCCCTGTCGCACCCCGAAGCCGAAGACTTCCATACCCACCATGGTCCTGAAGCAAAGAGAAAGGCAACAGCTTCACCGATGGAGGGCGGGTCGTTTCCAGAGTATGGCTCTTGCCTTAGCGCAGCGCAGAATCGGCTTATGGTATTGCAAGGGTTCCACGTGAAGGCGGGTTATTTTCAAACTGTGGCTCGCCTTAAGGCAGCGTGCATTCGTTTTCAACTGTCACAAAGTATTCACGGATTGGGAGCGGGTCGTTTTCAAAATGTGGTTCTCGCCACAACGCCGCGCACATTCGTCATACAAATTTGAAATACGGTTCACGGATTGAGGGCGGTTCCTTTGCAAAATATGGTTATCGCCTGAAGGTTCCGCACATTCATCTTAACGGTGTACAGCAGATTCATAGATTCTGATCGCTGACGTCCAAGAAATCATGTTGTGGCACAAGTGCGGATTATCAGGACGCGACAGTAACATGAATTCGCAGTGTTGAAATACCAGGAATGGTGTTCTAGTCGTCAAGGCGCAACAGTCACGTTGATTCGTGGCGTTGGAGTCCGAGACAGTGGTGATTCGGCAAGCTTCAGCCTCTTCGAACGCTTGTCTCGCAAAGGAGCCCTTCCCTCAGTGTAGCTGGATCCTGGTATGGGGCCTATGACTAAGGAGCTTAGGGTTTACTCCAATGTCGTTGATGAGTCCTGGGTTCACTCTGGTCCTCCTCCTCTTCTTCCTCCTCCTCCCTCCCTCCCTCCATCCATCCGTCCACCCCATCCTCCCCCCTCCCCCCTCCCTCCTCTTCAATCGTCTGCCTTCTCCTCATCATCGTCCTCCTCCTCGTCCTCTTCCTCCTCCTCCTCATCCCTGCATCCTTCCCTCCGCCCTCCTTCCATCCCCTCCCCTCCCATCCATTCTCTCCCTCCTCCCTCTTATCTCCTCATCGTCCCCACGCCGGCTGCCATTCGTCATTCCCTGGCATTCCCCGCCCCGTCGAAGGGGAAAAAGGATACCCAGAACCCAGTCGAGTCGCGAAAAAACACGACGGGAAGTTCAGGCTATAGTCTTTGCCTCTGGGGGCCTCGCAAGGCCCCTAGACAGTCAAAAGCCAACTTGGGATGAAACTGGTCACTGGGGTGCGAGCCCCTGGAGGGTCACGTGGTGAAAAATCACGACGCCGGGGGTCTGGGTAGTGCCAGGGGGCAGGGGTGAAGGGGGGGAATGTTGGACAACGCCAGCCGTGTATTACACGTGGGATCGCCCAAGGGTCTTGGTCAAGGGGGAAACCAAAATGAGGCCCCTGCGCGTCCTCAGATTCAGGGGGACTGGATCCAATCGGCGGGGCGGGGCCTGGATTACCCACCACAATGCCGACGACATGTGACCTAGGGCTCGCTTCGCAAATCGAAGCTGATGCTAATGGCCACGCGTGAACCGATGCAATCGACACGAGCCGATCGACATAGAGAATGTATTGCGTGGGCCTTCGATGGTGCACGCGTGCATGAATGATTGCGCGGGCCGCAGGAAACGCGCTAGACCGATGAGACCATCCCGCTGGCGAGGTGCGTGACCACACCATCTCAAAATAACTGTGTACGGAGCGGGGGCACAATGCTTCTGCAAAAAGGGACAGGAACCCCGGCGCGCGCAAGATTGTTTTAGACAGAAGGGGCACGACGTGTACACACATTAACGCGTACACGCGTACACACATTGAGATGCAAAAAGTCGATATGGATGGCGTACACAAGCACACAGACGCATACTGCACAGAAAATCTGCGCGCCGGGTGATGGAAGCTCCGCGAGCACATCGGCATGCAAACTGCGGATGCCAAACAAACACGTGCGCCAGGCACGTACAACACGAACGAATTTGTCGGGTTCTGGTGCGCACGATGGCGCGCACTTCCTTGGCGGGGAAGCGGCTTCCACAGAGCGCGTGCAAGACGAACGACGCGGAGGACGACGATGACGACTGAGGCGACGACGGCGGCGGCGGCGGCGACGGACGACGACGAGGACGACGTCGACACGACAACGACTCAACCCAACACCTCTAGGAGCGATGTCCGATTGTCACCTCAAAACTCGTTCCGACACTGCGCCGACGAAAAACACATGCACTTTGTCGAGTGGAACGCACTCTGTGTACCTGCTACAGGAATACCAACTGCCATTGCGCCGGGCAGGGATTCACCCCCAAGCCGTCGGCAACGCCCAGGTTGGCGGCGCGGCTCCGGGGCCACCCGGCACCGCCCTGGGCCATGGGCCGGGGCCTCGGCCCTACATGCAGAAAGTGAATAAAATTCCTACGATCCCCCTCCCTCTCCCCACGTCCAACACG
Organism: Prorocentrum cordatum; assembly: GCA_963575745.1. NCBI lineage: Eukaryota > Dinophyceae > Prorocentrales > Prorocentraceae > Prorocentrum > Prorocentrum cordatum. The sequence goes on along the minus strand of CAUYUJ010009371.1, from coordinate 26,512 downwards.
CCACCCCCTTCCCCCGTCGCCTCAACTCGGCGGATCAGCGCAATATGGGCGGAACCTGCAGCGAGCGCCAGCTCGAGCCATCGAATCGAGCGTCTGCCAATCACCACTTGCTGCGTGCTGCTATATATGGGTCGCCCTTTCTGGCCGCCGCACATGCCCTTAACCTTGCCCCGGCCCGCCTCTTTCCCCATCTCGCCCAATAACTCCTGAGTCAGACGCTCCCGGGGGCCGCGTCAGGCAGGGGCGACCGCGCGGCTGACCCCCCGCCACCATCCGTCCTCGGACAAGGGCGCGCTCGAGACCCTCGCGAGTCACCTTGACCGCGAAGGATTCGTTGCACTTCTCGCATTCTCGCAACCGAAGTCCGTCTTCTTCGCGGGCTTCACCTGGGCGTCCCGGGCCATTTCAGGCAGCTCGAGGACGGACTCGGCCCCCGTCGCTCCAGTCTCTCAGAAGCCCTCCTGGATGTCTCTCTCCCAAGGTCAGCCCCTCCGACATCGCCGCCAGCGCTCGGGGTGCCGCGGTGCATTTGAGAAGCCGCGGGGGCCCAAGCTCCTCTGTCGTTGCTGGGTCATTTCTTGCATCCTTCGCCTTCTCGTGGTCAGCGACTTCCCCTGCCTGTGCCACGCGCGCCACTGCGCGCTCCGCTAGCGGCGGCAGCGCGCGGCGCGCTGCGGCGCGCGCGGCCGGAACGCACCACCGCCGCGGAATGCCCGATCCCCCCCGACCCCGGCGGCGCTCGCCCGCTCGAGGCGCGTCGACGCAAACTAGCTTCGCCGCGCGCCCCGCGCTCTCGCTGCCCGCCAACTCGGCAACTTTGCGATTTCATCGATGGCCCGGGCGCCCCCGCTGGCGCCCCCCTGTCCGCTTCAGACCCTGCGCGGGCGCCGCCGAATTCATCGACCCAGCGGGCCGCGGGAGGGGCGCGCCTGCGCGGGCGAGCTTGCAACTCCCCGACGCGGGGGCCAACGCAGCAGCAGTGATAACAAGAACACCTGCATGGATCGCACGGCCCGCCGCGAAGCCGAGAACGCGAGATGCACCTGCCTCCACTGCGCGACGCGCCCACGATATGGCGTCGAGCCCGCGACGCGCCCAAATATTCAGTCGAGCGGGAGAGGCGGGCGTTCGCGGCGACAACCTGCATCCGGGCATCTCGCGCGCCGCGACCCGGCATGCGACGCCCCCCCCCCCAAAAAAAAAAAAAAAAAAAAACGCGGAAACTCCAAGACGGACTCGCACGCGGCCCCGCATCTGCCCTGGCTCCGCGCGCCCAGTCCCTGCAAGCATCCTCGACCATCGGCGGGGCCTCCCCCTCGGCCACAAGGGCGCGGGCGCGTCGCAATCCGGAGGGGGGGGGGGGGGGCGTCGAGTCGCTGGCTACCCGACGACGGCGACCAAAGTCGAGCTGGTTCAGATTGCCAGCCAGGTCGATTCCAGGACCTCCTGGTTCCCTCGCGCAGGTGGTCCGTCAACCAATCTTCTGCTTGGCCCTGGGCCAAGCGCGGATATCGCCATTTTGCATCGCGGCGTCGCGCTGCGCCAAATCGCACAGAATGGTATGCGAGCGCATCAGAAGTCGGGCGGCGCGCCGTCGGATTCGCTTCAAACGCATCGCGGGCGCCTCGGGCCATTCTGCCGCGAGCGCGCGGCCCGCTTCCTCGGACGCGGGGGCAAGCCCCTGCCCGCGCCGACGCCGCGCACGGCCCGCGGCGGAAGGGCGCCTCGGCAAAGCGCTCGACAGCAAGCTGCGCGCAGTCAGCGAAATCCAAGCCGCTCACCAGCCGTGAACAAAAAACAACCTCCAACCGCCATCTGCGCGCCGAGGGGCTGACGCGTCCAAATTGCTACCCGTCGAGGAATCTACAGCGCAGAATCCACGCGCGCACTGGTCGCCGCCGCCGGTTCACGCCGGGCCGGGGGGCTTGGATAGACTGCCTCGGCCCCAAGAACACTCGGGCGATAAACCTTCTTGCGCCAGGGCCTCGGCGCGGCAGTCAGAACGCCCCAGCCGCCACTGCAAGAAGCCCTTTTTAAACCGTGCGTTTGCGCGAGAACCGATCCACCTGAATCCGCGGCTCTCCATTCGACGGCAGGCTCTCTGCAGCCCCCACGGAGGAAGCCATTGCTTGACAGGGCGCGTCGGGGGACAGGCGACTGACGCAGCGCCATCCAGCCCCCCACGGCTGGGCGGCAGGCGCGCGACGCGCATGCTCTGAGAGCTATCGCCTACATCGCGCTGGTTTGCCTTTGCGGGCCAGCCGACACCAAGACCCACGTGGAACAGACGGGCCATCCGGGACTGCTGGAGCGCAAACAAATCAATCCTGGGGCGCTGACATAGTGAGCGGGGCCTCAGAGCGAGCACCATGGGGCCACGAAGATCTCCGAGAATTTCTTCGGCACCGACCATGGCGGACACGCCCTTCATTGCGGGGCCCTGCGGGCCCGAGCAGTGAATGTGAACCTCCGGAGATTCCATTTTGCTTCCCTGTTCAAGGCCTGGTCGAGGCCTTCGGCAACGTAATTCAGATCGAGGCGCTGTCGTCGTTCTCGGAAACAATCGGGAACGCGTCTGGCGCGCGCGCCTACATCAGGGCCACCTTGGCCCCATGCCTCCATACAGCGTTCGATGTTTTATCCCATCATTTTCAAAGCGAGGCGCGGCCCGGGCTGCACGCCCTACTGAGCGCCTGCCGCCCGGAACTTGTCACAGGGCTTTCTCCCGTCACGTTCTCCACATCGCCTTTGACGAGCTCAGTCCGATATGTTCTTATTCTTGCGTAAGGGCACGCTGGACATGCGGGGGTCACCGTTGCAGCTCATCGCTTACTTCCCAAACCTCACGCTCGCCAACTACAGCAAGTTATTATCAGGAGCGTGCTTCTGCGCCTGCAAGCCATGCGGGTGGCGGCGACGGGCCTAAAATCTGTCATGACGAAATTGTGTGTGTTGACGAAATACGTAACGCCCGGTCTGAATATGCTCGAAGAGCGGTCTGAATCTGCTCGAAGATTCGATCGGAGAGTTCCAAATCAGTTCCCGTCATATAGTGCCCAGTGACGCGCGTCATGTACACTTCCACAGTTTCCAAGGAGCGTTGTTTGGCCAGTGAACTCGTCCACCGTGGAATGTTTGCACCATTGAAGCGAGGTCGTCGAATTTTCAGGAGGCCTGGCAGCCAGGCAAATACCCTGATGCATGGGTAAAAAATACCAGGTTTGCTTCGTGCTGATGGCTCGGAATGCTTGTCCCAGCCGCATAGAGAGACCCCGACGACGTGATTGCTATCGAATCCGGACGCATAGACAATCAACTAAGCTACTCTGGCCTTGGCCTGTATACTGGGTAACCATATCATTAATTGCGTTGGTCGCTCACATGTGATGCAATGCCAGCATTTGACGAAGCGATGTTCCTGCAAGGTTTCTGGGCGGGCTCAGCGGTGGGAGCCCACAGTTGTAGCTGGCCGCGAGGTCCCATCTGCTATCCCATCCCACCGTTGCAATCAATGCCGATGGTGGGTATATTCCAAGGTGTCTCCGTCAGAACGTCAGACACCCGGCCGAAGACCTTCAGCATCGTACTCTCATATACTGTGGCCAATGTGGCTCGAGCACGGGTGGGTCGAAGAGGGGAAAACGTGCCAACGAGTTGCAATACGTACTGTAGCCTCGCCCAACAAGAGCAGCAGGTTGTAGTCGAATTCGTCGTACATGTGGTTCTCGAAGCTTCTTGCCAAAAGTCGTAGAACTGCGTGTCGCCTTGTTTGTGTTGGCGCCTTGTCAGCACCCTGCATCAATCCTCCGTCTTGGCCCCGAACGGTACTGTTCAGCGAAAAGGTATGTTGGCCTCTGGGTGCCTGTCAGGACGATCGCGTCACATGATGTTGCGGTCAGCTCAACGCCATCTAATCTAGAACGGCGTCTGGCCGACAACGGACTGTTATGCAGAAAATGCCATGTTGGTAGTTGTCCACCAAGAGGAACAGCAGCGTCTCCGGCAGTAGCACATGCTGCGAGAAGAGCCTCCCAGAGCCCCGCCGCCCATCAGCAGGGCGCCATTACAGCCCTTGTGCACGCTGCCCGCGATGGCGTTCACAGGTTCGATACCTGTGTGGTCGTCTTGCGCTGGCGAGGAAGCCTCACACGACCTGGGCGACAACGACCACGACGAGGAGGAGGAGGAGGAGGAGGAGGAGGAGGAGGAGGAGGAGGAGGAGGGAGGAGAGCTGCATCCTGGGCCTGCCCAGAGGCGGCCCCGCGCGCGCGCGCTGCTCGGGCCTGCCCGGCCCAGTGGGTGCGGCGCCGAAGCTGGAGCCCTTGTCCTTGCCCTTGCCCTTGCCTGCGCGGGGGGAGGAGGGTGACGAGAAGCGAAGGCGAGACGCCCAGGGATCCGATGCATATGATCTGTTCGGTACGAGGCCCTTGCAGTCCCGATCCGTTCCCCAAGGCCGGCTCTGCGTCCTCAGCCGCTTCTTCACTGACCCGGGGCCTGGCGAGGGATCCCAGATGCCGAAAGCGGTGGCAAAAATTGGCGGCGCGCACAAGGGGGTAGGGGAAGGGGGGAAGGCCTCCTGGCAGGAGGCTGATCTTTAGATGGCGCCGGGCACATGCGAAAGCAACCACTGGGGCCTTCGGTGGAGTTCCCTATGGGGCCACGAAGCGCGTGAGAGGTGTGCCGAAATAGATACAGTGGGCGCATGCGAACGCAGCCAGTGGCGCCTTCGGTGGAGCTCCCTGTGGGGCCACGAAGCGTGCGAGGGGTGCGCCGAAATTAGTGTGCGTGACGCATGCGGGCGGTGGCACTTGGACTTTCGGTGGAGCTCCCTGTGAGGCCACGAAACGCGTGAGGGGTGCGCCGAAATTAGTGTGCGTGACGCATGCGGGCGGTGGCACTGGGGCCTTCGGTGGAGCTCTCTGTGGGGCCACGAAACGCGTGAGAGGTGTGCCGGAATGGGTGTGCGTGACGTATGCAGGCGGTGGCACTGGGGCCTTCAGTGGAGCTCCCTATGGGGCCACGAAACGCGTGAGGGGTGCGCCGAAATTAGTGTGCGTGACGCATGCGGGCGGTGGCACTGGGACTTTCGGTGGAGCTCCCTGTGAGGCCACGAAACGCGTGAGGGGTGTGCCGGCATGGGTGTGCGTGACGCATGCAGGCGGTGGCACTGCGGCCTTCAGTGAAGCTCCCTATGGGGCCACGAAACGTGTGAGGTGTGTGCCGAAATTGGTGTGCGTGACGCATGCGGGCGGTGGGAGGCACTGGGGCCTTCAGTGGAGCTCCCTATGGCCACGAAACGTGTGAGGTGTGTGCCGAAATTGGTGTGCGTGACGCATGCGGGCGGTGGCACTGGTGCCTTCGGTGGAGCTCTGTATGAGGCCACGAAACATGTGAGAGGTGTGCCGGAATGGGTGTGTGTGTGTGTGTGACGTATGCAGGCGGTGCCACTGGGGCCTTCGGTGGAGCTCCCTATGGGGCCACGAAACGTGTGAAGGGTGTGCCGAAATCGGTGTGCGTGACGCATGCGCGCCGTGGCACTGGGGCCTTCGGTGGAGCTCCCTATGGGGCCACGAAACGTGTGAGGTGTGTGTGTGTGTGTGTGCCGAACGCGGTGGCACTGGGGCCTTCGGTGGAGCTCCCTAAGGGGCCACGAAACGTGTGGGGGGTGATGGTGATGATAACGGCATTGATGATAACGATGGTGGTGATGAGGGCGGTCGTGGTGAGGATGATGATGGTGATGACGTCAGTGATGACGATGACGATAATGAAGATGATTATGATGATGACGGGAGGAGGGAGGAGGGGGAGGAGCAGGAGTGAGGGACGCGGGGCACTGCCTCTTCAAAACGAAGACACAACGACACAGGATGGTTCGGAAAAATGAATCACTCCAAAAATACACAAAATTCGCCTGACGAAGGACACAATGTAGCTGCGAGTGCCGCATTGTGGGTACCGCTCTCGGTGGAGCTCCCTACGGGGCCACGAAGAGTGCGAGGGGTGCGCCGAAATCGGTGGCGCGGACGCATGCGGACCCTGATACTGGACCCTTCGGTGGAGCTCCCTATGGGGCCACGAAACGCTGCCCTGGGTGGCAGCGACGCATGCGGACCCTGCCCCTGGAGCATTCGGTGGAGCTCACTATGGGGCCACGAAACGCTGTCCTGGGCGGCGGTAGCGCATGCAGACCCTGCCTCTGGAGCCTTCGGTGGAGGTGCATATGGGGCCGCGAAACGCTGTCCTGGGTGGCGGTGACGCATGCGGACCCTGCCACTGGAGCCTTCGATGGAGCCCCCTAGAGAGCCACGAAACGCTGTCCTGGGTGGCGGTGACGCATGCGGACCCTGCCACTGGAGCCTTCGGTGGAGACTCTATGGGGCCGCGAAACGCTGTACTGGGTGGCGGTGACGCATGCGGACCCTGCCCCTGGAGCGTTCGGTGGAGCTCCCTATGGGGCCACGAAACGCTGTCCTGGGCGGCGGTGGCGCATGCGGACCCTGCCACTGGAGCCTTCGGTGCCGAGAAACGCTGTACTGGGTGGCGGTGACACATGCGGACCGTGCCACTGGAGCCTTCCGTGGAGCTCCCGATTGGGCCACGAAACGCTGTCCTGGGTGGCGGTGGCGCATGCGGACACTGCCACTGGAGCCTTCGGTGGAGCTCCGTATGGGGCCACGAAACGCTGTCCTGGGTGGCGGTGACACATGCGGACCCTGCCACTGGAGCATTCGGTGGAGCTCCCAATGGGGCCACGAATCGCTGTGCTGGGTGGTGGTGACGCATGCGGACACTGCCACTGGAGCCTTCGGTGGAGCTCCCTATGGGGCCCCGAAACGCTGTACAGGGAGGTGACGAGGCGGATGCGAGGAGGGAGGAGGGAGAGGAGGAGGGGGAGGAGGAGAGGAGAGGATGGACGCGGGGCGCTCTCACTTCAAAACGAGGACCCAGCACCACAGGAGGGTCGGGAAAAACTCTGATCTCCGCTGTGTCTTGAACATGTGTGCCTTATGTTGTGCTTTGTGGGGGCGACGTGTGCCCCATCGGGGCCGACTTAGGGCAATCCTGGAAACGCTTGGCCGCTCTTCGACTCTCATCGAGATGTCTCCGAGCTCTCCTGGGACACTTCGCGGCGGGCTTGGGCAATCTTGGCGACATTTGGAACGTCCGGGGCCATCTTGGAGACACCTCGCAGCCCTCTCGGCCCCCCGGCCCCCTCGGTCACCCCTGGTAGGACGACATATACATATAAATGCTTATAACACATTTGAGGGAATAAATACATACATAAAACGATGGCCCCTTTCCAAAAAGGCCCCTTCTTTTCTTGGCGGTCCCGTCTCCCCGGGTTTCTGCCTCAAGTTTTCAAGCATGAGCTAACTCCAGCCAGTGCGACATTCAACATACACGCACATGCAGCAACAAACAAGCTGAAGGCGGCTCGCGGCATTCTGCTGCGTAAGCCTCCGCATACCTTGACAGAAAGGTCCTCCGTCTTCGGCGCTTTCAGCCGTCGCTGCTTTTCGTCCCCAACCATCGGGCACTGTCGTGCTGGCGCTCGAAACTGTTGAAGTAAGGGTCTCAGGGAACGTACCTGGGGAAATGAAAAGGTACTGATACCGCCACTCCTGGGACCTCTCCCGGGGCGCGGTCTGACCAGGATTTCAAGGCGAATCCAGCGGTGACGACGAGTGCCCCCGAGGAGGCCCAAAGAGAAGAAAACGAGCGAAAGGTAGCGGTATGGGTACCTTCCCCTCATCCGAGTAGGAGCCCGAGAGCTTGTGTTAAGGTCGGGCGTGTCTCCTACAGGAGAAGTTTGGACGAAAAATCAAAAGTACCCCCAAAGAAACATCAAACATAATACAGAAGTGTTTGAAACACGGTCCCCATCCTATGGTTAAACTATTTTTGGATAGTCCTCCTGTAGAGGGACACGCCCGACTGAAAGCTTGAGGTGGGACCCCTCCCTCCTCCTCAAAGGCCTCCTCCTCTCCTCCTCCTTCCTCTCCTCCTCCCTCCTCCTCCTCCTCCTCCTCCTCCTCCTCCTCCTCCTCCTCCTCCTCCTCCTCCTCCTCCTCCTCCTCTCTCCTCCTCCTCCTCCTCCTCCTCCTCCTCCTCCTCCTCCTCTCCTCCTCCTCCCCCTCGTCCCTCCGTCTCCTCCTCCCTCTCGTCCCTCCGTCTCCTCCTCCTCCTCATCATCATCAACATCATCACCCTCCTCCTCCTCCTCCTCCTCCTCCTCCTCCTCCTCCTCCTCCTCATCCATCTCTAGGCCATTCCAGCCCGGCCCCCTGCCCCCCCTGGGAACTCGCGCCTTTCTCGGTGCCCTTCTCGGGGAACTCGCGCCTGCCCGGCCTCGCACGCCGCGGGGAGGCCGAGGACGGGGGCGAAGAAAACGAACGGAGGTCGAGGACGAGGACGAGGTCGAGGACGAGGGGGGGTCGAGGACGCGGTCTATGACGAGGTCGAGGTCGGGGACGAGTTGCACCGCCGCGACACGTCCACCTTCCGCGGCTGTTCAGGCTTGGTCCTGCATCCCCGGGGAGCGGTGGGCCTAGGCACCGCGGGGTCCCCGCCCTCCTGGGGCCGGCAGCTGTCCATGACCGACCCGCGTTCTGACCTCGAAGATCACCGCAGGGAACAGAGCAAGAGGACCGGGAGGACGTGGTGCCACTACTACTCCAGGTCATCTCGAGGTGACCTCCACGTTTCCAGGGCTCGGCTCCGAGTCGGCGGGCACGGATATTTGTTCTACGTATATATATATATATATATATACATGTGTGTGTGCTTATATGCATGCACACATACAGATCTGCATTCATACATACATACATACATGCATGCATGCATGCATACATACATACGTACAGACAGACAGTCCGACAGACCGACAGACCGACAGACAGACCGACAGACAGACATACACGCATGCACACATGCGTGCATTACATACACACACATACATACATATAGACATATAGACAAACATACATTCATACATACATACATACATACATACATACATACATACATAAATACATACATACATAATTACATACATACATACATACACACATACATACATACATACATACATGCATGCATGCATGCATACATGCATGCATACATACATACATGCACACATGCACACATACATACATACATACATACATACATACATACATACATACATACATACATACATATATACATACACAATTACACACATACATACATACATACATACATACGTACATGCATACATACATACATACATACACACATGCATACATACGTACATACATGCATATATACATACATACATGCACGTACACATACATGTATACAGACATGCATACACACGTGCATACATGCATGCATGCATGCATACATGTATGCATACGTACATACATACATACACGCATCCATGCATACATGCATGCGTGCATACATACCTGCATGTATACGTTAATGTATGCATGCATGCATACTTACATGCATACACACCGACACACATGTATACCTGCATATATACGTATGTGCATGCATACACACATACATATCTGTATGTATACATACATACATCCATACAAACATGCAAACATGCATACATACATACATATTTGCAAACATTCATACATACATACATGCATGCATGCATGTATGCATACATACATACATACATACGTGCATACATACATACATACGTGCATACATACGTGCATGCAGACAGCTAGACAGACAGAGAGACAGCCAGACAGACAGACAGACAGACATACATACACGCATGCATACATACATACATGTGTGTACATACGTGTCTGTGTACATACATCTGTATGTGCATATACACATATGTATATACATATAATATATATATATATGGCCAGAGGAAGAGGCGAGGAGAGGGGAGCCAGGACGAAACTCGCACGTCAACGCACGACACTGGACGGAACTACTCACTTCTGGCCCGGGGCGGCTGACCCTGGGGCACTTCTCGGACATGTCGGTGCGCACGTGGGCCGTCCTCGGGCTGACTCGGACCGATTCGGGCCCAGTTGGACTCTCTTGGAAAACGTGTCTTCTGTTTGGCGATAACGCGCGTTATCTGCATGATGGGTGCCAGCGCCGTCTCGAAATGCCTGGGCATTGCCAAGAAAGCTTGAACAGCAGATGCCAACCTGGACCTGCTATGGCAGAACGTGCGCCATGCTGTGGACATGCGAGAGCCTGCGATGCATAGAAACGGATGGCTACACGCAACGCAGCGGACTGCTGGGAACGCAGTGCGCTGTTGACCGATCCTCTCCCCTGCCTCCTCCGCCCCCTCCTCCTTCTCCTCCTCCTCCTCTCGTCGTCCTCGTCCCCCTCCTTGCACTGCCACGTGCTCCACGCGAGGCCAGAAGAGTGAAGGAGGGGAGATCGAACAGCGAGAAGGGGGGCGAGGCGGGCGGGGCCAGGCCCGAAAAAAGACATGTGTGCTTCGAGTTATGTTGGATTGCAAAAAACGAAGGATTGCAAAAAACCCTTTTACGAAGGATTGCAAATCCTTTTTGCAATCCTTGGTTTGTTTGCAATCCTTGGTTTTTTTGCAATCCTTTTTGCAATCCTTGGTTCGTGCTGTTGGGAAAGGTCTGGGCGCTCTTGGACCCCGAGGGGGGGAGTGGTTTCGTCGTCTCCGGCATCCTCCTCCCATGCCTCTTCCACATACTCCTCCGCTTGTCTTCCTCTTCATCCTTGCTGCATTGCAGAGGGCCTCGCTGCACCACCGCGTGCGCACCGCATCGCTGGGGCGCGCTGGGGGCGTGCGAAGGGGCGTAAGCCCATGAGGTGCCCGTGGGTCACCTCCAACTCGACCTCACCAACAGCGCACCGCGCCCTCTGTTTCCTGGTCGGGCTACCATCGAGAGCATCAGGCTGGCTGTCTTGGGCTTTCCAGGAGGCCGGAAACACACGCGGCTGGAATCGCGTGTGGAACATGCGGAGGCCAATTGCTGGAGAAGCGTGCGGCTGGCTGGCGCGCTTAGCCACACGAGGGCCGCTCCCCGGGAAGAGGCGCGGCCGCGGCAACGTCCGGCGGTCACCCGGGCTGGCCATGCTGTGGGCATGCAGCCTGCTGGTAAGAAACACAGGACACACATCCCGTTCTGCTGGGCCCACTTTCCCAACGAGGCTGCGCCACGACGATGACCACGAGCACGACAACGACCACGACGATGACCACAACCACGACCACGACCACGACGACGACGACGACGACGACGACGACGACGACGACGACGACGACGGCGACGACGACGACGACGACGGGGGAAGGATAATGGTGAGGGATGAGGGAGGAGCAAGGAAGGCGGTCTGCCGTTGAAAATCCATGGAAAGATGGGCGCTCTGCCGTACCAGAGCCCTATAGGCATCTGCTATCCAATTTTTTTGTGATTCCTAGGCAGTCCGAGACGGCGCCAGCGCGAAACGTTACGGTACCGGCTCACTCCTCCCCCAGTAAACGCCCTCCTGGACCCGTCCGGAAACCCTCTTCGGTCCTCGTTGAGAGCTGCCTATGGAATGCATAGCGACGTTGGGACTACCGGGACCCTTTTGAGCATCCCTGGGGGCCCTCTTGGCACACCCTGCGGGCACGTCAGCAGTGCTCGGGGCTCCTGGTGCCCTCTGCGGCCCTCCCATGGGGGCACCGAGAGGGGAGGCTGAACTTTGAGAACGGCTGGTGTATCCGTCGAGGGGGGGGGGCGCCTGGCCCCCCCTCCAGGCTGGTGCTCGCGTATATCAACGCTCTCGCAAAGGATGCTGAACTCTGCCAGTTTCACTGCGACGCTCCGAATCCGCATGTCATATCCAGGGAAACCGGCACCACCTCCCCTCCAAGCCGCGCCCCTCACCACGGCAACTGGCCAGGTCGCTTCCCGCGTCGTCTGCCAGCCACCTGGCCCACGCGGCGCCTCACACAGCAGGGGGCCCAGCCAAACAAACAAGCAAAACAGCCCCACGTTGGAGGCGGGTGGGGGGTCCGACCTAGGACCCCAGAAAATCGGTCAGGAGGGAGGACGAAGTCAAATACACTAAAAATCGGTCCCCAGACCCCTCCCGGGGCCTATCTGGTGCGATGTTTCGCTGACGGTCCTGAAGCCCGAGAACGGCCCACAGAGGCCGAAAGAGGCACAGGACCTTCCGAAAGTTTACTCGCTGGAGAAAGTGCTGGGCCACCTCAGACCCCCAAGCCAGCTCAAACCCCACGCCCCGTCGGGGGCGTCCAAGAAGGGGGCGTCCAAGAGGGGTGTGTGTGCAAACCATGGCCCGAGGCACGTGCGCGGCACAGGGGGGTCCGGGAACGATATTGGCCTTCACCGTGATACCCCCCCTAGTCATCACCCCCCTTCTTGGCCGCCCCCGACTCCTCCCCCCCACCCGAGGGCGGGTTGGCGGCCTGACGACCTCGTCTCCCCGCATCATGGCGACCACCGTGTCGCCTGCACCGTGAGACGGGGCGCCGTCGCTGTCGCCGACGTCGTCGCCGTCGTCGTCGTCGTCGTCGTCGTGGTGGTCGTAGCCGTCTTCATCGTCGTCGCCGTCGTCGTCATCACCGTCGCCATCATCGTCGTCGTCGCCGTCGTCGTCGTCGCCATCGTCGCCGGCGTCGTCGTCGTCGACTGGGGTTGCACGACCGAAGTTCCCGAACGTTTTGAACGCTTTTGCGACCGAAGTTCCCGAACGTTTTGAACGTTCCGCCCAGAACGGCCAACCAGTCAGCTCCTGGACGGCCCCAGGAAGCCCCGGAGGGTGCCTCGCGAAAGCTCCCGGGAGGCTTCGACATCATCCGCCTCATCGTCGCCATCATCACGTTCACATCATCACCATCACCATCACCAGCAACCAACAACAACAACAACAACAACAACAACAACAACAACAACAACAACAACAACAAGAACAACAAGAACAACAACAACAACAACAACAACAACAACAACAACAACAACAACAACAACACCAACAACAACAACAACAACAACAACAACAACAACAACAACAACAACAACAACGGCTGTTGGGCATCGTCCCCAATCTCTCCGCAATGTCTAAAGACGGTCACTGTTGGAAAAACTGTGGGGGCAGCTTTAAAATAACCACTCCCAGCGCTTGGTGCGCATATGGAAAACAAAAAAAAAGGCGGGGCAAACCGGATCGCCGGATACGTCCCCGCAACCGCCGAGGCGCTCCGCGTGCAGGGGCGGAATCCTGCGCACCCCCTCTCGGCGCCAGGCCACGCCTGCCACGCCCTACGAACTTAGCATGGATAGAGACTGCGCTGAGGGACCGCCCCCTGCACACCCTCTCTGGGTTGCAAACGTGCTACACGTGACACGCCCTGCGACCTAACCAGTGGATCGAGACCGCGCTCAAGGACCACTCCATGCACGCCCTCCCTCACTGGTGCCGAGAAAACGCCGGGCCTTGCTCCGATATTTTCGGGGGGAACACGACCCACGCGCGAGGGGCAAGGGCGCCAGGTGGGCGGCGGCCCTGGTCTGGTCTGTGTGGAACAACGCGCAGTCCGCGATGGGCAAGGCCGCAACGCTTCGGTTGCGGTGGCCGCCGCGCCCGCGGCGGCCCCATGGAATTGCCCGCATTGGACGAGTGAGCCAGACTGGAAAACCGCGCGCGGACGCCGCGCGCGGGAGGCGAGCGCGGTGGCGCTGGGCCCATCAAACACCAGAGACTACCGAGCGCGAAAACTGGACGCCACCGCGCGCACGCGCGCAGTCGCGCGCGTGCGTACGTACACCGTCCCAGTAAGACGATAACGACCTAGTCGTAGACCGAAGTAGCCTGCACATTTGCTCGCATACAGCTCATACGCGACATAAATGTATACAAACATACATGTGTGCATGTATCAATCGTATCGCTCGGCTTCCGTGGAATCTTTGCCAGGGGCCAAGTGAAAACAAAAAAACTCAGCGTTGAAAAAATGGCAGTCGGGAGCCGGGGGGGGAGGGGGGGTCATCATTTATTGAACAAGTGTTGGACATGCCAATTCCGATCGTCATATCTTCTTAGCCAGCTCCGGGGCCCGTGGAGGGCCCAAGAGGCCCAGCACGGCGAAAGGCCTCAGGACCCGATCTTTCCTCGGGGCCCGCCTGCTTTCCTGGCTGGGGGGGCGTCCAGGGAGGCGGGGCGCCCAAGAGAAGGGCGCAATGGGGCTCGCAGCTCACGCCCCGAGGCATGCGCGCGGAGACACGAGGCCATGAAGTCCAGGGAGATATCGCGGCCCCGGCCATGATATCTCGACCCCCCCGAGGAGGAGGAGCAGGAGGAGGAGGAGGAGAAGGAGGAAGAAGAGGAGGAGGAGGAGGGGCAGGAGGAGGAGGAGGAGGAGGAGGAGGAGGTGGAGGGGGAGGAGGAGGAGGGAGGAGGAGGAGGAGGAGGAGTAGGAGGAGAGGAGGAGGAGGAGGAGGAGGAGAGGACGAGGAGGAGGAGGAGGAGAGGAGGAGGAGGAAGAAGAGGAGGAGGGGGAGGAGGAGGAGGAGAGATGAGGAGGAGGAGGAGGGAGAGGAGGAGGAGGAGGAAAGAGGAAAGAGGAGGAAGAAGGAGACAGAGGAGGAAGGAGGAGATGTTCACCCCCCTCGTCGCCGCCGCGGCCGCTGCTTCCCCCCTCGCGGGCAGAGGCCGCACCAAACAACTCCGTCCGTCTGCTGGGGCCGCCTCCCGGGCACCGCCGCTGAGACCAGGATCCTCCGGCCACGGCCGGGCCCGACCAAGGGCGGGAGGAGAGGGGGCAGGGGGGAGGGCGAGGCGAGGAGGGCGAGAGGGAGGGAGACCAGAGAGGGAGAGGGGAGAGGGAGAGGGGGAGAGGAAGGCGAGGGAGACCAGAGAGGGAGGGAGACCAGAGAGAGAGAGAGGGGGGGAGAGGGAGGGAGACCAGAGAGGGAGAGGGAGGGAGACCAGAGAGGAAGGGGAGAGGGAGAGGGGGAGAGGAAGGAGGGGGGAGAGGGAGGGAGACCAGATACGGTCCTCCGAAACGACGCCCGAGTGGATGCGTCGTCGACGTCGGCACGAAAGAAAGTCGGGACCCACGGCGAGCGGGACCGCCGATGCATCGGTGACGCGGGGGGGGAAGGACAGAGGGAGAGGGAGGGAGAGAGGGAGGGAGGGAGGCTGGATGTCGCTCGCCGCTGCTGTGCCTGAGGCGGGGCCCGGGACCACAACCCCACTGCCCAGGGGTCCCACTGCGTGACGGGGGCGTGGATCCACGCGGGTGGCCCTGGGCCGAGTCGGGAGGGGCGAGCAGGGAACAGGGAACGGCGAAGCAGGGGCGAGAGGTCGGGAAAGGAGAGGTGGGGAGGAGGGCGGAGGAGGGTGGAGGAGAACTTGAAGGCAGAGGGGGAGGCAGGAGAGGGGGAAGATGAGGAAGAGAGGAGGAGGAGGAGGAGGAGGAGGAGGAGGAGGAGGAGGAGGACGACGACGACGACGACGACACAGAAGAGATGGGGCGATGAGGATTGGCAACAGCGAGAATATCAGGAGCAGGGGCAGCAGGACGAGGATGAGGAGAACGATGATCAGGTGGGTGGAGGAGGAGGAGGAGGAGGAGGAAGCCAGGGAAGGAGGAGGTCCAGCAGAAGGAATACCAGGGAGAGGAGGGAAAGGATGCAACAGAAAAGGAAAAAAAAAAAAAAAAAAAAACGCAGGATGACGACGAAAACGATGAGGAGGATTTGAAGACCTGCGGAATAGCAGCGGGAAGATGAGCAGCAGGAGCAGAGGGAGGGCAGGATGGGGAAACATGATGAGGGATGGCAAAAAGACGAAGGGAGGGGGACTTCCGATGCGCGGCAAGGATCATCAAGTCTGCGTGGGGGGAAGATGTTGAACATCACTACGATAAAAAGGAAGGACAACGATGTGGAAGCAGGGGGGAGAGGAAGGAAGAAGAGGGAGAAGGAGAGAAGCCTGGAGACGGACTGGAGGGCTGAGGAGGGGCCGCCGCCCGCCAGCGGCAGCGTCAGGCCGAACGCAAGGAGGAGGACAGAGGAGGAGGAGGAGGAGGAGGAGGCAGAGAAGGAAGGAGGAGAAGGAGGAGGACGGAGGATGAGGATGAAGGATGAAAGAGGAGGAAGGAGGAGGACGAGGAGGAAGAGGAAGATAAAGGATGAAAGAGAAGGAAGGAGGAGGAGGAGGAGGGATGATGAAAGAGGAGGATAGAAGAGGACGAGGAGGAGGAAGGATGAAAGAGGAGGAAGGAGGAGGGGGAGGGAGAAGAGGACGCGACGCCTTGGTACACAGGCCTGAAGCCGTCCCGCACCTGCTCCTCGTACGTGGCTGTTGGGGCCTCCTGGCTTGCGGGCCCGGGGGGGGGGGGGGGGCGAGGGCCAGGGTGGAGCAGAGGTCGGGGGAGGGAGAGGGGCAGAGAATGAGGACGATAATGAGAACGGGAGGAGGAGAGGGCCAGAGAATGAGGATGAGAACGACAAGAGGGAAAGCGAGCGGGCGGGGAGGGTGAGAAGGAGACAAAGGAACAATACCCAGCAGCGAAAAATGGGGGGGGGGAGGAGGACCATCGCACGGCGTCTGAATGGTCATGGTTCACTCGCGGCGGCTAGGACCATTGACAGAGTTAGCATATTGGGGCATTCTCCTCTCCACTGGGACTGCGGCACCAGAAACGACGTGTTTTGTTGGGGGGGGGGCTTGGGGCGCCTCCCGAGACCAGCAGAGACCAGGTTCCACGTGCGAAGCGACAGCGGACTTCCCTGGGGGCAGCTCCCATGGAGCCCTTCGAGGGTGCACCCCGAGTACCTGCCGCACAGAGTGCAAGCCAGGATGGAACTGTCGTCATCCAGCCTGCCGGGAACATGCAGATCATGACCGCTGGGTTGAACTTAGGTCGAGCGTGTTCCCCTACAGGCGGGTCTCGGGCGAAACACAAAAAATACTCCAACCGTTTTTAAAACAAATACATCTAAAGAGCCTGGCGAAAGACCCAACCATATGTAGTTGTGTGTGCAGCAATTATGGGTATCGTATTCGGTGGAGCTCCCTATGGGGCCACGAAACGCTGCACTGGGTGGGGGAGACGAATGCGAAGTTTGCCACTGGGGCCTTCGGTGGAGCTCCCTATGGGCCACGAAACGCTGCACTGGGTGGGGGAGACGAATGCGGAGTTTGCCACTGTGGCCTTCGGTGGAGCTCCCTATGGGCCACGAAACGTTATGCTGGGTGGGGAAGACGCATGCGGACGTTGCCACTGGGGCCTTCGGTGGAGCTCCCCATGGGCCGCGAAACGTTGTGCTGGGTGGGGGAGACGCATGCGGGCTTTGCCACTAGGGCCTTCGGTGGAGCTCCCTATGGGCCGCGAAACTTTATGCTGGGTGGGGGAGACGCATGCGGACTTTGCCACTGGGGCCTTCGGTGGAGCTCCCTATGGGCATCGAAACGTTGTGCTGGGTGGGGGAAACGCATGTGGGCTTTGCCACTGGGGCCTTCGGTGGAGCTCTCGAAGGGGCTCCCTGTGGGGCACGAATCGGTGGGGCTCCCTGTGGGGCCACGAAACGCTGTACTGGGCGTGCGGGACGCATGCGGGCGGTCCCACTGGGGCCGTCTGTGGAGCTCCCTATGGGGCCACGAAACGCTGTACTGTGTGTGTGACGCATGCGGGCGGTGGCACTGGGGCCGTCGGTGGAGCTCCCTATGGGGCCACGAAAAGCTGTACTGTGTGGTGCGTGACGCATGCGGGCGGTCCCACTGGGGCCGTCGATGGGGCTCCCTATGGGGCCACGAAACGCTGTACTGGGTGGTGCGTGGCGCATGCGGGCGGTGCCACTGGGGCCGTCTCTGGAGCTCCCTAGGGGCCACGAAACGAACGCTGTACTGGGTGGTGCGTGACGCATGCGGGCGGTCCCACTGGGACCTTCGGTGGAGCTCATTATTGGGCCACGAAACGCTGCACTGGGTGTGCGGGACGCATGCGGGCGGTCCCACTGGGGCCGTAGGTGGGGCCCCCTATGGGCACACGAAACGCTGTACTCGGTGGTGCGGGACGCATGCGGGCGGTGGTAGTGGGGCCGTCGGGAGCTCTTCCTGGGGCCACGAAACGCTGTACTTGGTGGTGCGTGACGCATGCGAGCGGTCCCACTGGGACCTTCGGTGGAGCTCGATATGGGACCACGAAACGCTGTACTCGATGGTGACGCATGCGGGCGGTGCCACTGGGGCTTTCCTATGGAGCCACGAAACGCTGTACTGGGTGGTGCGTGACGCATGCGGGCGGTGGCACTGGGGCCTTCGGTGGAGCTCCCTATGGGGCCACGAAACGCTGCACTGGGTGGATTATGAAGCGCAGGGTGGAGGGATGAGGGGCCACGAATGCTGAAACGACGTGGCCAGGGCGGCGGCACGATCTGGGCGCCTCCCCCTGGCCCTGTCGGGAGGAGGCCCGATGCCGGTGCACCCGGGGTGGCGGAGCTGACGGCCTGGCTCTCCACGGCGCGCCTCTCCATGCTGAGCCACGTCGGCGAGAGCGCGGCGTCGGCTGACGCGCAGACGCCGGCACCGGCAGCAAGGCGCGAGTTTCCACGGAAGGTGGCCAGCCAAACGGCTGCAGAGAGCGTCTATTATTGCCGAGGTGGAGCGAGAGCAGCAGGGGCACGCGAGACTATTGACATCCGCCCTGGGCCCGAGGGCCGCGGGCCCCCCTGCTTCGCAGCGACCTCCTCTCAGCAACCGATGCAAACGACAAGCTGCACCGTTTTGATCCGAAGAAAACTCTCGACAGTGCGTGCAAAAGTCCTCTGGCGAGAGCACGCGGATGAGACCGCGCGCGCGATGGTGCCCCCTGAGATGGCACATAACAGAGACCCACGGATCGCAAACACGCAGCACATGTGACTCCATCCGCCACGATCCAACACGCGCATCGCTCGAGACTCCCCCTCGAAACCCCAGCCACAAAAAAACATGAGGGGGGATTCGGACCGAGAAGACCTCGACACGCACAGCTGTGACGCCCATTCGGCTGAACTCGTCGGCGAATTCCTCATCTCTGAGCAAGTCCACCTTATTTGCGAGCGCCTCAAAGACCCCGTCTTCAGAGCGCTCAGTAGCGCATCTGAAATCGGCGCGATGGACCCAGGGGGATGCGCATTCTGTAGGTTGCCCATTAATGATGGGGGGGGCACGCGCTATCAACCCCCAAAAAGCGAGGCCAATACCTGGGAATTGGCACCGGGTTCTCGGGCCCAACTCTGGTAGAGCTTTAGACGCCTGATGACTATCTCTAGCCAGCAGGTCGCATGCCGCTACCGCCGAAAGACTCGGCTCGGCGGTCAGTCGCGTCGATGGGAGTCTCTCCACCCAATGTCACAACTTTTTCTCGCACGGCAGCTCTGCGGCGCCATGCCAACTGCCAGTCGAGCCTCTCGGAGTCTTCTGCCGCAATGCCGGAACTCTCGAGCCCGCTTAGGAGCGCGTTGACCACAACGCAGAGGAGCAAGCTTCTATTAAACAGATGCGGCAGAGACGCTGTCCAAATGGCGCCGAGGGGATGGACAAAGGCGCGGGCCGCCTGGGCCCTCCGTTCAACCGCGTGCGCCGGCGTGCTCCGCCGGACCAAGCGCGGGCCCAAATGGCGAACGAAATCGAGCACTCCACATTTCAAACCGTGAAAATCGGGGCCTTGAGAAGTTGTCTAATTAATCGCGCTGCCTGCCCCCTGAAAAAGAAACATTACCCCAGTGCGACCCTACCTACGAGTTGGAGCATCTAGGAAAGCAACATCTACATCTACACCGACAGCTACATGTACATCTACACCTGCATCTACATGTACACCTGATGGGCTAGGCTAGGCTGGGCTAGGCTAGGCTATGCTATGCTATGCTGCGCTTTGCTATGCTGCGCTATGCTATGCTATGCGATGCTACGCTATGCTATGCTATGCTTTTGCTTTGCCTTCGCTTTTGCTTTCACTTTTGCCTTTGCTGTTGCTTTTGCTTGGCATCCAGGGAGCGCGACTGGGGGAACCGCCCGGGGGGCGCAACTGGGGGAACCGCCGGGGGCGGTTTCCACTGCCCGGCCCTCTAAGCCAACCGAATAAGAAACCTTCTAGGCAGAGCCTAGGTAGGGAAAAACTCGTGCATATAGTCCGCAACGAATAGTTAGCAAGCGAAATGTCCAACAATAGATAGCAACGTGTGCAGTTGTCCCCTTTTGCTATAGTATGTTTAGATACTCGAAGAGCCTGTTAACTATGGGGCGTTCTGGAACCCGGGCGATTCGCTACATAATCGGGAAATGGCGACAACTTTGAATCCGATGGCTACGGGAAAATACAAAAGCGCGTGAAAAAATACCGAATACGACACGTGCGGGGGCAGTCAGCCGCCCCGCCAGTCAGTCAATCAGTCAGGCAGTCAGCTGCCCGAGTTGTGAGGATGTCTCGAGCGGCGGCTCCCGAGTTGTGAGGATGTCTCGAGCGGCGGCCCCCTCCCGGCCAGTCAGTTAGTCAGTCGGTCAGTCAGTAAGTCAATCAGTTAGTCAGCCAGTCAGTCAGAAAGTCAATCAGACAGTCAGTCAGTCAGTCAGTCAGTCAGCCGCCCCAGTTCTGAGGATGTCTCGAGCGGCGGCCCCCGAGTCGTGAGGATGTCTCGAGCCCCACTCAGGGCCCCGCTGAAACACCTCGGGCCCTTTTAAGTGTACAGATCTTGGGCCCTGAGAGCCCCGCTATTGAGTGCTAACTATGGGTCGCCGTCTTGGGGCGGTCTTGGGCCGCCTGGGGACGGTCTTGGGCTATTTTGGAGCCGTCCCGGGGCTATCTTGGAGCGTTTTGGAACCTTCGTGGGCCGTCTTCGAGACGTCTTGGGGCCATCTTGGGGCGTTTTGGGCCGCCTGTACGTAGGCCGTCTTGACGGTCCTGGGGCCCGAAAAGGGCCCCCAGGGGCCGAAACCGAGGAGAGACCGCTGGGATTGAACAAAAATCACATGGCCAGGTGTGTGGGCCCGATGACAGATGACGATGACCGATGACGATGACCGATGACGATGACCGCGTGGACCTCTCCTGGGACGTCTTGGACGCGTCTTGGGCCGTCTTGGGCCGTCTCGGGGCTTTCTTGGGCCGCTTCGGGGCCCTCCGGGGCCATCTTGGGGCGGGCGGCGCCCACTAGATAGCACGCCAAGGCGCACACTAGATAGCACGACAATGGCGGCAAAGCGAGATGAAAGAAACGCACTTCACCCGGAAAAAAATGACGTGATTTTATATAGATGACCTAAATTCTGAGTAGAAGCTCGAATTATATTGTTTTTTTGCTTAAAAAAACCATCCAAACAATACCCCCCATGTCGGACAACTTTTACAACAAAAAACCTATAGATAGCAAGCGTTATATAAAACATTTGCTAGCTATTCGTTGCGGACTATACTGGGACTTGGTTTGCAGCGGCGTCGCTCCAGTGGCTCATCGAGAACAGCATTCGACGCGCGGGCATCATCCATGGGCCCGTTGAAAATTAGACCGGGGGGGGATAAACTTCGAGAGATCATCAGCAAACTTACTTAAACTCAATTGAGTACGATCGGGTCACATTCAGCCGCGAGGGATTATCCTGCGGGGTCTCGCTGCCAAAGCCAATAGCCCCACTTCAAGACTGGCGGCTTGAAGACCTCGACAGAGTTAGCAACAACGAGAAGGGGCCTCCCATCATGCCCCCCACTGCGGGCTTCTCTATGAGCGGGCGGTCGGAGGAATTCAACAACATGACTCCATGGCGAAATCGCCGGCGACAGGGAACTCTGCCCTCCTCGCGCGTTCCCAACTTCATTGCCACATCCATGCATGCCAACGCAGAACTGGCAAAAACTGTTTTTAATTCCTCCAGGCGAAGCACGCGGTTTCGGTGGCCAGCGCGCAGCCGCCATCTAGTTTGCATAGCAGACAATATTGCGATTTCTCGGCGACGGCCATTGCAAAATCCGCGTTCGTTCACAGTCGGGCTACCCCTGAATTTGACAGCGAAGAAACCTGTGCCCATCGATGGAAGATCGCGCGCTATACGTCGGCCCTTCGGCCCTAGAGATGCACGGTTATATCTCGCTGACCCGTCGCCGGCCGGCATGCCAATAGAGCGGCGCAAGATTGTGCTGTCCAGTTCTCCACGGGCCAAGCTCGCGCAAAAACCGTAGAACATCACATCGCGGCATCTTCTTAAGGGGCCCACACCCCGACGCATCTTGACCTTACGATGCGGAAAGAAGCACATGTTCCACACCTCAAATTAGGCCGCCCCTTGCGGAACATGTTTCCGTCTAGGGGCTCGCCTGATACATTTCTTAATATGGAGCAACTCGCTCTCGGCATATTCTCGCGCCCCCCAGCGTCTCTATCGAACGAGAACGACTGAGTGTTACGATCAGAACTCCAAATCTTGATAGTTAGATTCAGTAGCGCCCATCCAACCCTCACACACCGCCAAGCCCAAGGCCTCCACCCTCTCCACCGAGGTCGGCAGGCCTGTGCTAACTAGGCGACCGCCCCGTCGCCTCGGTCCGAACCGACCGCGCGCGGCCGCGCGAGCTGCTCGCATGGCTTCAGCTGGGCGCCCCCCCCCTCCCCACGCTTCCCAAGCCTCGGCCAAATCCTGCGTTCCCATTCCTAGCACGCGCGCGGCGCCCCTCATACATCGCGCGACTCAATTATGCAAGATTTGTCTCAATCGGTTCTAGTGGCACCTCAGAACTGTGAACGCGTGACCCTCTATGTTCGGCTCGTCCTTTCAGAATCTGGCGCCGTCCAGGAGCGACCTGTCTATACTCATCGGTGGCCGTCTGCGGCACGAAACAGACTTGCCCCGCAGCAGCCCAGCTCCGTTCTATGGATTCAAAAATCTCGCCGGCGATGCGTTATCTTGTAGCCGCACGGGGTTGGCCCCCAAGAGCTCGTCCCCGACTGTAAGTAAAACTGTGCCCGGCCAGCCCCCGTCCTCACGTCCACCATTATCTCATCGCGCTGCCACGCTGCCCCGCCCCGCGCCGTCTGCGCTGCTGGCTCGCAGGAATGTGCGGATAGCGTAGACAAGCGTGGAGCGGCAGGCGCTCCTTCGGAGGAAACCCTCGAAAAGCTTGCAAACGCGTTCCCGGCATGGTTAAACCACCAGTCGAGACAATCGCGCAGCGCATGTGGCGCGGGATAAAAAGATGCCAGACTGCGCTCGAGATGGTGGGCCCAAAGAAAGCGTGGACCACGGTGTCTGAGAGGATATGACAGGCCAGCATCATGCGCCGTGCCAGAAGCTTCCCAACACAATCCCCCGCCCCCCCCCCCTCAGACGCTCCGCCGACCCCGTGCCCACCAGCCCGTGTGCAGCATCCTGCCATTGCTTCTGCTCGTTCAAACATCGGCCGATGCCGTCACTGAGATTTGCATAAATGTTTGGCGCGGCACGGGCGGGCAAGGCCGACGCAAGGTCATTGAGTCACGCGGTCATGCCCCGTACGACTCCGCAGTGCTGTCCTATCTGGTTCGCCCTATCAGGCTGTGGCGGAAAATACGTCGTGATGGGAGTCACGTCCAGGTCACCTCTTTTCACTCTGGCACATAAACAGCGGCCCGGGGCTCCCATCGGAGGTGGCCACAGATGTTTCGCGAGCGATCGGTCCTGGCAGGCCCCGAGACGATCGAGATTCCACAGCTGCGACTGCTATATGGCGACCAACGTGCCCCCCCACGGGGCCTCTATCACTGTTCTACCCTGCACTCAGCAAGACAAGGGAAGTTCTGCGACTGCCGGAAAAAAAAAGCCTTCCGCTGCGCGCCTGCGAAGAATACAAAGTCCAGTTCGCCGCATTCCTCCGCAATCTCTATGAGCCTTCCCCTGCCCGCCGACTGCGGACTGCTTCCCAAGATGCGGAGAAGGGCAGTGTCGTTCATGAAGTTCCCGCTGTAGTCCTGCCAGCTGACCTCCTCGCTCCATGGCGGCGCGCACTGGAGCGTGACCCCTCACACGGGACTGCGTGGGACGTGAAAGGAGAGAGAGAGAGAGAACAAAAAAACAAAAAAACGTTCTCTCAAACTCTCGACCTTCGAGGCTCTCCTCCTCATCCTCCTCATCCTCCTCCTCCTCCTGCTCTTCCTCCTCCTCTTTTTTCGTCGTCAGGCCAACATTGGCTGGATGGCCGTTGCGTCTGTCGTACTCCTCCTCCTCCTCCGCCTCCGCCTCCGCCTCCTCCTCCTCCTCCTCCTCCTCTGTCTCCTCCTCCTCCTCCTCCTCCTCCTCCTCCTCCCTCCTCCCTCCTCCTCCTCCTCTGTCTCCTCCTCCTCCTCTCTCTCCTCCTCCTCCTCCTCTGTCTCTACCCCTCCTTCCTCCCTCCCTCCTCCCTCCTCCCTCCTCCCTCCTCTGTCTCTTCCTCCTCCTCCTCCTCCTCCTCCTCTTCTTATTATTATTATTCTTATTATTCATCTTAGTATTCTTCTTATTATTATTATTCTTATTCTTCTTATTATTATTATTATTCTTCTTTTTATTATTATTCTTATTATTCTTCTTCTTATTATTATTATTCTTATTATTATTATTATTCTTATTAGTAGTAGTATTATTCTTAGTATTATTATTATTATGTTTGTTCTTCTTATTAGTATTCTTCTTATTATTATTCTTCTTCTTATTATTATTCTTCTTCTCAATATTATTATTATTATTATTCGTCGTCTTCTTCTTATTCGTATTTCTCTTCTTATTAATATTATTATTCGTATTGTTCTTATTATCATTCTTATGATTCTTATTAGTATTATTGTTCTTATCCTTATTATTATTCTTCGTTTTCTTATTATTCTTAGTATTCTTATTTTTCTTATTCTTATTATTCTTATTAATATTCTTATTATTATTATTATTCTGCTGTTTCTTCTTCTTCTTCTTCGTCCTCCTCCTCCTCCTCCTCCTCCTCCTCCTCCTCCTCCTCCTCCTCCTCCTCCTCCTCCCAAACCCAATTGCGCACGCGAAAGCGCACGCGTGCGCGCGCCTGGGTTCTGCGAGATCGCCCCTCTTCTTTCTTCTCGCCTGAGGGGCAATGATAGGGGGGGGCTGGCACAGGGGAGGGAACATCGACCTGGAATCGGCGATACGTCGCCGATCGATCGGGAATTGGGCCCCCGATCGCGAATCCGCACGTTCCTGAGCGGGGTGGGGCATTCGGGTCCCTGTCGGCGACTCCCCCTGACCCCCGACGCCATGATTTTTTCATGACGTGACCCTGAGAAACCTGGAACCTGCGTTGTTTTTCGTCCTGCGTTGTTTTTTGATGGTCGCGAGGCCCGGCGAGGGCCCCTGGAGACCAAAACTAAAGAAAAACCTCCCGTCACGATTTTTTCGCGACGCGAGGGGGTCTGGGCCCCCCCCCCTGTCGTTGCCCCAGATCGCCTCGTCTGTCGCGGTCCCGCTCCGCCCGCAGCTCGCCGGAGGCCTCCCCGCCCTCGGCGTCTCTCCTGCTGCTGGGAGCCGGGGGGACGGCCGGGGAGGGGGAGGGGGGCGCCGGGGCGGGTCGAGCTCTCCTTCGAGCTATGTCTCGCCTCCCTCCTCCTCCTCCTCCTCTTCCTCCACCTCCTCCTCCTCCTCGTCCTCCTCTTCCTCCTCCTCCTCCTCCCCTTCTTCTTATTATTAGTATATTAGTATCATTATTATGCTTCTTATTATTATGTTTCTTATTCATATTACTGTTGTTATTATTAGTATTCTTATTATTATCATTTGTGATAGTATTGTTCGCATTCGTCTTCTTAGTATTATTAGTATTACTATTGTTATTAGTATTATTCGTGCTAGTATTATTATTATCATTATTATTATTAGTATGATTAGTCTTCGTATTCGTATTCGTTTTCGTATTATTCTTCTTATTATTATTCGCATTCGCATTATCATTATTAAGTATTAGTATGATTATTCTTACTAGTACTAGTAATATTATTCGGATTCGCATTATTCTGATTATTCGTATTATTCGCATTTGTATTATTATTCGTATTCGTCCTCTTTTTTGATTAGTATCATTAGTATTATTATTCTGATTATTCGTATTCTTATTATTCGTATTATTCTTATTAGTAGTATTATCATTATTCCTCGACTGCGTCTTATTATTATGTTTCGTCTGCTGCTGCTTCTGCTTATTCGTCTTCGTATTCGTCTTCGTATTCATATTCGTCTTCGCCTTCGTCTTCGTATTCGTCTTCGTCTTCTTTTACATATTATTATTAGTTGTCTGACTCCTCTTCCTCCTCCTCCTCCTCCTCCTCCTCCTCCTCCTCTTCCTGCTCTTCCTCCTCCTCCTCCTCTTCCTCTTCCTCTTCCTCTTCCTCCTCCTCCTCCTCCTCCTCCTCCTCCGCCTCCGCCTCCGCCTCCGCCTCCGCCTCCGCCTCCGCCTCCGCCTCCGCCTCCGCCTCCGCCTGCGCCTCCGCCTCCGCCTCCGCCTCCGCCTCCGCCTCCGCCTCATCCT
>CAUYUJ010009370.1:7500-34613 GCA_963575745.1 Prorocentrum cordatum | reverse complement strand
GACGACGACGACGGTGAGAGGCCTCTTGGGGGTAGTTTCGAGGCCACAGGGGGGGGGGCGTCTTGGGGCCTCTGCTGTACCTCGTGGAGGCCTGTTGGGTCTTTCTCTTGGGTTGTTTGGGGGGCCTCCTGGGGGCTCCTTGAGGGCTTCCTGGGCCTCCCTGGGGCTCTGGGGGCGGACGGCTCGGATGCTCGCCCCGGCCTCCCGCTCTCGGGCCCGCCTCGGGGCCGTCTCGGAGCTCTGCTGGGCCGTCGTGGGCGCCTCTTGGCATCGCTCGGACGTTTGCATTTTTCCTTCGGCGAGGACCGTCGAGGAGCATCCTGGATCACTTGGCGAAAACGCCACGCACGAAACCAAGAAAAGCAGAGGGAATGGGCGTCCGAGCGATGGCCAGGTCTCTGGGGCCCTCCCGAAGCCTTCTCAGGCAGTTTTCGAGCTGTCTGGCGGGCCTGTCGCGCCGTCTTGTGGCTGTCTGGGGGGCCCTTTGGGCCGTCCTGGACGCTGCGACGCCGACGCGTCGCAGATGATGAAGATGTGCGTTTCCCTGATGGGATTGGCGATTTTGGTTCTTGGGGCCATCTTCGGAGTGCTCTTGGAGGCCCTTTGGGACGACTGGGTGGCGTGTCGAGCCGTCTGGAGGCCATCCTGGGCGCCTTGGAACGATGATTCGGCTATTCGGAGCCTTCTTGGATCGTCTCTTTGGGGTCTCTTGGGGCCCTCTTGGCACGCTTTGGAGCTCTCTACGCCCCTATGGCGCGTTCGAAGGGGCACACGTTAAGAGACATCTCTCGAGAACATCGAGAATCGTTCGCGAAGAGTGCGTAGGTCTCCATTTCACGGCGCGCAATGTGGAAGCGCACCATTGTGAAAGCGCGCGCGCGGGAAAGCTTATGAAGTCCACAATCGGGGGAAAGAATAATTTTGCGTGTGCGAGGAATGACGGCAAGCTGAAGTGCAAGGCGTGCGCGCAACCCGCGTAGTGCTTTGTTGCAGAAGATCTAAGATCGTTGTCAGCGTCCGTTCACGGGGAAAACTTGCACGAAGCATAGGATATCAAGGATAATGAGGAAACAGTTTGAGGAGGAGGAGGGCCATAATAACGTTGATGACGACGCAATCGCGGAGGAGGGGGGGAAGAGGGAAAAGAACAGGAGGAAAAGGAGGATGAGGAAGAAATGGAGGTTCAAAATACTTGGTGGGAGCTTGTGGGGTTGCTCTCGGGACTTCCTGAATGTCCTCTGGCACGCCTTTTTGGCCGTCGCGAAAGCTTTGTGGAGGCCGCATTGGGCCATTGCGAGCCCGTCCTAGGCCGTCGTGGGCGCAGTTTGGACTGTCGTGGGGACAGTCGGAGGCGGAATGGGATTCTTTCATCAGCGTCTTGGAGGTAGATTGGGCTGGCTTGGGGCCCTGTTGGGCCCTATTGGGCGGTCTCTGGGGCCGCCACGGCGGCATCACAGATGTAGTTTGGAGCGGCCAGGGAACAAATTAACTATGATCCGGACGAAGGACCCAACACGAATGACCCAACCATGGTAGTTTTGCGTACCGCAATTGTGAATATTTGCTTCGGTAAAGCTCCCTATGGGGCCACGAAGCGCTGCACTGGGTGGGGGGGAACGCATGCGGGCGGTAGCACTGGGGGAGCTCCCTGTGGGGCCGCGAAACGCTGTAGTGGGTGGGCGAAAATGCCAAATTGGGTGCGTGGGACGCATGCGGGTGGTTCCACTGGAGACTTCAGTGGAGCTCTCTATGGGGCCACGAAGCGTTCTACCACATTGGGTGTGTGGGACGCACGCGGGCGGTCCCACTGGTGGCTTCGGTGAAGCTCCCTATGGGGCCACAAAGCGCTGTGCTGGGTGGGTGAAATTGCCAAATTGAGTTTCCAGGACGCACGCGGACGGTCTCATTGGGGGTTTCGGTGGAGCTCCCTATGGGACCACGAATCGTTGTACTGGGTGAGTGAAAATGCCAAATTGGGCTTCCGGAGCGCACGCGGGCGGTCCCAGTGGGGGCTTCGGTGGAGCTCCCTATGGGGCCACGAAGCGCCGTACTTGGTGGGTGGAAATGCCAAATACGGCTTCCTGGACGCACGTGAGCGGTCCCACTGGGGGCTTCGGTGGAGTTCCCTATGGGGCACGGAACTTTGTAATGGGTGGGTCAAAATGCAGAATTGAGCGTGTGAGACGCATGCGAGCGGTCCCAGTGGGGGTTTCGGTAGAGCTCCGTATGGGGCCACGAACCGCTGTAATGGGTGAGTGAAAATGCCAAATTGAGTTTCCGGGGCCCATGCACGCACGCGGGCGGTCCCAGTGGGGGCTTCGGTGGAGCTCCCTATGGGGCCACGAAACGTTGTACTGGGTGGGTGAAAATGCCAAATCCGGCTTCTTTGATGCATGCGAGCAGTCCTACTGGGGGCGTGGGTGGAGTTCCCTAGGGGCCACGAAGCTTTGTATTAGGTGGGTCAAAATGCCAAATTGAGCGTGTGAGACGCATGCGAGCGGTCCCACTGGGGGCTTCGGTGGAGCTCCGTATGGGGCCACGAACCGCTGTACTGGGTGAGTGAAAATGCCAAATTGAGTTTCCGGGACCCATGCACGCACTTGCGGTCCCACTTGGGGGTTTCGGTGGAGCTCCCTATGGGGCCACGAAACGCTGTGCTGGGCGGGTGATAATGCCAAATCCGGCTTCTGGGACGCATGCGAGCAGTCCCACTCGGGGCTTCGGTGGAGTTTCCGACGGGGCAACGAAACCTTGCACTATTGAGCTTCCAGGACGCATGCGGACGGTCCCACTGGGGGCTTCGGTGGAGCTCCCGGGGCCACGAACCGTTGTACTGAATGGGGGAGACGCATGCGAATTGCGCCACTGGGACCTTCGGTGGGGCTCCCTGTGGGGCCACGAAGCGCTGTACTGATGGGGGGAGGCGTGTGGGAGCTCCCTGTGGGGCCATGAAACGTTGTACTGGGTGGGGGAGACGCATGCGAACTGCGCCACTGGGACCTTCGGTGGAGCTCCCTAGGGGGCCACGAAGCGTCGTATGGGGTGGGGGAGACGCATACGAACTGCGCCACTGGGACATTCGGTGGAGCTCCCTATCGGTGGAGCTCCTTATGTGGCCACGAAGCGCCGCACTGGGTGGGGGAGACGCATGCGAACTGCGCCACGGGCACCTTCGTTGGAGCTCCCTATGGGGCCACGACGCGCTGTACTGGGTGGGGGAGACGCATGCGAACTGCGCCACTGGGACCTTCGGTGGAGCTCCTTATGGGGCCACGAAGCGCTGTATTGGGTGTGACGATGATGGTGATGATGACGGCGACCACGATGACGATGACGACGATGACGACGACGACGACGATGACGATGATGATGAGGATGATGATGATGATGATGATGATGCTGATGATGATGATGATGATGATGATGCTGCTGCTGCTGATGACGATGATGATGATGATGATGATGATGATGATGGTGGTGGTGGTGGTGGTGGTGGTGGTGATGATGATGATGATGATGATGATGATGATGATGATGATGATGATGATGATGATGATGACGATGACGATCATGAGGACATGCGGAGGGCAGAGGCAAGGGATGGGAGGAGGGGAAGGGAGGAGGAATGAGAGGAGGAAGGAGGAGACGCGTGGCGCTGTCTTTTCAAAACGAGGATCCAACACCACAGGATGGTTGGGGAAAACTCCCGGGGCGTTCTGAAGGCACGCGATAAAACACAAAACACAGTGAAAGCAACAGCAACTTGGAAACGGATTGCCTTAACTAATGTCTTCCAAGCGATATTCGGGACCGCCGTGGAAGTTTGTATGGAGCTTTCAGAAGGCATAGACCGAAAAACACGAAAAGACACATAAAGCCGTGACGAGAAGACATTAGCATTGAATATGCCTGCCATGTCAAGTATCTTGCAAGAGAGAGTCGTTACTGCCTTGAAAGTCCGGGTTTCGCCATCCTGATGCCATCGGAGCGTCTCTCAAGAAAGTGCATCCTGAGCCGTCTTGGTGCGATTTGGAGCAATATTGGGCCAGAGGCCTGTGCAGTGTTCGGATCCCGTGGTACGGTAGAGGGAAACAATTATTGAACTCCCCCCCTCCCCCCAAACCTCAATATTGGCACGCGCGGGGGAGACAGCGGTCGAACACTGGGGGGGGGGAGCCGTTGACAGATGAATGTGGCATCATGAGTGTTCGCTAATTTGTTCCGAGGCCTGTAGCCCTCTGGGCGGTCCCTGGATTCACTTGCAAGCCTCTTCGGGGTCCGTTTTGAGTTAGTTGGAGGCATCTAAGGGCCTATTGGGGGTCTTTTGTGGGCCTCTTGGGGGCCCGTTGGGGCCTCTTTGGGGCCCATGGGGGGATTCGTGGAGCCTTCTCGGAGTGGAAAGTTTGAGTTTTCGGTTCGTGATTCCGCTCTGGGGCCTCTCCTGGGATGGTTTTCGGGCCCTTTGGGGCCAACTGGCGCCTCTTGGACATTCTTGGGGCCCTTGTGGGCCGTCTTTGGGCCGTCCTGTGGGCATCTTGGGCCGGCCTGGGACGATTTCGGACGATCTCGGATGCTTCTTGGGCCGTCTTTGAGCGTCGGGAAACCGAAAATGCGAGAACGCCACATATGTTTAAGGCACCTGTGGAAAATCAGTCTTTTTTGGCCCTCGGGGCCCTCTCGGGATGTCTCTTGGGAGCCTCTTTGGCCGCCTTGGGGGCTTCTTGGGCTGACGGGGGGCCATCTTGAGCTTCTTGGGGCAGGCTTTGGGCGTCTCGGGGCCTTCGTGGATTGTTTTGGAGGACTATTGGTTCATTTTGGTGTGTCAAACGGAGCTAGGGCGGAGCGGAACCCCCCTCTGGGAAGTTCACACAGCGGTCGTGGCAGGTCGGGGAGGTCAACTTGCCAGTTGGGGATGATGCGGGGATCTAGGGTGGGGCGAATGTCACACACACCAAGAGACCTACAAGGGATCGGCGGATTCTGAGCTGGAGTCTGTCCATGCGAACATCGCCCGCGTGTCACGGCTGGCCGGCGCCTCTGTGAATCGTGGGCCCACTTTCGCTGGCTGGGCCCCCAATGCCAGTCAGCCGCTCGTTAAGGAGACAATGGAGGTTTTCGCCGAGGCGACCGGGGATACGCCTCGACTGCTGACGATTCACGCGGGCTTAGAGTGTGGCGTGATCGGGTCCAAGATGCCTGGGCTTGAGATGGTATCTTTCGGGCCGGACATCAAGGGGGCTCACGCTCCTGGCGAGATGGTGCTCGTGGAGTCGGTCCAGAAGAACTGGCGAGCAACGAGGAAGTTGCTAGCGCGCCTTGCAGGGCCTCTGCGGGGCCAGACTGAGCTCTGAGGCACATACACGTCTGTCGGACGAGCCTTCTTCTTTGTTGAGCACCTCGCTGACGGTTGGCCCATGGGCGAGCTGGCAGCAAAATGTGGGAGTCTCGCCCAGACGTCCTCCTCCTTCCCTCTTCCTTCTGCGACGAATCCTTCGGCGCTTCCCTTTCGGTGCTGTGCGGATCCCATCTTTCACGGGGCGGTATCGAGGTGATGCACACGTCATGCACACATCATGCTGGCGCTTCCCTCTTTAAGGGAGCCGCACCCGCCATGTGCGGTATGAATGTCAGCGCGGCTGCTGTAGCTGATTGGGTGTCCCGTCCCATCGTCGACGGCGAACGACATGTGTTTCGTAAATAATTGTGTCTCCCAGAGGTTGGTTTTGTTCTTAGAGTATGAAAATTATCCTGGCGAAGGTCCCAACCATAAGCAGTTGTGGGCACCGTAATTGTGAATATCTGCTTCGGTGAAGCTCCCTATGGGGCCACGAAGCGCTGCACTGGGCGGGGGGGAACGCTGTACTGTGTGGGTGGTGTGCCGAATTGGGTTTCCGGGACGCATGAGGACTGTCCTACTGAAGGCTTCGGTGGAGCCGGATATGGGGCCACGAAGCGCTCTACTGAGTGAGTGAAAATGCCAAATTGGGCTTCCGGGGCGCATGCGGACGGTCCCACTGGGGGTTTCGGTGGAGCCCCCTATGGGGCCACGAAACGCTGCACTGCGCGGGTGAAAATGCCAAATTACATTTCCCGGACGCATCCAGACGGTGGCACTGGGGCCTTGGGTGGAGCCCCCTATGGGGCCACGAAACGCTGTACTGGGTGGGTGAAAATGCCAAATTGGGCTTCCGGGACGCATGCGGACGGGGACTGGGGCCTTCGATGGGGCCACGAAGCGTTGCATTGGGTGTGCGGGACGCATGCGGACGGTAGCACTGGGACCTTCGGTGGGGCTCCCTATGGGGCCACGAAGCGCTGTATTGGGGGTGCGGGACGCATGCGGACGGTAGCACTGGGACCTTCGGTGGGACTCCCTATGGGGCCACGAAACGCTGTACTGGGTGGGTGAAACGCAGGGAGGAGAGCGAGGAGGGCCACGAAACGCTGTACTGGGTGTGCGGGACGCATGCGGACGGTAGAACTGGGACCTTCGGTGGGGCTCCCTATGGGGCCACGAAGCGCTGTACTGGGTGTGCGGGTGTAGTGGGTGTGCGGGACGCATGCGGGCGGTAGCACTGGGACCTTCGGTGGGGCTCCCTATGGGGCCACGAAGCGCTGTACTGGGTGTGTGGAACGCATGCAAACGATAGCACTAGGTCCTTCGGTAAGGCTCCCTATAAAAACACGAAGCGCTGTACTGAGTAAGTGAAACGCAAGGAGAAGGGGGAGGAGGGCCACGAAACGCTGTACTGGGTGTGCGGGACGCATGCGGACGGTAGCATTGGGACATTCGGTGGGGTTCCCTATGGGGCCACGGAACGATGTACTGGGTGTGCGGCTCGCAAGCGAACGGTAGCACTGGGACCTTCGATGGGGCTCCCTAGTATGGGGCCACGAAACGCTGTGCTGGGTGTGCGGGACGCATGCGAACGGTAGCACTGGGACCTTCGGTGGGGCTCCCTAACATGGGGCCACGAAACGCTGTACTGGGTGGGTGAAACGCAGGGAGGAGGGGGAGGAGGGCCACGAAACGCTGTACTGGGTGTGCGGGACGCATGCGGACGATAGCACTGGGACCTTCGGTGGGGCTCCCTAAGATGGGGCCACGAAGCGTTGTACTGGGTGGATGAAACGCAGGGAGAAAGGGGAGGAGGGAGAAAGGGGAGGAGGGAGGAGTGGGAGGAGGAGAAGGAGGAGGAGGAGGAGGAGGAGGAGGAGGAGGAGGAGGAGGAGAGGAGAGGAGAACGGGAAGAGGGAGGAGGGAGGAGGAGAGGGGAAGAGGAGGAGCGGAACGCGGGGACCGTCTCTCCAAAACGAGGACCCAACACCACATGATGGTCGGGAACAAAATAAGTATCCGTCGGCCCTCTCTGCATACAGTGGGCTCTAGACCCCACAGGACCCTGGTGGCTCCCGAGTATCCCGCCTCGTGTCCTCGACGGAAGACTACCCCGTACCGCGTTGGCAAGACCCCACAGGATCCTCGCGTCCTCGACGAATGACGCCACCCAGGCGCCACGCCGCATGAGCAAAGAGGCATAAAGAACCGAGTTCAAGAATTCACCGCAAGAGCATACATTCAGACCTTGATATATATATATATATGTATATATATATGTATATATATATGTATGTATACAGATGATGCGTGAACAGAGCGTAGCAGAGTTTAACATAACATACCCCAACATGATGACCACCACACAACGTCACACATGATAGCATCACCTAATATAGCATGTTTCAATCGAGCATGGCATAACATAGCAATTAATCGTAACAACACATGGCATATCAACACATACATACGACGTACACCATGTCATGGCAGAACGGTTCACAGCAACACATGACAGCGGAACACACCCTGCAACGGTACCTTTGTTCTAGTGTAGCCATGAGGGTCGCGGTTGTGGCATAGCTTACAGTGGTCATAATTTCACCATGCCACATTCGTATAATCTGGCATAACGTCACGTACTACGTGTGGCAGTTCATGCAATAACACCGTCTACCAGGACGTATTACATTGTAGTACAACGTGTCATGACATAAACTATCGTACCATAACACAACACCACATGCCATACCATACCATTGCACATGCACCTTGATAACGCGTAGCATTACAGTACAACCTAACAGTCATAGCAGAACATACCAAATGTTGGTATACTGTTGGTTGCACTACCACAACGCGCACCATCGTTGAAGTGTGATATCACCGCATAACACACATACTCTTTGTAAGGTAAGCATAACAGACCATAGTATACCATACCATCGCATACGGTAGCATCGCATTACATAACATAGCATAACCAGACACTGCATCCCACTAGCGATCACACCATAGCATTGCAAAGGATGTTGTTCCTGAGTTGGGCGTACCAGCGCACATCATAACACAACATGATACATAACGACCTACTGTTCTATTATTGTTGCCACGACGGCAACGTAATCGTGTAGCAGACCTAGGGCATACCACGCCCGAATAATGCCGTCATACCCCATCATAGCACCATGCAATGGAATACTCGCACATCGTTTGTCAGAGAAGACGAGAGAATAGTACACACATCTGCTACATACGCTGTCCTTGCGCAGTGAGAGATACATCCTTTTGACACGGACACATAGTCACAGTTGGCATCACCGACTCAACAAAACAAACGTTGTTCCCATAGATGCAGGATTATGCAATATCGCGATGCTGCGCATAAGGCCGTAAAGCAAAACATGATTGCAGTGCAATGTCATCTTGAACGTGCAACGTAGTCGTACTACGATAACAGATTAGAAGGTACATATGAACACACTAACATTCGATCATAATGCCTCAGGTTACCCATAGACGTGGGTATACGCTATTTCACATGTAACATACCATTATAGGCACTATACAGTAGTAGTATGGAGTTATGCATCAACAAGGAGAGCACAACAGTTCACAGCATAGCAGGCCTGAGTGTAACAACGCACACATGAAGAGACCATTGTATAACATAGCACAATGTGATACCTTCTTGTCGTCCAGAAACGCGTTCCTTAATACAAGAGAGAATTACATCAGCGACCGATTAATGGTGCCCTTTCAAACGCGGCGTGCGCGCGCAGCAACGACCGATTGGACGACGTATCAAGCGTGACAGGCGTCACGACGTAACGCCAGCCCGTCCAGACACGAACATGACGGAATACAGGCTGATATCATAGACTACAAGTGAATAGGACATAGTTGAATAATGTAGCATATAGCATCAGCCGATTACCAGTGCCCTATCACACGCAAAGTGCGAGCCGACGTAAGGTTGTCCACGGGAAAATCCATACATAGATCGAGCAGATCAGAACCGAACAGATCGTGATATATTAGAATGCATCAGAGACCGACTGGTGGCGTCTTATCAAACGCGACATGCGCGCCGATTCCAGGGTGGCCACATGAACAAACAGCAGCAGACTCGAAGACAAAACCGAAGGTTTTGGTCGGGATCGTTCGACGCAAGATATGTATTTAATGTTGAATGGTCTGCGGCCCACCCCTAGATGCCTGGGTTGTGGGTGAGAGGCCTCTTGGATGTTCTTTGGGATCTCGTGGGGGCCTCCTGGTGGCCTCCTGCAGGCAGCTTTGAAGCCTCTGGGGTGCTGTTTTGGAGCCTCGCGGATCTTCGTTTGAGGCGTTTTGGGACCTCGTGGGGGGCCCTTGCTTCTGGCCTCTCGGGCGCCTCTTGGGACATTCTGAGCGCCCCTTGGGGCGGGAGGCTCGGATTTTCTCTCCGTTTTTCCCCCTTTTGGTCCCTCTTGGGGCTGTCTTCGGGCTCTCTTGGGCTGTTTTTGGGCGCCTCTTTGGCCGTCTGGGGCCCTCTTGGGCCGTCTTGGGGCCGTCTTGGGGCCCTCTTGGGGGCCTCTGGGGCCGTCTTAGGGCGGTCTCGGGAGCATCTTGAGACGGCGTGGATTGTCGGAAATTCGATAACTGGAGAACACCATAAACATTGAAACAACAATCGGGATATTACTGAGTTTGGCCTGTCGGGGCTATCTTGGGACGGTTCTTGGGGCTCTCTTGGGGAGTCTCCAGGGCTTATTGGGCCGTTTTGGGGACGTCTTTGGGCGTCTTGGACCGCTCGTGCGGCAGTTCGGGGCCCTCTGGGACCGTCTTGGGAGCCTTTTGGGACCCGCTCGGCCCGTCTGGGGGCCCTCTTGGGCCCGAACAAGCCAGGCGGGAAGACGCGACCAGGCCCAGGAGGTTTGTGAATTGGGGATCCGGGACCTTTACAAGAATCCTCAGGATTGAGTGATTCGATCGTGAACAGGATCTTCGTTGAGAGGAGAGGTTTCCAATCTAACATCTCAGCAATTTGGGACTGTTCCGTGTCGTGCTCGAGAATTTGGTGTTGGAGGTCGGCCGTTTGGGCAGCAATTTCGTGAATGCTTTCAGACATGTCTTGTGTATTCATGGGTTGCAGATTTGGGTACGCTTGTGGCCGAGAAGAAGTCTTGTGAAATAGAAGGTCAAGCATCGGATCTCGTTGCTTTCGGATTCCGTTCTGCTTCGGCAGCCTAGTCCATGATGTCTGAATGTGCCATGGTAGTACCGTTTCAATCCATCGGCAAAGTGTTTTGCTTGTGCGGGCACCGTGGTATGCCGCCATGAGCGGAGAGCTCAGTGCTTGGACAAGGCAACACGTTGTGCCGTTCTGTGCGGTTGCGAAGAGATGCAGTGCGAGGTTGCGCGGGGGAAAAAAAAACATCCTGATGCTTGAGGACCCATGCTCCAGGAGCTAGGGCAGGGGACCATGGGACACGCCAACTCGTGCCCCCAGGGCACGGTGGCGGATTGTGAGGCTGGTCTCCAGTCGACTGGACGCTTCGAACAGGGGAGGCTCGATACCGCTGGCTGTCTGCAGCTGTGTGTTCGATGTTTGTTGGCCCTGAGCACCAAGTCAACATGTGTGAGCCTGGTTTGCGCGCCACTCAACAGGCAGTTCATCGAACGTTCTGCCGTGG
Organism: Prorocentrum cordatum; assembly: GCA_963575745.1. Taxonomy (NCBI): domain Eukaryota; class Dinophyceae; order Prorocentrales; family Prorocentraceae; genus Prorocentrum; species Prorocentrum cordatum. Next base: position 23,600 of record CAUYUJ010009370.1, on the reverse strand, counting down.
GGTCTTGATCTCGGGGGGGAGGGGGTCGGAGTTTACATGTTGCTTGCTGCTCGAGTTTCCTGTCCACGATTCATTCGGCGCTTCCCTCTGCGTCCTCCTGTCCAGTGGTTCACCCCTATCGTGTTCAATTTTGAGTCGCATGTGTTTGCTATGGGTGATTGGGCGCTGTCCTTTTCACCTTCCTCCGCCACGCATCACATTCACGCACACAGTATTGTTTTCCAAACATGTGAATATCACCCAGAAGTTCGAGCATTTCTGATCCACTTGGCGGCCCCGCGTGGGGAATCTCGAGTCTTGACGCATCGCGTATCCTCGCCAGCTCATCCAGCGGTTCCTGGGTGAATTGCCGCGAGACGAACAACAGTGCGCGCACACCAGTCATACCAACAAGAGGATTGACCCGAGCAGGCTTCCGAGATACTATGCCGTGGTTGTGTTGATCTCAGTGTGTGGCGCCCTATCTTGGCGAACTGCGCTTCTTATAGTTTTGCTTTGGCGTACGCTGACCAAGCTCACAGTGGGGACGCGCATCAAGACACCGACTGCTGCCAGGGTCCCCCGGCTTTCTTTCTGCTAGAGGGGGCCTGCAATCGGGATAGCAACGCCTCCAAGCCTTGAAGCCATCTGGGTCCTCGGGCTTCACGGTCCAGATTTCTTGTCGGGGGCGTTTCCTAGCATGGTTCAGCTCAAACATGGCGTGGCACTGGCGAGTTCAGCTCAGCTTGAGCTTCGCTTCAGCTCTGCTAGCTCGGCCCAGCTTGGAATGTTCTGGCTCCGCCCCACAGGGGGGTCCAGCGCCGACCCAGCGACCCGCTCATCCCCGATTCGTTAAGCGTAGCAAGGCCCTGGCTGGCTTATATTAGCGCATCCTACGTTCTGCTTCCCTGCCGCCCCTGCAGCAAATAGAACATCCGAGGAATATTGGGGGCCCTCCTGGAGCTTCTCGGGGCTCGCTGGAAGCCATCTTCGGGCACTCATTCAGCGCCACCTCTGGCCACATCGAAAACCATGCACGTGGCAAGACCGTGCACGTGGCAGACCCCAGGACGGACATTCTGACAACAACAACAACAGGAGGAGGAGGAGGAGGAGGAGGAGGAGGAGGAGCAGGAGGAGGAGGAGGAGGAGGAGGTGGCGGAGGAGGAGGAGGAAGGAGGAGGAGGAGGAGGAGGAGGAGGGGGAGGAGGAGGAGGAGGAGGAGGAGGAGGAGGTGGAGGAGGAGGAGGAGGACGGGATTCTGGATCCCTGAGCGGAATAATGGGTTGTTTGGGAAGAGCGGGTACGCTGAACCATCCTCGCACAGAGTCTCGTCTTTTGATACGGCTTGTTGATCAGGATACGTAATTATGGTCACGCGGTAGCTCCCATCTGGGACGACCACGCAGTCATGCAACATTCCCATGGCCGAGGTTGCTTTTTGGTGGCCTTCGCGGCGGCAGAGTCGGGCGTTTGCGCCGCAAGAAGAGGACAGGTGCCGCTTCTGATCCTGATCATGGCATCCCCGATGCAGGCGCTCAAGGGTTTCGAGAGCTGCCGATGGTGACACACTCGGAGTCCACCATCCTCCATGGTTTGTTCTTTTGGAAAAGGGGAGGGCGAGTAGGAGGAGGATGAGAAAGATTCGAGACGCAGGGATGCTTTGGCCCTTCTTGGGCCTCCGAAGGCCTCCGAGGTCAGCCGGAGGCCACGAGCAGGCAACGGCGGCTGGGTAAAACGTCAGGGCAGCGACTGGAAGCACTGGGGCAGAAGAGGGCTGTCCGAGCCTATCAGGGGCCGTTTGCCAGGCTTATGTCGGGCCTGTCCCTCTACAGGGGGGATGTTTATTTTTTAAAACTATAAAAATAATAATAGTAATCATAATAATAATAATGATAATAATAATAATAATCGTAATAATAATAAAACTGGGGATTATCTTCTTGGGCATCCTTTGAGCATGTGTTGCATATTTTTCTATTCTCCGTCCAGGACCCACCTGAAGGGGGACAGGCCCGACCGAGTGCCAGGCCGAGACCTCCAGGGACCTCCCAGGATCCTCCGGAGCAGGCTTTGAGGGCAGAGCAGGCCGGCGGCAGTCCTGCCCAGGCCGGCCCCGGGCCCAGGAGCGCTCCGCGGCCCAGGCGAGGAGAGGCCCCGCTCCACGCCGGGGTGGGGGCGCCTCCGCTCGGAGCGGGGGCGCGGAGGAGGGCGAGGAAGTCAAGGGCCAGCTCCGAGGCCAGCCCTCGGCATGCCTGCGGCGTCCAACGGCGGGAGGAGGAGGCGGCGGAGGAGGAGGCGCGCAGCCTCCGTCCTCGGATCCGGAGGCTTGCTGGGACTCGTTCTGCTCTCGATCCTCTCTCCCATCCCATCGGAGGTTGGTAGACCTCCTGCCCTGACGCGTCGAGTAGCGAATCGGCCGTTTTCGGTTCGCGAGAGGGCGTCGCGGCCGTCATGTTTGCGGGTCCAGGTCCGCCGGTTTCGGTCCCAGGCCGATTTCATTGCAGGGAGGTTTACTAAAGGGAGGTTTGTCCACCGCCGATTCCATGCCTTTACGCATGCTCGTCCGTCCGATAAGAGAGGTTCGGGGATTGGTGTGCGCATCAGCGTGCTCCCGCGTCTGCGCCTGCCGCTGGGCGGACCCCCCGAGGCGGCCCAAGAGGGCCTCAGGAGGGCCCGAAGGCGGCCCCGAGAGGACCCCGAGCCGGCTAGGAGGTCCCCCAGACAGCCACACGCGTCTCCAAACAAAGCGTTGCGCAATCATAAATCTTCGGAGATCCGTGCGGATTTCTTGGATCGGCGCTGGGGCCCCCCCCCTGGCGGCGCCTCCGGCGCCGTCCCTGGCGCGCTCCGCGCGCCAGGGAAAGGGGGTTCCGAAGCCGACCCAAGAAATCCGCGCGGAGCTCCGGCAGGAGCCTGTTTTTTTCTGGATTCAGGCAAGTTTGCTTGCATGGCGTTCCCCCCCCCCCCCCCTCGCCCCTCTTCAAGCGAATACTAGCGTGCAAGTGCCTTTCGACTTGCCTGATTTCCGCGCCCCCCTCCCCCGGGGTGCAAGTGCAAGGTTCCATTGGGGCATCGATTTGGTTCTACTTGGGTGTTCTGCAAATGAAAAGGGACTCATTCCAAGCAAGTCCATTCCCGAGAAAACGCCCCTGCACTTGCGTGGCGAGGAGGCCCCCCCCCGAACGTGCAAGTCGTTTGCGGCTTGCTTCAGGCTCAGCCCCCCCCCCCCCCCCCCCGTCCATGCAAGTAAATTTGCCAGAGTCTTAAAAAAACAGGCTCCAGTGCAGGTGCAAGCCGCCGCTTCCGGCTGCGGCGGCGGCCTCACCATAGGCCGCGAAGAAGAGCCCGGCACGGCCGCCGTCCGTCCGCCGCGGCGCCCCCCGAGCGCAGCGACGCCCCCCCCCCCCCCCCCACGCACACCGAGGCTGTGCTTCTCGCCCGAGGTGTCCCTGCGCACCCAGCGGGTGGTCCGGGCCGCCGCCGAGCGGTTCTCGGCGATGATATCCGGCTGGCTGTTCGCGCCTCGCGCCGCCCCGGGCCCGGCCAGTCTCGGATATATCCCCGAGGTCGCGGCGTCTCCACTTCGTCGAGGCGGGCGTTTTGGTCTGTTGTCGGGCCCTGCATGGGGCCCTCGCGGATCGAATCGGCTGGAGAAGAATGACCCAGGAAGATCGAGTCTAGGGCTCCAGATATGGGTTTGTACGATGTAGCACTTTGTTTTTGCTACGTCGGATCTCAGGGATGGCCAGGACCCCGGGGCAAAGGGAGCTGGTCAGTGATCGGGCCCCGAGGGCAAGCAAACATACCAGAGTCCCCAAACCAAGTCTGACCTAGCTGGTGCCTTGTGCAGGTGACGGCAGTTCCAGTTGGTGGAAAGGGGCGTGGGGGCGTCCCCCAGTGTTCATCATGAACCACGTCCGACTGAGCCCCAGCCCCAGTCCCGTCTACGCCCGATATTTGCCATGAAGCAGACGGGCCCTGCGGGCAACGGGTCCTGCATTTTTCGGCAGCTCCCTGGGCTCTGGGAGTCCTTGACTCCAGGCCTCCCCAACGAGCTCCGACCAGATTGGGTCGGAGGATCGCGACGCATCGCACATGCATCGGCGATGTGGCTCGCTGTGGAGCCCTATTGTTTTCACGCCGACACCGGCAATGCGGCGCAAGCCTCCGCCCCCATCTGCTCGGACCCCATGCGGGAGGCCTCCTCCGTCTATGGGCCCGGGGACCGTCGAGAAGCGCGTCAGGATGTAGCAACTTCGGTCCCAGGGGAAGGCCTGGGCCTAGGGCCCGTCTCCCTCGGGGCCCTCCTTCCTGCACGGCAGAGCCACGTCAGATTCCGTGTGGGCGACGCGGCCTCGAGGGCGAGGGGGCTCGAGTTGTTTCTTTTGTTGCGCTCTTGGGCGCTCTCGAGCCCTCCAGGGGCATCCAGAGGTGTTCGGGGACCCCCCGGGGGGGACCTTCCGCAGAGAGCTCCGGGGGACTCCCGAGACCCCATGCAGACCACCCTTCGCCTCTTCCCCCTCCTCCTCCCCCTTTGTCCTCCTCCCCCCCTCCTCTCTCTTGAGGCCACCCTCTTCTTCGTCTCGCCCTCCCGCCCGCTGCCTCTGTCTCCACGCCGCCCTGTGAGCTTCGGCAGTGGTGCTACTCCTTCCCCCCTCTCTCTCTCTCTCTTTCGTTCTCTTCCTTTGTTGTTGTTTTCTCTCTCTCTCTCTCTCTGTTTCTTTCTCTCTCTCTCTCTCTCACTCTCTCTTTCCCTCTCGCTCTCTCTCTCTCTCTCTCTCTCTCTCTTTCCCTCACACACACACACTCTCTCTCTCTTTCTCTGCCCGTCCGTCCTTGTCTGCCTGCCTGCCTGCCTGCCCGTCGTCCTCCTCGCCGCATCCCCTCGCTCGCCCCCCCGTCCTCCTCCCCCTCCGCCTCGCGCCGCGCTGCCTCGGCAGGCACGGCCTGCCGAGGCCCCCCCCCCGGGGGGGGGCCGGGGCCGCCGGAGGCCCCGCAGGGGCCCCGCGGCGACCGGAGGCACCCCGAGGAGCTCGTCTTTTCGATGCTCGTTTCGGGGACCTTCCTGGAGCCCACCTGACGGATCTGTTCGACCCCAGTTCGACTCGAGTTCGACTCCAGTGCGACTCAAGTTCGGCTCAAGTTCGACTCAGGTTTGGACTCAGGGTCGGCTCAGGGTCGACCCAACTCGACTGACGTTCGACGCAGCTTCGACGCACGAGTGGAGCGAGTGGCTCCAGGAAGGTCCCCAGAACGAGCATCCAACGTCTTCAAGGTCGGGCCTCTCCCTCTGCCAGGGAGGGATCTTCAAGAACAGCTGGAAGCAAGAACTGCCTGGGGGCGATTCGTTTTGACTCTTTTCTATTTCGTTTGCTTGTATGTTCCATGTTTCGCCCAACGTCCGCCTGTAGGGGGACATGCCCGACCTGAAGCCCGTCCCCCGGTCCTCGATCCTCACCCTCCTCCTGCGCGACCGCTCATGGCGCCAACATCGCAGAGCGGATCTCGTTCGGAACACGATAGGACGGGCCCGCAGGGTCCTGGAGAATTTCGCTCCGGATTTCGAAGTGAATTTCGTTGGGAATTTTTGTTGACCAGGAATGAAGACGAAACAAACTCCACGCGAGATGCACTTCGTTTTTCACTCGCCTTTTCGGGGTTTTGCGTTGACAGATCCACGCAACAATCCGCTGCAGCACGTCTGCAAGGTCGGTGCAGTGAGACTGCACAGGCCCATCTGCAGGCTCTGATATGGACTATGGACAATGGGGACCATGCGTGCGCGCCACAAGAATACTTTCAGCACGCGAAGCAAAAACTCCTTCACGCCTGCGCAGGCTGCGTGCCCGGAGGCTGGAGGGTGGCCGCGGGGCAGGGCTGCCCTGCAGAGGGCCGCATGTTTTGGACGGTGCAGTTCATGCCGTGAGGTAGCGGCATGAGGGCAAAGTTCATAGTGATGATGAGTAGCCTTCCTTAGATCGCAGTGGCAGTCCTGAGTGTTTCCGCAGGGCATTGCTGGCATTGCTCAAGAGCATTCAACTCAGGCGTCGAAGCATCTTGCACCCTTGCCGCGCATCCCCGTATATTGTGATCGTCACTGCGTCCTCTGAAGCAAGTGCATAAGCCCTTTGTAAATTGAGGGCGGCGATCCGCCGTCGCCAGCCTTGAACATCTATTATTAGGTGGGGTCTGAAACCCGGCCCCCCACCCCCTCCAACCCCCAAGAGAAATCCGAGAGGGAGTCAGAAGCCATCCCCCCCCCTTAACCTCCACCCCTCTGCGCAAACAACCTTGGGGGGTCCCGACCCCCCTTTCCCCCCCCCCCCCCCTGTAACACGATTCGCGGGGGTCCGGAATCCCCTTCTTCGGGGGGTGTCAAGAATCTCCCTGCCCCCCCGCCTCAGAAATGATTACCTAGTGGGTCCAGAACCCACACCCCAGGGACGACGACGACGACCACGACGACGACGCCGACGACGACGACGCCGACGACGACGACGACGCCGCCGCCGCCGCCGACGACGACGACGACGAACGACGTCAACGACGCCGACGACGGAAACGTCGTCAGCGGCGGCGGCGGCGCACCCGTCGCCGGCGCCCGCGCCAGGTGCCGGCTCCGACAGAAGGAACATGCAATATGCAAACATCGTAAAAGCAAAGACATAGTCTTGACACGATGTTTCGTTGATTTTTTGTTTTACCATTTTTGAGTATTTTTTTGTTCATTATGATCTGTCGTTTCAAGTCCATATGTGCAGGACATGCCCGACCGAACTCGAAACCGATCCACCTTGCCCTAGTCTACCCTACCGTCTCCCACCCGATCCTGCCCTACTTTACTTTACTCTGTTCCTATAATTTTTCTACGCTCAATTCTCCTCTACTCTGCTCGTCGTCGTCGCCGTCGTCGTCGTCTTTGCCGCTGTCGTCGAAACCGTCGGCGTCGGCGCCAGCGGCGTCGTCGTCGTGCATCGTGCGTCATCGTCATCGTCGTCGTGGTCGTCGTCGTCGTCTTCTGTGTCGTTTGGCTGGCGGTGGCGAAGTCGTCGTCGTCGTTATCGTTATCGTTATCGTCGCATTCGTCGTCGTCGTCGTCGTCGTCCGTGTCGCTTGCTGGTGGCGGCGAAGTCGTCGTCGTAGTCGTAGTCGTCGTCGTCGTCGTCGTCGTCGTCGTCGTCGTCGTCGTCGTCGTCGTCGTCGTTGCCGGGGGCAGGGAGGGGATTCCCTTGACCCCCGGAAAAGTTTTCCCAATGTACGGCGGGGGGGGCGTATCCGGAGCCCCCCAAATCATTTTCCGGGAGGGTTTGAACCCCCCCCCACCCTGGCAGCAGCTGCAGCAAGCGCTCGCTCAGTTGATAATCCATGCGCACGGCCTCGTAGTCCGGACCCCCCTGGCGACTTTGCGCGGATGAGTCGCGTAGAACATATCCATTTTGTAGCGTATCCGTGGGATCGCTCCTCAGTATCCAGAATACGAGAGCACGCGTATGTCCGAGGCCCTTTATTAGTTTCAGCCAGCCCCTCCACTCGCCGGTCCTCCGCTGAGGTGCTGCGCGAGGCCCCGCTTGCTGCCCGGCCTCCGCTGCTTTAGGTTCATTTAGTCGTTTGCGTGGCCCGCTTTTGACTGGACTCGCCGCCGGCGCGCTCGCCCGCGGCCGCTGTCTAAAAAGTGTGTCCGAGGCCCGATCTTCTACATGTCAACCGCCAGAGGGGCCGACCTTTCTGGAGCTCGGTTCCCCAGGCGATGGAACGAGTCTGGCCTCTACGTCCTTCGCTTCAGCGCCACCGAAACGGGTATCAAGTACCCGGTATCTCGGCAGATCGCAGGAAGATGACCGGGACGCGCCACCTTCGCGCGACATGGCGCAGGAGAGTGGTTCGAGAGACGACATAAGGACATAAACATGGAGGGAGGAGGGAGGAGGGAGGAGGGAGGAGGGAGGAGGGAGGAGGGAGGAGGGAGGAGGGAGGAGGGGGGAGGGAGGAGGAGGAGGAGGAGGAGAGGAGGAGGGAGGAGGAGCAGGAGGAGGAGGAGGAGGAGCAGGAGGAGGAGGAGGAGGAGGAGGAGCAGGAGGAGGAGGAGGGGGAGGAGGAGGAGGAGGGAGGAGGCATTTTCGGAGTTCCGCGCCGATCTCTTGGATCGGGTCTGGACCCCCATGGTGGCGCCTCCGACGCTCTGCCTGGCGCGCCCCCCGCGCGCCAATAGGGTCCTCCGCGCCGATCTCCAAGAGGTCCGCGCGGAGCTCTCCCCAAAGTGTGTGCTTACGCATGTGAGCTTCTTCGAAAGGTGCCAGTGTATGGTCTCGGAGATTGATAGACCTCCTACCCTGACTCGTCGATTGAGGAATTGGCCGCTTTCGGTTCGCGAGAGGGCGTCGCGGCCGCCATTTTTGCAGGTCCAGGTCCGTCGGTTTCGGCCCTGGGTCGTTTTCACTAAAGGGAGGTTTACTAAGGGGAGGTTTGTCCACCGCCGATGGTCGCAGGCCTGGAAGTTGGCACCAACAACAGTATCGGCGATTGCCTCCATCGAGGGAGGACTATTTCGAACTCGGTCACGGTGGTAATCGTATGCTTTCCTAGGTGGCCGAACGCCGAGACATGTACACCACCAGCACCAACATCTGGGATCTTCCCCCCGTGGAGGCACCTACCTGTGCTTGCTGGTGTTCACGCAGATCTCCATGCCTCGAGTCCTGAGCCTCCTCGAAACACACAAAGGGTTTCTCAACAGGCCGGAGGGAGCCGGAGAGGCCCCGCGGTTTTTTGAAAAGGCATTCCTGGTGCCGCCGAACTGCGCCACGCGCGCACAGAGGGGGGAGGAGGGAGTGCTTCTAAGAATCAGCCTTCTTGTGATCGTTTTGTTATTTTTTATTTTGCCGATCGGCGCGGGCCCCCAAGCCTCCCCTCCCCCCCGCGTGGAGTGGATCTTGGCTGTTTTTTTTGCGCCTGTTTCGAGCAGGTGGAGTCTCCCCCAAAGGACGCACGGCCCCAACACAGCCGCACTAGGCAGAGGTCCGGAGCCTTCCCCCCCCCCTCCCCCCCTCGTCCGCCCAGTGCCGAAGCGCCGAATAGAAAACACGCTCGCCTTCTAAAGAAGCCTTCCCCCCTCCCCCCACCCCCGTGCGCGCGCCGCCAACGAACCGAGCACGCGCCAGAGTGGCGCGGGTCGCCCTTCGGAGTCGTGGCTCGGGGGCGGACAGAACCCCCAACAGTGACACGTCGATGAGTGAATTGTCCCTTTTCGGTTCTCGAGAGGGCGCCAGGCTTGCGCCCGCCAGGTTTGGGCCTCAGGTCGTTTTCACTAAACCACGTTTTACTGAAGGGGGGTCTGTCCATCCCCCGATCGTTTTGGGGAACCTCCTGGGCATCACCTGACGGATATGTTCGACTCTAGCTCGACCCCATTTGACTCATGTTCGACTCAAGTTCGATTAAAGTTCGGCTCAGATTCGACTCAGGTTCGACAAAGGGTCGACTCAAGTCGACGGCCGTTCGACGCAGCTTCGACGCACGAGTGGAGCGATCCCGAGTCGTTCTCTGCCGCTCCCGAGGCCCGGTGAGGGCGCCCAGACGCCGAAAATCTTGACCCCCCCCCCCGTCGCGCTTTGGTTCGCAGCGCGGGGGGATGGACGTCCGAGCGATGGCGAGGGGGGGGCCTCCGAGTCGTCCATCCCCGAGTGGCCCGCGGCGCGGGCGCTCCGACCCGCGGTGGCCCCGCGCGTGGGCTTCTGGGAGGCCCCGCTGGCCGGGAGGCCGGCCCCCCTCCGCCGGCCAGGGGGTTGCGCGCCCCGCCCGGGGGCAGGGGGCGGAGGAGGAGGAGGAGGAGGAGGAGGAGGAGGGAGTGCTGAGGAGGAGGAGGTGCATTGGAGGAGGAGGTGCAGAGGAGGAGGAGGAGGAGGAGGAGGAGGAGGAGGAGGAGGGAAGTGAGAGGAGGAGGAGGAGGAGGAGGAGGATTGGAGGAGGAGGAGGAGGAGGAGGTGCAGAGGAGGAGGAGGGGGAGAGGAGGAGGAGGAGGAGGAGGATCGAAGAAGGCAAGCATGAATTGGGTGAGGCGGAGGAGGTGGAGGAGGCGGAGGAGGGAAGTGAGCCAGGGAGGGGGGGGGGGAGGAGGAGGTGGAGAAGGATCGAGGAAGCGCAAGCATGGGAAAGGGCGCGCAGATTGGCGACGGGTCCAGCTCCTCCGTCGCCGGCTTCCTGCTTCGGGGGTATTTTCCCCGGTCCATGGATCTGGCACCCACGCGCCAGCTCCACGGATCCGAAGCCCGTGCCCGAGTGGAGGAGCAGCGCGCCCTCCCGTTCCTCCTGCTCCTCCTGCTCCTCCTCCTCTTCCTCCTCCTCCTCCTCCTCCTCCTCCTCCTCCTCTCTTGCTCCTCCTCCCCCCCCTCCTCCTCCCCTTCCTTTCCTTTCCTCCTCCTCCTCCTCCTCCTGTTCCTCCTCCTCCTCCTCATGGGTCCCTGCAAGCCTTCCTTCACATTGCAGGAAGCGGCCCTTGAAAGGCTAACACCCGATGTGCCTGCGTTCCTCTCGAGGGCCTCGCATTGGAAAGCAGTTGCCTTGTATCCTTCCAGTGAGTTGTGCGAAATGCTCGGAGGAGGAGGAGGAGGAGAAGGAGGGAGGAGGGAGTCTGACCACAATCGAGACGTCCAGCGGTTGCCCCGTTTTGAACAAGGAGTTGCCACCATCTGTGCATTTGCTGCACGAGTGCACAGTCCCGGTCATGTCACTGAGGGAGTTTCCAAGCGGGAACACCCTATTTTGAGAACGAGCCGCTACATGTCCGCGCAGTTGTTGCAGATGTTACGGCTTCTTATCGTCTAGTTTGGAAGCTCAAGCGATAGCCATATGTTGGAGCCGTGCGCCCTCAGCGATAGCTGCACTTTGAAAACGGCCCGCCCCCCATGCTTGTGACGTAGTAACTGTTGCAGGCGTCTGAGACGAAAGCGCGCGGCGCTAAAACGGGGGCCTCATTTTTTGTAAGGCCCATCCATCCGCATACTTGCCGCAAGCTTGAAGCTCCAGGGCCTGAGGTGGTGCGGAAGTCTTGTGCAAAACGCCCAGATCCCGCTGCCGACACGTCCTGGGTGTTCAACAGGGAGGAGTACTCGTTGCGTTTCTGTTGGAGAAGGCAGAGGCATGGAGGGAGACGAGGGGAGCAGGAGCACACACTGGAGCAGGAGGGAGGAGGATCGTCGTCGTCGTCGTCGTCGTCGTCGTCGTCGTCGTCGTCGTCGCTGGTGGCCTCCGCAAGGGGGCGCCCTGCGCAAAGGGGGCGCCCGGCGGACCCTGCGTCGTCTTCCGCGAGGTGCCCCGGCTGCCGCGGAAGCTCGGCGAGCCGGCGCAGTGCTCGCAGGCCCCCCCCCGTCCATCTTCTCGCCCTCCGCCGTGGTTAGTCAGAGCCCCGAATCATCGGGGGTAACTCGGGTCAGGGATAACTCGGGTTCGTTTTTCGGGAATCCAAACCCGAGTTACCCCGGACCCGAGTTACCCCGGATAACTCGGGCGTCCAGAGCCCCGAATCATCAGGGGTAGCTCGGGTTCCTTTTTCGGGAATCCAAACCCGAGTTACCCCGGACCCGAGTTACCCCGGATAACTCGGGCGCCCAAGTTAGTCCATCCTCCTCATCAGAGGAGTGCGAGTTGAGAGAACGGTGGTCGGCCCTCGGAGGGGTCCCTCGTCGCCACGGCTGGACGCGGCTCGGAAAACTGGTGCGCCTGGGCCCTGAGGCAGAGCTGCCGTTGTCGCAATTCGCCCTGCTTCGACTCCGTCCTCCCTCTCATCCCCCTCTCAATCCTCCTTGTCCTCTCGCATCAGAGGAAGGACAATCTGATTCACGCTTCGCGTATTCCCACCAGCCCATTAAGAAACGCTGCCGATGAGAGCTGATCTTCTTGAGGCCCCCTTGGGGTGCTCTTAGGGCTCTCTGATCCCTCTTGGGGCCCTCTTCTTATGGCTCGCTTCGGGGGTCTTCGCGCAATTGGACTTCTTTTGTGGGCCTCTGAGGAGCCACGGATGGCTTCTTGGGGCCGTCTTGGAAGCCAAGGGGGGTCATCTATGTAGCCCCCCTCTCAAGAGCCCTCAAAACCGTTTCTTGAGCGGTCTGGAGGGTTCTTGGGGCCATTTGGGGGGCTCGGGGCTCTCTGAGGCCATCTTGGAGTCATCGTGAGGCCTCAAGCCCATCAGTCGCGAAAATTCGAGAAGGCAAAAGTCGTTGCATTGTTTAATGTGTTTGGAGCACTTGGGGGGGATCCATGGGTGGCTCCAATAGCACTTTAGGCCGTCTTGTAGCCATTCGGGGGCCTCCGTAGAAATATGTCTGAAGCTACCTTCAACCATTTGGAAGGTAGCTTGGAAGCCATCTTGGGTGCATTGGAGTCCCTCCTGGAGCCATCTTGGGCGACAAAAGACCCCCTGAAACCTCCGCCCCCCAAGGGAGAGGGTTGGGGAAGGGAGACACCCTTCCCTCGAAGGGGAACAGAGGGGTTGGAAGCGGAAAGAACACTTCGTTGAACCACGGACGCCAACAGAGTTGGTGGGATTACGCAATCGAGGAACCTTACATAGTTGGTTCAGGAGGGAATGAAACACACAGACACAATTAATCGTCAATTCCCCAGAAAATATGGGAAACTATGGGAAGTGGGGGGGAAGACAAAAACCCAGAAAGTATGTGAAAATATAAGGAATATGCTTATTTGTGTGTATGTATTTGTGTGTCCTGGAGCGCCTTCATTGGTTTATGCCTGGCGTGCTGGTGCAAGTATCACGCTGCGGATCGAAGAAGGGACCGGCCCCCTGCGCACGCCTTGTCCGCTCGGCGCGGGAACGTCTGCACAAACATACTCTTTCGGAGGTCCGCGCGGATTCCCGTGTAGGGCGTCGTATTCTTCGTCCTCGTCCTTGTGCTTCTCTTCCTCCTCGTTGTCCTCGTGCTCCTCCTCGCTATCCTCACGTTCGCCACGTCGTCCTCGTCGTCGACTCCTCGTTGTCCTCGCCTTCCTTCTCTTCTTCGCCCAATACGCCCATTAGACTACAGCGGCGCTTCCCGTTCTTGTCCGATCAGGTTCCCGTGTAGGGCGTCGTGTTCTTTGCGCGGATCCCCAAGGAGGAGGAGGAGAAGGAGGAGGAGGAGGAGGAGAAGGAGGAGGAGGAGGAGGAGAGAGGGAGGAGGGAGGAGGGAGGAGGGAGGCGGAGGAGGGAGGAGGGAGGAGGGAGGAGGAGGAGGGAGGGAGGGAGGGAGGGAGGGATGGACTTTGTATCCTTTCCGTGGAGGGCGTGCTGCAGCATCGCCAGCACCCCTCGGGCCCCTCTTCGAGCTCGCTGGAGCCTCCGCCGAGGGCACCATTGTTGGGCACAACAAGAAGTCTTGGCATCGCTCGGACGTGTGCGTTTTTCCTTCGGCGAGGACCATCGAGGAGCATCCTTGATCATTTACCGAAACAACCACGCACGAAACCAAACAAAAACAGGAAATGGACGTCCAAGCGATGGCCAGGAGGTACCGATGCACTACTCACTGGAACTCTCCCAGGGGGCGTTCTGACCGAGATGTAGAGGCGAATCCAGCGGTGGCCCCCAGGGCCTTCGCTTCACGTTGGCCATGCATAAGCATCGAGGTTGTTGCTTTCTCTTCCTCGTCCTCCTCCTCCTCGTCATCCTCCTCGTCCTCCTCCCCCTCCTCCTCCTCCTCCTCCTCCTCCTCCTCCTCCTCCTCCTCCTCACCCTCCTCCTCCTCGTCTTCCTTCTCTCACAGGAGGAACAAGGTACCCATACCGCTAGCCTTCCCTCGTTTGCCCCTTTTGCAGCCTCCTGGGAGGCTCTGGTCGCCACCGTTGGGTTAGCCTCGAAGTTCTAGTCAAAACGCACCCCGGTAGAGGTCCGGGGGGTAGCGGTATTGTCGAAGAACAAATTGGCATAACCATAGTCGTTTGAAGTTCCGCGCGGATTTCTTGGATCGGCGCAGGGGCCCCCTGGCGACGCTTCCGGCGCCGCCCCTGGCGCGTTCCGCGCGCCAGGGAGGGGGTCGAATTCACATCCAAGAAGAGTTTATCATCATTCAGTTTTGTGTTGCTCTATTTTGTTGGCCCGTGTACTAGGCCTCCTCCTCCTCCTCCTTCTCTTCGTCCTCCTCCTCCTCACTATCACCACCACAGTCTAATTATGGGCCGCTGACCTTTTGGTGGTGCTTTGCTGGGCGCAGCTGGCGCCTCACAGCAACGCGCAGCCACATGTGTTTGTCGCCCCTGGCCTGGTGGTGGTGGCGCTGGCAGGCAGGCCCACCACCAGCGTGTCAGCAAGAGAGCTCGTGATGAAACAGCTGGTCCCGCAGAGCGCCTTCGTGCCCAGGGCCCGTTTCCGCCAGGGCCCTCGGCCTTCACGCCGCACGAGGCGTTCCTGGTTCGGGCTCCCGCGGCAGCGTGGAGCCTGTGGAGTCCATGCGGGCCTCCCCGGAAAAGCTGGGGCCACCTTGGGCCAGAGAAGGAGGAGGAGGAGGAGGATGAGGAGGTCCACACCTGGTAACGCCCGACCTGGTGCGTCAGAGGGGCCGCCAGAGCCTCCAGGCCTCCCAGATGGGGTCTTGAGTAGATGGGGTCGGAGGACCCCGCCGCATCGCCGATGCATCGCCGATGCGGCTCGGTGTGGAGACCGTGTTTCCCCACGCCGACGTCGCCGATGCATCGCCGTCGTCCCCGATGCATCGCCGATGCATCGCCGATACATCGGCGATGCATTGGCGATGCGGCGCCATCCTTCGACCCCATCTGCTCGGACCTCACTCGAGGAGGCCTCTAGAGCCGCAGGATCCGACCCCAGGACGACTCCGGGCCGCCGGAGATTTCCAAGGCCGGTTTTTCGTCCTGGGTATTTTGGCTGACGGCCTCTGGGCCCGGCGAGGGCCGTTGGAGGCCTGGAACGGCCAATAGCCTGCCGCTGTGATCTTGCACGGCGCGGGCATGTCTGGGGAACGGGCAGGCCGCGAGGAGGGTGGGCACGACGGACGGAGAGGCGGCGCCCCCTCGTGCGCCGGAGGCCCCCGCCATCCTGATCACGTCCAAGTGCGCGGGGCCCCAGGACGGTCGGCGATCGAAGTTTCTGCTTCGGGGCGGGCACGTCTGGCCTCTCCCCCGCCCCCTCGACCCGCGATCCTCCACCTCGAGCCTCGACCCCCCTCGATCCTCGATCCTCCGCCTCGATCCTCGATGCTCCACGAGGCCGGTACGCTTGCACGGTGGGCACCTCTCGGCCAAGGCCCAGGGGACGCGCCCCGCGAAGGGGTCTGGCGGGACCGCCTGCCGCGGAGGGGTCCGCCGAGAGGCCACCGCCAAGGATGGGAAGGAGGAGGAGGAGGAGGAGGGCGAGGAGAAGGAGGAGGAGGACGAGCAGAAGGCTGAAGAGGAGGAGGAGGAGGAGGAGGAGGAGGAGGTGCGCGGCTGCGTTTCATAGTGTGTGTGTGTGTTACGGAGGGAGGAGGAGGAGCAGGAGGAGGAGGAGGAGGAGGAGGAGGAGAAGAAGAGGAAGAAGGAGAGAAGGAGGAGGAGGAGGAGGAGAAAGAGGACAGGAAGGCGAGGAAGGTGGATCCCGACCATCGGAAGTGCTGTATGATGAGGAGCCGGCCCTGGGAAAGGGTCGGGACGTCTGGGGACCTTGTGCTGAAAACACCAGGGCATCGCATGTCCGTGATCGAGGCGTCCAGGCGCTTTCCGCAGGAGGCCTCGACAGTAGACCCCCGTGCTCGGCGAGGGCCACTGTACTTCTGGGCCTCCCCTGGCCTCGGGGCCAGTAGTGCCTGGGCTCAGGGTCGCTCGGGGCAGACCCGGTGCTTTCTCTTCTGCCGGTGGCGCCTTCTCTGCGTGCTCGTCTGTGCCCTCGGGGGGGGCCTCTCTGGGGCGCCCCCGGTGCCACGGCCGGGGGTCCCCGCCCGGACTCCTGGGCCCGGGCGCATCCCAGCGGCGAGGTGCGGAAGGCGGTGTCGGGGCTCATTTCGACCCCTCGGATTTCTCTTCGACTCGACTTCGATGCTTTCCGATTCCGAGCCGATTCGGCGTTGGATTCCGATTTGGATCCTAGTTTCTCACTGGAGGCCTACAAGCCTGCCGATTTGCGCCGGTTCGTCTTC
>CAUYUJ010009370.1:0-2500 GCA_963575745.1 Prorocentrum cordatum | reverse complement strand
ACGGGAATGCTGCTAATGATGATGGCGATGTCGATGCTTATGTTGTTGATGATTATGATGATGATGCGGCTGATGCGGATGCCGATGCGAAATATGATAATGATGCCGCTGAACCTGATGTTGCTGATGATGGTGATGAGGCTGCTGCTGCTGCTGCTGCTGCTGCGGAGGAGGAGGAGGAGGAGGAGGATAGTGAGAAGGATCGGGAGGCACAGGAGGAGAGGAACTAGGAGTGTCATATGGAGAAGGAGGAGGAGGAGGTGTAAGAGGAGGAGGAGGAGGAGGAGAAGGCGGAGCAGGAAGGGGAGGAGGAGTGGTAAGAATCACCCTTTCCTCTCCCCTCCTTCTCCCTCTTCCCCTGCGTCCTGCGGTCGCCGTGCCGAGGGGAGCTCCCTTTGGCGGCACTGCGCCGGCGACCCCGGAGCTGTGGGCTGCACAGCCGCGACCACCTGGCAGCCGAGCGGGTGGATCCCACCGGCGTGGATCGGCCGAGCGGCGTAGCCGATCGACGTGCCCGCACCCTGCGCGGCCGATCGGCGCGGCACTGCGGGGACAGCGCCGAGGCGCAAGCGGGACCCCCACGCTCGCCTCCCGGCTCCCCGGGCGCCGAGCCGTTGCCCCCCCCCTCCCCGTTCCGGGCGATCCCCTCGCTCGTCTTTGTCGCCTGCCCTGCGCGTGCGTGCCTGTGGCGCGGCCATGGGTTTCTCGCGGCCCGGCACCCCGGGGGGCTCCGCGAGGGAGAGGCAGGGCCTCCGTAGATGCGCCAACGGTATGTGCAGCTAACGGCGAAGTGGGAGAACCAAGTGTAGGAAGGCGTGGTTCGTAGCCAAACCAGTTGTAGGGACGCGTGGTTCGTGCTTTCCTACCAATTCGCTGGCCGTTTTCGCTCGATACACTCACACATGTTGAATGTAGGTAGGAGATTGTGGTTCGTGATTTCCTACTATTTATTCTGCGCGAGCTCGGTGTCACAAAAATCAGATTCACAACATCGCCGTTAACCAACATCGCCGTTAGCGCTGCCTTGCGGGCCTCCTGTGACTCCCCAGGGGGGGGGGCCTGGGAAGGCCCACGGTGGCCCAGCGCACAACAGGATTGTATTTTTGTTCGCGGGGCTCATGTCGAATGTTCTCTCTGCTTGCATGTGCAAGTGTATAGCAGTGCGCTGATATGCCCATTTGATTCTCGCTCGCCTCATGAAGACGGCCAGGGCATTACCTCACTGCCCCACGGCTGTGTCCTGCTGCTTCCTCCTACTCCTCTTCTTCCTCCTCCTCCCCTCCTCCCCCTCCCCCTTCCTCAAATTCCTCCTCAGTGCCCTTACCCTCCACATGATATCCTTCCCCTCATTCTCGCTCTCTCTCTCTCTCTCTGTCTCACCCTCCCTCTCTCCTACTCCTCCCCTTCCTTCCTGCCTACTCTTCCTCAGTGTCCTTACCCTCCACCTGGCGATCCACCCCCACCTGTTGAGCGACCTGCCATGCCCCAGATGATGGACGGTGTGATCCAAAGATGCTTAGGCAGGAGAAGGAGGAGCCGAGGGATATGTCATGAGGGGTAGCAGAGGCGGAGGAGGAGGAGGAGAAGGAGGACGAGGACGAGGAGCAATAGGCGCAGGAGGAGGAGGAGGAGGAGGAGGAGGAACGCGAGGGGAGTAGAGGGGGAGTGCAGTTTCCAGGAGCTGCGTTTTTTGTTGAGGGCGGGGAGGCTGGGGGGCGCGGGAGCTGTTGAGAGGGGGAGGGCTGGTGCCGCGACCTTATTGCTTGGCACGGGAGTGCCAAGCAGCTGGGGTCCTCCCTGCGCCCCCTCGCGTCTTCTTGCGCCCTCGTCCTCTCGCTCGTTCCTCTCCATACCTCCCTCTCCTCCTCCTCCTCCTCCTCCTCCTACTCCCGACTTACAACCGACCCGCAGAACTCCTCCCGGACTAAGAAACGACTAAGAAGAAGAAAGACATATCACATAAGTGACGTCACAAAGCAGCAGTTACTTACGTACGAAGTGAGTGATAACTCAACTAACGAAATAAGTAAGACAGAAACCTCCCTATCCCTCACTTTGAGGTCAACCCCTCCTCCCTCCTCTGCCTCCTCCTGCCAGCCAGGGCCTGCGCTTCTGCCAGGCGCCGCGACCTTCCCTCCCAACGATGGGCGGCCCCCCTCCCTGCTCCTCCCTCCTCCTCCCCCGCTCAGACAGGAAGGGAATGTACTACATAAGGCGCAGTTGCTCGGAGGCTGATAGACCTCTTACAACCCGCTGGAATAAAAAGTGGAGACCGTGGGGAGCGAGAAAGACACGGTTGGCCTCCCGTTAGGCCACGGGGCCCCAGGACAATGTTGGATTCGGGACCGATTCGGGAATTTCAGGTGCATCTCTCATCCCTTTTAATACGTAGCACCCCGCAATTGCGAATAAGAATGAGGGGGCGGGCGCGGGCGACGCGGGTGTCGAGCCGGCGGACCTCGTGGCCCGCACGAGTGCAAAAGAAGCTTGGAACGAATGC
>CAUYUJ010009369.1:443832-489830 GCA_963575745.1 Prorocentrum cordatum | reverse complement strand
GAATCTCACGGGTCTCCTAAAGGGAATCCTGTGGATTGCTTAGGGGCTCCTATGGATTTCCTCATGGATGTCCTACGGGTTCCTGTAGTTTTTCTAAGAGGAGTCCGGTGGATTTCCGCAGGAATCGTATGGATTGTCTAAGGAGGGTCGGATAGGGAAAGGGGGGGAGTACGAAAGCTGCTGCATGCAGCTGGTTCCCGCCCCGCCGCGCGATGCTGACGCCGGGCGAAGGCTGGCAAACCCGTGGCTGCTAAAACGGAGTTTCCTTATTTTGCTCCTTCCCGGAAGCAGCCCGGTGATTATTTAGTGCGCTGCTGCACGCTGAGTGAAAGGGCACCTCGACGCGGACGCCGCGGCGGCCAGGGGCGTTGCGCCCGAGGACCACGCTGGCAACGCGGACGCGGACGAGCTGGCTGGGGCCGCAGCGCGCGCCTAGCTCCACGCGCGGGCGCTCTGCGAGCAGCGGCAGGTGCAGCTGCACGCCTTCCGGTTACTCCAGCGACTGCTGGCGGCCGTGGAGCTGGCCGCGCTGCGGGCAACCACGAGAGCGCGGGGCCGGCGGGCCCCCCGGTGCGCCGGCGGGGCAGGCGGGCTGCCGCGGCGGGCGTTTGCCGCCCATTTGGCCGGCCAGCAGGGCGCGCGGCCAGCGCAAGCGGCAGCGGCCGACGCGCCAGCCGGGCAGCCGCCACCTCCCCCGCAGCGCCCCCAGCGTCCGTGGGCCACGGGGCAAGGCCTGCCGCAGCGAGGCGCCGCCGAGGCCGCCAGGGCTCTCTTCGGGGGCGGCGCCTGGCCGCCGCGCGCGGCATCGCAGGGCCCGGGATGGGTCGCGTGCCTCCGGTGCGGCGCGGCGGCCCCGCATTGGCAGGCGCTGGCGGCGCGGCCCTGCCCTGTTTGGGCCATCCATGTCGCTGCCGCCACGCGCCGCCGCGCTCCTGCTCGTCCCAGCGGAGCGGGCCGGGGGGGCCGAGGCGGATTGGCGTGCCGCGCTGCGCCGGCAGCTCGCTGATTGAGGCTAATGCCAGCAGCTCCGGGCTGAGCGGCTGCTCCTTGTTTCACCCCCCTGCCTTCCCCTCCCCTCCCCCTCCCCCTCCTCTGTGCCACGGGGCTTGCTTCGCGCTTGTAAAACAGTGCGCGGTACTTGGCTCCGGGAAGTTGTTGTTTTTTCTTTGCGTGGCGACCTTTTCAGCAGCTACGGATTTGACAGCCCTCGCCCAGCTGCCAAGCGATGCATGGGCGGGCGCCTCCCAGCGCGATGGTGGGCGCCAGGAGAGCCGGCGCCGCGTGAGTCGATGCCCTGCCCTGCCCTGCCCTGCCCTTCGCTGGCCCACCTTGTCCGTTCCCCCCCGAGCCACGGAGCCGCACGGAGCCGCCTGGCTCTGAGCTCCGGAGAGGTCGCGCGAGGGCGGGGAGGCCCCCTAAGATCAAGCAGTGGCGAAGCGTCCTGGCTCGCCTATAGCCCTACCAAGCAATGTTCTAAGAACCTTCTGTGGTTTCCACGAAACGTTCTTAGAACACTTCTGGTGTGGACCGTCCTGGTTTAACACATGGGGGTAATGTTCTAAGAAGATTTTTTTGTTCTGAGAACACGTTTGAGTTCTAAGAACATTTCGTGGTAGGACTATTGGAATACTGGGATGGTCGGTCCCTGCTCAATAAGATTAGGTCGGGCTTGTCCATCTACAGGAAAAATAGTTCAATGATAATAAAAACATGTTATGGGGACGGTTTTTGTTCAGTATTTGTTTTGCCATGTGGGGGGCATGTTTGTTTCGTCAAGGGATGCCTCTGTAGGAGGACAGGCCCGACTTAACCCCCTGATCGAAAACTGGAACAGATACATTACCAGCGGCGGACTGTTTTTCAATCGCAGGGTTCTTGAGGGTCGAGGACGACGCTGGGGTGGTGTGGTGTACTTTTTGTTCCCCCCATGTCCCGGGAAAGCAGCGACAAAAATGTATACACCAGGGTCCCGTATACACCAGGATCCGCTCTCCAGTGCAAATTCCAATGCAGGGCCGGAAGAAGCGTCGGTGTATAGAGTGCGATTCTTTACCTGAGACCCCGGCATCCCAATTTTCATGGCGCCAACACCGCAGCGCGGATTTCGCTCAGAGAACGATGGGGTGGGCCAGGACTGTCCTGGAGAACGTCGCTCCGGAATTCGAGGTGGGTTTCGTGCGGCTTGTTGTTGGCCAGGAATGAAGACCAACAAAAATCCACGCGAAATTCACGTTGTTTTTCGCTCGCCTTTTTCGGGGTTTGGCAATAAACAGAAGAAATCCACGCACAAATCCGCTGCAGCACGTCTGCAAGGGTGGCGCGCCGACAATTTTGGCTCGAGCCGGGCGTCTTCGCCCAGTCTGCAGCCCCCCAGGACCCTCACGGATCGATCTGGCTCGACAATTGGCGCAGGAGGACTGGGGTCGGGGGGCGTTGGCCCTGGTTTGTTCACGGCGTGGCAGTTTTGTTCTTCGCTGCGCCGTTCCGTTCGTACTTCAGGGCCTGGCAGCACGAACAAGAGGGTGGCGCGAGCGAGGGGGGAAGGGAGGCCGTCCAAGAAGGTGGGTGGTTTCTGAGGAGGCAGGGGGTCCTGGGGCTTCCAGGAGGCCTTCTGGGAAGCCTCCAGGCGCCTCTAAGGAGGTCGCTGCCTTCTCAGCAGCCCCATGGGCTTCTTCAAAGCCTCCCCCCCTCTCGCGCCAACCCCCTAGTGCGCGCCGCCAGGAGGGGCAGCCATCGGGCTTCGCACAGCGGGATGCGCGAAGCGGGGTGACCCGGGCCCCCTGCCGCTCTTCTCGCGTCCACGGGGGGCTCTTCGGGCGCCCCCGGGGCAGGCAGTTGGGTCTGCGCCTCGACGCTCTCCGATGCGGCAGCTTCCTGGACCCTTGGCGCGCGTGCCTGCTGACTCGTTCCATGCGCGGCGTTCCGGAGCTCTCTGCCCCACCGTTGGAACGGATTAGTTCTTTGTTCGGGGGTATGGCCGGACCTGCGAACCGAGCCCGCCCTTTCACCGGGAGGCGGCATCGTAGACGTCTTCCTGGAGGCCGGGCTTACGAAAATGCATGCCGTCGGGGTTTGCCCATTACGGCTAAGTCGGGCCTGTCCCTCTACAGGAGGAATTATCCCAGTGCGACCTTACCTAGGAGTTGGAGCCCCTAGGAAAGCAGCATTCGTAGTAACAATAAAGCTAAGCCAAAGATAAGCCAAAGCTAAGCCAAAGCTAAGCTAAAGCTAAGCTAAAGCTAAGCTGAAGCTAAGCTGAAGCTATGCTAAAGCTAAGCTAAAGTTAAGCTATAGCTAAGCTGGCTCTAATATAGCTAAACTAAAGCTAAGCTAAAGTTAAGATACAGCTACGCTAAAGCTAAGCTAAAGTTAAGCTAGAGCTAAGCTGGATATAAGCTAAATCTGAACTACAGCTAAGCTAACGCTAAGATAACGCTAAGCTAAAACCAAGCTAAAGCTACGCTAAAACTAAGCTAAATCTAAGCTGAAACTAAGCTAAAGCTAAGCTAAATCTAAGCTAAAGCTAAGCTAAAGCTAAGCTAAAGCTAGTCTAAAGCTAAGCTAAAGCTAAGCTGAAGCTAATCTAAAGCTAAGCTAAAGCTAAAGCTAATCTAAAGCTCGAGGTAAAGCTAAAGCTCCCAGGGGACTGGGGGAACCGCTCCCAGGGGACTGGGGGAACCGCCCGGGGCGTGTTCCACTGCCTGGTCCCTTTAAGCTAAGAGGGTAAGAACCCTTCTAGGCAGAGCCTAGGTAGGGAATATTCGAAAATAGCAAAAACATAGTATGGGGACGGTTTTGTTTCTCAGTATTTTTGTGTATGTTTGGGATGTTTATTATTTTTCGTCGACTCCCCTTGTAGGGGGACATGCCCGACTGCCTAAATTGATGGTGGCCCAGCAGAGAGAAGCCAGCCTCTGATCGCCACCGAGCTCCACCGCGGGAGAAGCACGGGGGACGAGGAGAGAGGAGGCGGAGAGAGGAGGCGGAGATGGGGGGCGGAAATGGGGGGCGATCCGAATAGCGAGGAGTCAGAGTGGGCGGCAGAGGAGGAGGAGGAGGAGGAGGAGGAGGAGGAGGAGGAAGAGGAGGGCTTTTCCTGGGATCTGCTTGACCCATGCGGGCAAGGCGAGCGAGGCGGGCGAGGCGAGAGATGGGGTCGAGTGCTGGACTTCCAACACACTCCGTCGGGAAGAAGGTTCCGCTCTGTGCAGGTCGATGGTACAGTCTGCGATATAAGTATACAGTATACACACACGTGCTGTGTTGGATACACGTGGTACCCCCACAATTTTCACTGGGATCACTTCTCGCGCAAGACAGTAACGTCCTCGATGCGCCTGCTTTCGGCTCTGAGAACCCTATACAAGTTTGTCGATGCTTTTCAAGCGCGGGACATCAGTAACGACGTCGTTCACGCCAGCGTCCCCCGAACACCTCTCCACAGATCGCGGCGGCGACCGTGCTGGAGACATCCCCGCCGGCGAAGCGGAAAACGAACGGCCGCGTTTGCGGCGGCTGGTCCCGGAACGGGTTCGCTCTCACAGCTCCTTTGGTTCGTCAGTTTCCTTGTCTTCCCGCTGACACCCTGCACGGGGGCAAATCGTTCTTCAGTAGGCATCTATACACCACCACCGTGCCAGACCAGGGCCATCCTGGGCCGTAGGATGGTGTATAGACCCTCCTGGCTCGGCCAGGAGGGCGTATACACTATCCTAGGGCCCAGGACGGGTCTGGCCTGGCACGGTGGTGGTGTATAGATGCTTTCTGCTTAACTATAGTCGATCCCCGACTCGAATTGGAGCCGATGAGTTGGGCGGCAGCGAGGGCTGCAGGCAAGGGGCTCTTTTCGGGCCCCGACTGGCCCCAGAGGGGGCAGTTCTGGGGCCAGAAAAGAGGCTCCTCCCCCCACCCATCATTTATCGCCCCCAATATTACTTCGCGCCCAACGCCATAGGGAAAGGGCTCCTGAGGGAAACGGGTCCTGAGGTTTTCGCCGTTTTGGGGATCTCGGGGCCCCCCACGGGCCACGAGGCTGCCACAGAGGACGGCCCTGGAAGAAGGCGCCGCGAGGGCCCAGGTCCCGCATCGGGCGGGTGGTAATGGGGTGGTGGTGACGAAAAGACCCGGAGCCTTTGTGATGAAGCCGGCAGGGGCCCAGAAGAGGCCCTGAAGGGGGGCCCCTTTCTTCACCCCCCATTTGGGTCACCCACCGTTGCCACCTGTCCAAGCTGGGGCGCGCACCAAGCCAAGGCTTACGTCGGGCCCGCCCCTCTACAGGAGGAGGATCTTAAAAATTGTCAACAACTAAGTCTGGGGAGGATTGTTTTTTGTTTCAATGTTTGACTATGTCGGGGTAAGTTTCACTTCTCGTCCAACACCCGCCGGTAGGAGGACATGCCCGACCTCGTTTTTGTTTTTAGCATTCTTAGTTGTGTTATCTGCCCCGCTTCGGGGCTGCGATTTACGCGACAACCTAGACTTTTAAATTCCTTGGTTTTTTTTTATAAAAAAAAAACATTGTTTGTTTAACTCCCTGTAGGCTGAGCTGGCGCGCTCGGGCCTGGCTCGTGCCGGCGCGCCCGGGCCGGGCCGAGCACCCGCCCGAGCCCGCCGGCTGCCTCCCGAGAGGGAGTCCGAGCAGATGGCGCCAGAGGATCGCACACCGCACCGCCGAGGCATCAGATACGCGACTCGATGCAAAGCCCGATGGTCTTTCTGGAGGGAAAGAAACACACAGACACAATTAATCGTCGACTCCCAGGAAAAGATGCAGACATCTGGGAAGTGGGGGGGAAGACAAAAACCCAAGAAATATGGGGCAGTATTGGGGATCTTTTCATTTGTGTGTATTTATTTGTGTGTCCTGGGGCCCCTTCAGTCTTCTCCGACGGCACCGATGTGTCGCCGTCGTCGGCGATGCATCGGCGATGCGGCGTGATCTTCCGACCCCGCGCCCCAGGGCCCTCTCGGGGAGGCTTCCAGGGAAGGGGGCCGAGGAGCAGGAGAGAGAAAGGGAAGAGGACCAGGCGAACGGGGAGGGCAGGGAGATACAGGGAGGAGGGAGAGGAGCAGGAGATACAGGGAGGAGGGAGAGGTGCAGCAGGAACAGGGGGATCATCAGATGCAGAAGGAGGAGAAGGGGGACAGGAGAGGGAGGAGGAGGAGGAGGAGGAGGAGGAGGAGGAGGAGGAGGAGGGGGAAGGAGGAGGGGGAGCTATACGAGGTGGAGGAGGAGGAGAGCGATCAGGGGGTGGAGCTATACGAGGTGGAGGAGGGGGAGGAGAAGAGCGATCAGGGGCGGGGAGGAGCTAGAAGGGGGATGGGCAAGGGGGGAGGCAGGGAGGGGGAGAGGGAGGGGGCGCAGCAGCATGCCAGGACGCCGACGCGGACGGCGGCGGGCACGACAGCGGCGAGGACCGCTACGCCAGCGATCCTGGCAGGCGCTGCCCCCTCGTCGTCGTCGAGCACGGGGCGGAAGGGGATTCTGGGGGGATGTTCTGGGGGGGACTCCTGCGTCGGAATAGTGTTAAGTCGGGCGTGTCCCTCTCCAGGAGGAATATGTTAAAAAGTGAGAAAAAAGTCAGGGGACGATGTTCTGACTATTTCCGTGCATGTGTTGGATTATTCTTAGACTATTTTGTACTTTTCGTCCGAACCCCCCTGTAGGGGGACACGCCCGACCTAAGAACAGTGACCTCTCCCCCCTTTGCTCTGTGAGGGAAGGGTTCTTGTAGAGGGGACAGCTTGTGCTGCAGTATGCTGCCGCACCGCCCCCTTCCCGCCACAGGGGAGGTTTTTCGAACCCCCTCCCGTGCGTGGACAGCCAATTCGGAAAGCAGTTGGTAAACCATCTGGCTTTCACTGGCCGCGTAGGTGGTTGATCGGAGTCCCTGACGTCAGATTGCTGCTTGCTGCGCCGCTGGCACATCACTACCCCCGCGGAGCCGATGCGTCGTGCGACCTGGCCTGCGAACGAACGAGCTTCCGTGACGAAGGTCTTCCTCCTCCTCCTCCCCCTCCTCCTCCTCCCTCCTCCTCCTCCCTCCTCCTCCTCCTCCTTCTCCTCCTCCTCCTCCTCTTCCTCCTCCTCCTCCTCCCCCTCCTCCTCCTCCTCCTCCTCCTCCTCCTCCCCCTCCTCCACAACTCCTCCTGGCTCTTCCTCAGGAGGGTCTCCACAGTCGGAGGGTCCTTCTTCTTCCGCCGGCGCACGGGCTCCTCGGCGGGGCCGAAGGAACCTGTCGTGGCGCCAACATTGCAGAGCAGATTCCGCTCGGGAAACGATCGGATGGGCCCGGAGTGTCC
Source organism: Prorocentrum cordatum (assembly GCA_963575745.1). NCBI lineage: Eukaryota > Dinophyceae > Prorocentrales > Prorocentraceae > Prorocentrum > Prorocentrum cordatum. The sequence goes on along the minus strand of CAUYUJ010009369.1, from coordinate 482,528 downwards.
TGGAGAATCGCGTTCCGCATTTCGAGGGGATCTTCGTGCGGATTTTGTTGTTTTGCTTTGCGTGATTCACTTCGCTTTTCGCTCGCCGCCTCGGGCAAACATCCACGCAGAAATCCGCTGCGGCACGTCTGCCAGGCCGACGCCAGGAAACCTGGACCGGCCTCCAGAGGAGGAAGATTCAAGATAGTCAAAAGTCTGGGGACGATGATTATCCTTATTTCTTGACTATGTTGGGGTCTTCTGGGGTATTTTTCTATTTTTCCTCCAAGATCCGCCTGTACGGGGATACGCCCGACCGAACTCCAGGGAGGGGGCCCTCCTCTCGCGGCCTCGCGGCCCCGACCGTTGCGGAGGCGTCCGCGCGGCGGCTGCTCGCCCGCCGCCCCCCCCGGAGCTGCAGTCGAGACGCCGAGCTAAGGCACAGTTTGGGCTCGGAAGGGGCTCGATGTTCCTAAGTCGGGGGAGCGTAAGACCCGGGTTTGCCAGGACTCGGGTCTCGCCACCGTTTTCTTGACGACCGCGCTTCGGATTCTGACGAGGAGGAGTGTCGTGGGATGCCTGCAGCGGGAGGCCTCGTCAGAATGCAGGCTCGGCCTCGTCATTTTTGTTTGACGACCTCGTCGGGGAGTTCCGAGTCCCCTGTGCCCAGGTCTTACGTCCCCTTGACTAAGGTTCCTCCAGTGTTGTTCCTCTTGCCCTCCTGGGGCACGGAGGGGGCTTCGTTCCTCGTGCAGCGTTCCGTCCCTCGGCGGCCCGACTGTACCCCCTCGGAAGAGCTGGGCGAGGGTCGAGAGAGAGCCCCCCGCCCTGCGAGGTCGATTCGCGCATTGCCCTGCCTCGGCGCTCGAGAGCCGGAGCAGACAAACATGGCGCAACGCACGAACTTTCGGAGCTCCGCACGGATGTTCGCTGACCAGCGCTGGGGCCCCTCTGGCGGCCCTCCGGGCGCCGCCCCTGGCGCGCCCCGCGAGCCGGGGGGGAGGGGGGGGTCCAGCGCAAATTGCCCAGCGCAAATCCAAATGATCCTCGCGGGCGTCCAGCAGTGCATGTTTACATAGATGTTTGGCTCTCCAGACAAAGTGCTACAACGGCATTTGTGTTCGAGCCTGCGCCCTCTGGGTCATGTTTTTGCTCGGTTGCATTGACGGGTGTTTCGCTAAGGAGATTTCTGTCCCTTCCTGGGTCAGGCCGTTCAGAAAGGATTGGACATTCTGGGATACGCCTAGTGGGGGCTGTTCGGAAGCGCCCCCCATTGGGGATAGACGCTTCCTACCGCACGTCCCCGAGTTGGGTCCTACATTGCGGGCGGGCGCTGGCGAGCGCGAAGGGGGCTGTTTGCCGCACGTTGGTTTCCATTGAGCCCCAAGTCAGTAGCTGGCCGTCGTGTTCCATTCTTCCACGATCAAGAAAGCGCGGCCGCGCGAACACGACACTGGTGCCGCGCAGTGCGCGAGTTTTCCCCGCACGAGCGCGAAAGAAGTTTCGCGCGAACACGACATGATTACGGCACGAATACGGCATGGCATACAAGCTGTTGCACGAACTCCGGCAGGAGATGCGGCACGAAATGGCGCACGATTTTGTTCCCACGAAATTGTTGTGGGACTGTCTCAAGCGGTTTCTGGTTTGGAGGGCGCTCTCAGGCGGGGACGGGCGCTCGCAAACGAGTCTGGGGAATCAGTTCGGGTGCTTTTCCGTGCGGCCATTATGTGCGGCAGCTCTGTGGCTGCTTCGTACGCGCAATTTTCGCGTGGGCAACTTCCTGCAGGCAATACAGATTGCGCTGCCAAGTCCGAGCCCCTGCGTCGTTTTCTCAGCGGCCTGTGCTTGTCGGCTGCCGCCAGCGAGCCCGATCGCCTGCGCATGGGGCGCCGCCGCGGACTGCCCTGGGAGTTCCTGTCGCTGCGCCGCAGCTGACACGTCACACATAATTCCCAGGGGCGCCCAAAGCATTTCGTGGCTCATTTCGTGGCCGAACGCAGATCCAAGGCATCGGATGCTCTGACGTTTTTGGCCCAAGCGTGAAAACTCCAAGCAGTCGTCGATTGGGGTCGCCATACTGCATGTGTGACAACGAGCACGTATTCGCGCGCGCACGTGGACTGCAGGGTCCAAACGAGCCGATCGATCTGGTTCGATGTCGGCTCCGGCTGGCTCGGACCGATTCGGTTCTGGTATCCCGACGGTCCGGCGTGGCCACGTGCCAGCGTGGCTTGGTCGTGCACCCCTTTGCGCGGCCGGGTCAGATCCGCTCTGGCGATTTTTCGCCGATGCAGCCCGATTCGACGCGCATTCCGATTCTCTTCCTCCTCCTCGTCGCTCCTCCTCCTCATCCTTCTCCCTCTCCTCCTCCTACTCCTCCTCCTCCTCCTCCTCCTCCTCCCCCTCCCCTCTCCTCCCTCCTCCTCCTCCTCCTTCCTCCTCCTCCTCCTCCTCCTCCTCCTCCTCTCTCCTCCCCTCCTCCTCCTCCTCCTCCTCCTCCTCCTCCTCCTCCTCCTCCTCCTCCTCCTCCTCCTCCTCCCTCCAGCCGTTCTGGCTCAGGCGATTGCCTGCGCTTGCAACAGCAGACTTCAGAACGGCATATTGCTGTTGCGGGCCAAGTGGCTCGGTCTTCCACTTTCACGATACTCGCATGGCGCAGGGAGGCCATGGAGGCGGCCCGATGCCTGGTGCAGGCGGGAAAGGCCTTGGCTTCTACTACGCGCCGTGGGTCCAGGGAGATGGCGGTAAAGGTCAACGCCAGGCGTGGCCTCCACTTCTACCTGGTCTTCAACCTCCTCCTGCTGCTGGTGCTGGTGCTCAGCGCTGGCAGTGCCCGAGCTGCGGATGTCGTCGGAATGCGGGCTGGTTTACGTGGTGCAAGCACTGTGGAGCCTCTCGCCCACGAGCGCCCGGCAGTGTATGGCACGATGCAGCAGGATCTCATTCACTCGCAGGAGGTGTCGGCGGCGGAGGAGCTGCCCAAGGTGGTTGTGTCTCGCTTCCTCCTGGTCAGTTCAGCAAGCCACCGTCCTCCGGCAAAAGCGGACACGCAGCCGTCGACGTCGCCTCGCTCAAGCTTTCGGCTGAGGAGTACACCCAGATGGCTAACCTGTGCGAGAAGATGGGCGATGCGATGGCAGCCAAGCAGTACCGCACGGCGGCTCAGGCTCTCGCGGCGCCCGCTCCTCAGGGAGACAGTCTTCAGGTCAAGCTCCAGAAGGCGCACGCCAAGGCTCGGGCCTCTGAAAAGAAGCTCGACGCGGCGGTGCTCAAGTTCGAAAACATGGCTCAGCAGTTGGAAGCGCAGCGAGCACACGTCTCTTCCCTCAGGTCCGAGCTGGCGGAATCTGAAGCGGAACATGGTGAGCTCGTCCGCCAGCTTCACTCCCAGCTTCCTGCCAAGGAGGTGCCCGTGGACAAGCCTGCTCTCTCGATCGATGACATTCTTGATGCTGAAAGATTGTCCAAGATGCTGGACCTCTCGGCCAATGGTGTCTTCAGGATCGACGAGTTGGAGTACGAGCTCACGCCCGAAGACACCCAGGAGCTGGAGTCCCGTGCAGCCCAGCTCCGAGAGGGCATCCAGACCTTGGCGGCGAGCCTTTTCAAGGATTCGAAGACCAAGGTGGACGCTCTTCGTGCGGAACACGATGCTCACATCAAGCGCCTGGCGGCGAAGCGGCGGCGTGGCGAGGCCCCTCCGACTGCTGCGGCGTCAACGGGTGCAACGGCTCCTTCTGCAGCGGCGCCAGCTCCAGTGGTTGGGGAAGCCCCTGCGGCAGGTTCTGGAGCAGCTCCAGGTGCTGAAACCCCATCTGCTGAGGCCGGCTGCAGCATCCGTGAGCGGGCAGATGCTATCGCGAAAGGCCAACCACCCCCCCCTGGAGGTCCAGCCGGTACCGCCTGATAGGCCCAGCTGGGTCTTTCCTTTGGAGGTCCTTTTCTGGAAACCCCTCCAGGGGGGGTGCCAAACATTTGTGTGCAATTCTATTTTTTCGGAGCCTCCGTCTGCGGCCCAAGTCCAACTTTGGAGTCGCCGAGGCTTGCCGAAGTTTTTACGATGCCGAGGGGCTCAGGTCTCAGCGCAGTCGGAGTGTCTGAGGTGGTCGTCGCTCCTTGCTCGTGCCGATGCTGTCCTCTTCCCTCCTTCTTTGAGTGGCGTGGGACCTGAACTCGGCAGGCACAGCCGGCTGGTGAGCAGCGCACCTTTCGATTTCTCTCGGCCGTCTCAGCTGTATCCCGTGCTCACTCTTGCAGATAAGGTCGGCAGCTCCGGCCTTCATTCTGTCTCGTGTTTTGAGTTGCCGCTGGCTGATCCTGTCTCCAGGTTCGACGCCCTCAGCGGAGCCCATAGCCCGTCGTCCTCACTGTTTGCTCGACCTTTTCGGAATACTAGGTCTCAGAACGACGATCGGGATGACCTGGATGGTCATTCCACGGTCGCGCCTGGCGTTGAGCATCCCGTCTCGAGTGATGTTTGCACTGCCAGCCAGGCGCCTGATCCTAACCGAGTTGAGCTTAACATTAGGACCATCAACTGCAATTCCTGGGGGACTATGCAGGATCTCTTGCAAGGGTATTCTCATGCTCATGTCATCTTGTGCCAGGAACATCGCTTGAGAGGTAGTGATATTGCTGCAGCCAGTTCGTGGTGCCTCAAGCGTGGATGGAAATCCCTGTGGTCGGAGGCTCAGCCAACTGAGGCAGGGGACACGTCTGCAGGTGTGGCTATCTTCGATCGCTCCTGGCTTGGTCTTAAGGATGTTGATGAAGGGAGCATTGTTTCGGGGCGGTGCCTTGCTGGATCCATCCATCTTCCTGGGTGCCCCCCTTTCATTGTTGTCTCGTCTTATCTCTACCACTCTGAAGGCTTGTCTGACCGCAATTCTCACATCCTGTCTCTGCTTGGCAGTTTTTTGTCTCAGTGTGAGTACCCTTTTGTGTGTGGAGCTGACCACAACTTCGATCCACCGATCCTCGAAGACTCTGGCTTCGTTGCTGAGCTGCGTGGCAGCATTGTTGTGCCTCCCATGTGTACGCATTTTCCCTCTGGCAAAGCTTCTACCTTCGATTACTTCGTTTGTTCTGGAGGTGTGGCCAAGGGCATTCGCTCATGTGAGGTTGATCTCTCCACTTCCCTCTCCCCTCACCGTCCTGTGTGCATCACCTTTTTCCCTCGGCTGAGTATCTTACGTGCCCTCACCTTCCGCAAGCCCCCGCCCCTCCCTGTGGAACCCGTCATCGGTCCCATGGCTCAGGAGTCCTCGTGGAGTCGCGAGCTGGACTTGGCTGAGAAAGCTTTGGGTCGGGTGGGCCGGGGGGACTTCGACGGGGCCTTGGCGCTCCTGGGCCCTCTTTACCAGGCTTGGGCGGACCGCGCTGAAAAGGACCTGGTGCCCATCTTGGGTGCCGAGATTCCCAAGTTCGGGACCCGTGGGCTGGGGCCTCAGTTGGCCTGGCGCTCGATCTTTTCGGCCGAAGGCCGCGCGAAGTATCCTGAACTCAGGTCTATCAAGTGGCTGGCGGCTCAGTGGCGAGCTTTTGTGCTCTCTAGGCGTTCTGGCGACGATCGCCAGGCGTCGAGGCTGGGCAAGCTTCTGGTCGAGCCGCCGCCGCACATTGCCAACCACACCGGTGCACGAGACGCGCTTTTTGCTCGTGCCTCGCGGATTGCTGGCTCCAGCTCTCAGTCGGTTGATGATCTAGCTAACTTTGAGACTGAGGTGCGCGATGAGCTCAGCAACGCCAGCAAGTTTTTCGCCAAGCAGTCCCGGTCTGACTGGTCTGCTTGGCTTCATGTGGGCATAGAAGTTGGCTCTAGACGAGTTCACCAGATCATTCGTGACCCCACCCCTTGGACCCCCACGGCTACTCTCAGCGCCAAAGGTTGCACGGTCTCCGACCCATTGTCGCTGCTGAAGGCCGAAGGTAATCGGTTCTCGCCCTTGTGGGGGTGCGGTGAGGGGGCCAAGCCGTCTGGAGTCATTTTGGACGCCCTTCCTCGTTTATCTGCTGACCAGATCAGGTCGGTCGCCAAGAAATATAGGAAGGAGTCGGCCGTTTCTCTTGATGGCTTCCACTGTCGCCACTTTTCGCTCCTCGGAGACTCAGCGCTGGATTGTTTCAGTATGGTGCTTGCTCTGATGGAGTCTCTTGGACGCCTGCCTCCCCAGATTTCGGTCTCGCTCATCGCGTTGCTCACGAAGCCGTCTGGTGGCTACAGGCCGATTGGGGCGTTCTGTTCCTGGTACAGGGTCTGGGGCCGTCTTAGACGACCCCTTGCCCTGCACTGGGAACAGCAACACCCCAGGAGGTACTGGGCTGCCGGACAGCATCGAGGAGCAGCCGATGTCGTCTGGCGGCAGGCTGTTAGGTCTGAAGTCGGTGTCGCTTCGGGTCAGAGTTCTTGTTCGATTCTTTTCGATTTGCGCAAGTTCTACGAGAACATATGCCTTCGTGAGTTGGAAGCTCGTTGTCACAGGTATGGTTTTCCTCCTGCTTTGGCTCGCCTGTCCCTGTTCGCTTACCGCTGTGGTAGGTTCCTCTGCCTCGGTGGCTGGGTCGAGGGTCCCTTTTTTTGTGTTGCGAGGCGTTATTGCAGGCTGCTCAATGGCCACGACCTTTATCCGCGTGCACGGGATGGAAGGCTATGACCGTCTCACCCCTCAGCCCTCCCTGGACCTGGACGTCTATATTGACGATCAAGGCCTCTCGTGCAGCGGTCCCCCCAAGAAGGTCATCGCCAGTATCGTCTCGGGGGCTCGCGAGCTCCACGGGATTGTGGAAGATGTGCTAGGATGCAGCTTTGCCATGGACAAAACGTGTGTTGTCGCATCGTCGAAGCATGTTGGTGAGCAAGTTTGTGCGCAGCTTTCTGACCTTTGCGGTGCTCCTTCAGCGTCAGCTGTGAACCTAGGCGTTGACTACACCGCTGGCCGCGCGCTCAGAGTGCAAGGTCGCAGCGCTAAGGCTAAAGCTCGGATTGCTGCTGCCAGCCGCAAGGCGACCAGACTGCGACGACAGAATAAGGTGCTCAAGCGCAGCACCGTCATCAAGGTTTTTTCTGCTGGCCCCCTTGCCGGCGCCAGTTATGGGAGTGAAGTCACCGGTACGTCGGATCATGACCTCCTCCTCCTTCGTCGCAAACTGTTCAGCACTGTTCGTCCCACTTCTAAGCTTCGTTCGCTTACTACTTCGGCTATTCTCGACAGTGATCCACGCTGGCGCCTCGCTCGCTCTCCCATTGTCAGATGGTCGAAGGAGATATGGTTGGTACAAACGTCTGCTTTCGAGTGGTCTCTCAAGTTGCCAGAGCTTAGGAAAGCCTGGTCATCAGTTTTTGGCAAAGATTCCTGCTCGTGGCGAGCTGTCTCAGGTCCCGTTTCGGCTCTCAGAATGTCTCTGTCTCGTCTCGGATGGGTGATGTTAGATTTTATGACGATTCGTGACGATCTCGGGACTTCGATCCCTTTGGGTATTTTCTCCCCGCCCCTCATTAAAAAGTTGTGCAAAGAGGGGTACTTGCGCATGCTTGAACGGGATTCGGCCGCAAAACGGGGGGTCATGCATCGCATATGTTACGACATCGCGAGAGAAGCGTTGTCGAGCAAGAACTTCTCGGCTCTTGAGAAGAGTAGGATCCGTGCCTTTGCAACCGAGGCTTTCCCTACGAGGGAGCGCGCGTTCAGTCTTGGCTACCAGATCGATGTTGCATGCCCTCATTGCGGAAAACCCGACACCATCTTTCATAGGATCTGGTCTTGCTCTTGCCCCGATGCTGTTGCGATCAGGGACGCTGAGGTGGAGGCTTCTGACATAAAGCTGGCTCTCGAGGCTGAAGAAGCTGGGTCCGACTTGTTCGTGTACTCCACTGGGGCTTTCGCTCACCCAGCTGATTCTTATTTTCGTCCCAGCAAGGAGTCAGATGATGGTCCTCTTCTGGTGTGGCACGAACAGGATCAGGCATCGCCTGTCGGAGTTCCCTCTGACATGGCTCTCTGGGGCTCATTATTTGTAGATGGCTCTTGCTTGAGACATCCGGTTCGCGAGCTGAGTAGAGCCGGCTCTTGTATTGCGTTGGTCAGTGACAATGGTTTACTTGTGGCCGAATTCAGGGCCCCTGTTTGGTCCTGCTATCCGCAAACGCCCCAAAGTGCTGAATTTTCGGCCTACACTTGGGCCCACGTTCTTTCTGTCCCTGGGCATTCTACTGCTTTCTCGGATTGTGCTAATGTTGTTAAAATGGCCGAGCTTCCTCGAGCTGAACAGCTCTCGGGGAAGCGTATGTATTCAGGCGCGTTTCTTCAGTGCTACTCTTCCTCTTCCTCTCTTCTTCCGTGTGAGAAAGTTGCGCTCATAAAGATACCGACGAGGTCGGTATCGATAGCGGGGAGCGGTGGAGGCGGGTGGGAAACGCTCATGCAGATGCTGGTGCCAAGCATGCTGCCAGAATGCACCCAAGTAATGAAGAGTCCCTAACCAAGATCGATCGTCTGGTTCGGGCTGCTCGCTGCACCATTCGGTTGGCGGCTCGGATTCTCCACTTGTGGGACCCTTTGGACCTCTCTGATGCTGAGCTCGTGAAAGCCCCTCCTGCCCAGGCTGCCCCCTCTCACCGCTGGAGGCCCTGGTCAGGAGCTTGGCGTTGTGAAGTTTGTCTTAGAGGTCGCCGGACCTCCTCTGTTCCTCCTCCTGGCGTCTGTCCTGGTACCAGTAAGCTCCACGCTTCTAGGTTGGACTCGCTAGGCCACCGCGTCATTGCGTTTGATTGCGAGGATCAGAGTGTGCTCTTCATTTGCGTGAGGTGCTATTGGATCTCGAGTAGCTCCAACGTCCGTGGCTTAGCTGAAAATTGTGTTGGGCACCCAACTAAAGCCACTAGGACGGGATGGAATACCCTATGTAACAAAGGCTTGCACCCTCATTACAGTAAGCGAGGGGTTAGAGTGAACACCGGCAACCTCATGCAGTGCTTTAACTCTATTGCTCCTGCCCCTACCTCTCCTCCGTTGCCCCCTCCCCAGAGTCAGTCTGCTGCCCGCTCTGTAGCTCAGCAGCTATCGTCTGTCGTGGGTCAGCTTCGCGAGGAGGAGGATACCCAGCCTTTGTTTCCAGCTGTCGGTCAGAGACCTCCCGGTGACGACTCCGACTGATAATTTTCCACATGCACTGATACCACCCTCCGTTGTCAGTGTATCTTGCCTTTCAGTCAGGCTTTGGAGGCGCAGGGCGTTGAGTCCAAAAAAAAAAATCCTTCTCCACCTCCTCCTCCTCCTCCTCCTCCCCATCCGATGTATTGATCCGGGGCGCGCACGCGCGTCACCCGACGCGCGCTCGGAAGCCCGTCAGCTCAGAGCGCGCAGCGCAAGGGCGGGGGCCACCGGCCACAGCGGGAGGGTGCGAGACCTTGGCTCTTGCGCGGAACGCGCCGGGCTGCAGGAGGACTGGGGGGGGAGGAGGAGGAGGAGGAGGAGGAGGAGGAGGAGGAGGAGGAGGAGGAGGAGGAGGAGGAGGAGGAGGAGGAGAGGAGGAAGAGGAGGAGCAGGGGAGCAGGAGGAGCAGGAGGAGGAGGAGGAGGAGGAGGAGGAGGAGGAAGAGGAGGAGCAGGAGGAGCAGGAGGAGGAGGAGGAGAAGGAACAGGAGGAGCAGGAGGAGGAGGAGGAGGAGGAGGAGGGAGAAGGAGATGGGCGGAGGAGCAGGGTTACGGAGGAGGAGGAGGAGGAGGAAGAGGAGGATGAGGAGGAGGAGGAGGATGAGGCGGAGGCGGAGGCGGGGGCGGAGGAGGCGCACCGCCGCGGCCGCGAGCGCCGCCGCGCCGAGCGCGCCCGGGTCGCGCGCCGCCACCTCTTGGCATCGCTCGGACGTGTGCATTTTTCCTTCGGCGAGGACCATCGAGGAGCATCCTTGATCATTTGGCGAAAAGGCCACGCACGAAACCGACAAAAAAACATAAGAAATGGACGTCCGAGCGATTGCCAGACCTTCTCTGCCGCCTCCTGGGTGGCCGGGAATCGGCCGAGCAGAAGGAGGAGATCACCAGAGACAAAGGTACCATTACCACCAGCTAGGGGGCGGGGGGCTGTGCCACCCTCTCGAGCTGGTGGCACCTCGTTCTGGGCATGCCTCCAGGGAGTTCCCGGAAGGAGGTGCCACCATCTCGAGGGGAGGGAGCGGCCACCCCCCTTTAGCTGAAGGTAGTGGTATTTTTGTCTCTTCGGGGGAGAGGAGGAGGAGGAAATCGGTTGAGTAATCGGGTGGCCAAGGGAGGAGGAGGAAGGATAACGAGGGGGGCGGAGGACAAGAGTTACGGTGGAGGAGGAGGAGGAGGAGGATTCGCGGAGTTACGGGTATGGCGACAGTGTCGGTTCCCGAACGAAAAGAGGAGCAAAAGGGGCAGGATGAGGAGGAGGAGGAGGAGCTGGAGGGAGTATGGAGGAGCGAGGAGGACGAGTCCGCGGAGGAGGAGGAGGAGGAGGAGGAAGTGGAGCCAGGAGCCAGGAGCTGCGAGCAAGAAGGATGAGGAGGAGGACAGGGGAGGAAGGGAAGTTGACGAGGAAAAGGTGGTTTGTGGAGCGAGGCAGTACCATGTATTGGGATCGGCGCGGGGCTTGCCAAGGGGATAAAAGGGGGCTAGCAGTGGATGACAAGGTGGGTAAACTCTGGCCTAACCCAGTTTATCAATGAGCACAAAAGCCTAAGGCCATAAGGCGCCTCAGTGGGTAATATAACTCCTAAGTGGGCGGAGTCCACTTAGCCTGGATCGTTAACCCCTCCATGCCACTTGGGTCACTTCTAGCCAACTGATAAGCTAGGTGAGGCCAGACGTATCCCACCTTGGCATGCAGTGTTTGCCTTAAGTCGGGCATGTCCTTCTACAGGAGGAATAGCCCCAAATAGTTAAACAAGTATCATGGGGACGACTTCTGGCCATGTTTGATTATTTGGGGGAGTATGGTTTGCCTGTGTTCTGTCTGTCCTCCCAAACCCGCCTGTAGGAGGACATGCCCGACCTGGTGATGACCCCCCCGATACCCCCCCTGGCAGCCCCCGCGCCGATCCCGGCAGGAGGCCGAGGGGCAACCCGAGCAAGGGTGCCGCGGTTCGCGCGCGCGCGTGCGTGCCCGCGATTCCCCGGCCCCCTCCCCCCTCCCCGTCCAGTCGGGGGCGGAAAAGAGGGGGGTGATGACTAGGGGGGGGTGGATATCATGGCGGGGGCCATGATATTTCCGCAGATTTGATGGCGCCTCTTCGTGTTTCGTTCCGTCCCTGGCCCCCCCGCTGGGCCGCGCACATGCCGCCAGTCATGATTTGCACCCCCCCTCTTGGACACCCCCCTCTTGGCCGCTCCCGATCCAGGCAAGCGCGGCCCCTGGCCAGCGGCTTCAAGGACCAGACAGACTCGTGGCGGGTGCTCCTCGCGTCGCCGTGCGTCGAGGGAAAGAGAGCACGACGGCCATGACCAGTGTGTCGCGGGATCTCGTCGATGCCGATCGTTGTCATGCTCCATGCTGGGCGGCGCCGAGTCGCGAGGGCGGTCCGCGAATTGACCACGACAAGGATGGGTGATGACCAGGATCGACACCGACGTGTTCGCGTTCAGTATTGGTAATGGTCATCTCCTGCCCCCTCCAATGAGGAAAGGAGCCCCTCACTCGCAGGCGACTCCCTCCCCCAAGCCCACGAGGTCCACCCTCCCACAAAAGTTTGCCGTTCAGACAAGGAGGGGGGGAGCTCGGGACTGCATAGTCAAACAATAGCCTAGGGACCATGTTTGAGCATCTTTTGAGTATGTTTTGAACATGGTTTGGTATCTTTAATCTGTCCTCCAAAGCCTGCATGTAGGGGGACATGCCCGACCTAATCGTAGATTCCCAGGTTGGGCCACAAGTGGCGTTCAGTCGAAATCTCCCAGAAATTCTGGGTGTTGGGGTCGCCATGCCCCTCGTGAAAAGGAGCCCGTCACCAGCCTCGGACAGCTCCCTGCCCCGATGGATGGCATCACCTCGTCGTTGTGCCTACCTAAAGGATCCCCCCCCCACACCACCCACTTTCTGAGGGCAGCTCCCGAAGATTGTAAACCATCTGGGTTTATCACTATGAAGGATAGGGTGAGCCCAAGGCTTGTTTGCATGGAAGGACAGACAGGTCCTCAGGTTAGTCGTTTGGGGTTTTCGATGGTTTTGCCTCAGGATCCTGGGTTGCCACAGCAGAACAACTGAAAGCGTTCATGCATGAACGGATGGTTTTTTGGGGGAAGCCCGCGAGTCCAGGACCCGTGTTTCCAAGGATGTGTTTCTGCGTGCCGATGATGGATAGTTGCCAGAAGACACATCCACAGTCAAGACGCTGAAATAAGGAACAGTTTGTGTTCGGAAAGGGCTCGATGTTCCTTAGGTTCCTCCAGTGCTGTTCCTCTTGCCCTCCTGGGGCACGGAGGCGCTTACAGGGCCAAGAAGGGGCGCCGTTCTTTATTTAGCGTTCCTTCTGTCAGCGGCCCGACTGTATGATCCCCAGACATCTGCAAACGCACATTTCCGCCGTCACCAGGTTTCTTCCCAGTAGCCGACACATCTCGCGCGCCAGAGACGCCAGCGGCAATCAGCCGTCCGAGTGCGTTTGTGTTTTCGAGCGTCTGGGTTCCTTGCTGCCGTGTCTTGTTCTCTCGCTCTCTCGCTCTCTCTCTCTCTCTCTCTCTCTCTCTCTCTCTCCCTCGCTTTCTCTGTCACCGTCGCTTGTTTTTCTGGCCGTTTGCCTTGCACGTTTCGTCCGTCCCTGCTGCACGTTTGTCGACGGTGAGCCCAGGGAAGGATGCAGAGGGGCGGGCCTTGTCGGAAGGCTCGGAGGGCCTCGGGCCTTGTGAGAAGTGTCCGAAGCCTTCCCCGAAGACACATAACATGTCTCAGAAGGCGCGAGGTCTTCCGAGAAGCCCCGCCGCCTTCTGAGAGGGCCTGCCCCTCTCACTTCCCCCTTGGGGCTCGCCGCCGACACGCCTCCGAAGCAGTTGGGCTCCCACGCTCCAAGAAGCCGCCATGGGGCCGCCTGGCCCTCCTGGGTGGGCCCCGCACCTGTTCTTGTTTGGGCACGCACGAGCAACTCGTCTACATAGCAGTATATGTGTACGTATACAGCACGAGTAGACAAGTATACGGTTCTGGCCCACCGCGCCTCGGCGACGCGCTGTCCATGTCCCCAGTCTCCAGGCGTCCACGTCCCTAGGCTTTGCGAGCCTCCCGTCCCGCGGAGCGGAGCGACGAGCTATCCGCTCGCAGGGCCCAGCGGCGTGCTGCCCGGGCCGCCGCCCCGACGCGCCATGCCAAAGGTCCTGACCGTCTCGCCCGGAGGGAGCGGCTCGCAGCGCCGAAGGCGCCTCGGAGGCGTTGCGAAGGGGAGCAGTCTCATGACACGACTAGTTCCATCTCACCACGCATCTACCAAGCAGTTCTAAAACGCCCCAGGACGAAGGCAAGGCGTCGGATTCCTGCGAAAGTTTGATTTCGAGCGTATCCACCGACTCGAATGTAACCATGAGTGGCATGAGTGGCCTTGCAAATCTTGCTACGAACGCACACGCACACACTCTGCTGCTTGAATTGTTGATTGCCGTGTTGCTGGCGTTGCTGTTTCCATGTTTCCTTCGAGGCCCCTCCTCCCTGCTTCTCTGCCATGACCAGCCGCGCGATTCCATCAAGTGCCCTCCTACAGGACAGCGACGGAGACGGCATACCTGATGTCGAGGACCCCGCTCCCTACGACCCACGCTGCCCGGCGGTGCCCTGCGCCGATTGGCCCTGCTCCTCCGAGTGCGTCAAGCCCGGCGACGCCGACGGGGACGGAGTGCCCGACAGCGAGGACTTCGCCCCCCCCTTTACAGTCAACGCGCCCAGTAAGGACGCGCGCCTCCATCCAGCGTGCCCTCGTGTCCTTGCCTCCGCGGCCCGTCCTTTGCCGTCTTCACCGGTCACCCGCCGCCCCAAAAATCCCAGCTTCGGCCTCCAAGGGTCTTGCATCCTTACCACCCGTCCTTAATAATAGACGTCTTGACTGTATTGCCATCCGCAGCGGCGAGTCAGGATGGGGAGGAGCGAGGAACGACCAGAGTCCAGCAGTATGCCGCGACAGCAGAACCCTGCCCTCGCCGACTCACGGTCCGGGCAAGTCGCTGGACGGCGGGGGCAGGCTTCAAAATTCGTCGAACTCGTGGCGAAATCCGAACCCTACCCCCGCCTCCCATCGATGCAGGAGAATGGCCGGTTGGTGAGACTAGATGTGGACGCGTGTATCATGTGGGCGGCCGCGTATGCGTTGCATGCGTTTGGTGTGGACGATACAGGTGTGCGGCTGCATCATGCATGTAAGTATGATTGCTTGATGCATGTGAGCGCTAAGAAGGCACATGTTTGTACGCACGTTTGGTGCGTTTGGTAGCCCGGGTTGCTCGGACGCGCGAGCGTATCGCCTAAGTTTGGTGCGTTTGCGAGCCAGACGGAGAGGGATGAGAAGGACGAGGGGAGGACCGCGGGTGAGAGGTTGTTGGATAGAAGCTCGGAACCCCACCTAGCATGTGGGGAACAAAACCATCGGATCGCGTTTCTGTCAAAGGGTCTCTTGGAGATCATCTTTAGGGCGCCATTGAGGGGTCTTGAAGGCGTCTTGAGGCCATCTTGAGTGTCATTGATGCCTCTCTAGCGTGTTGCACCCCCTCCGAAGCTATCTTAGAAAGCACTGCACTCGGGGAATCCAGGCGGTTACTGAGAGCAGATCTGGAGGCATCGAGCGCCCGATGCATGCATTTCCAGGAGAGGAGGAGGGGGAGGGAGACAGTCAAACGTATCACACGCCTTTTCTCAGGCGATCGCAAACATGGATTCAGGGGGCGCGGATCAGCGACGGGTTCCGTTTCCATCTGAAATCGCTGATTCCCGCCGCCAGAAGAGGCAGCACCGGCCGCATTTTGGGGAGGGCACCTCCCCCGATCCATGGATTTGGCGACCGCGCGCCAAATCCATGGATCGCTAATCCATGTTTGCGCGTTCCTGATTTTCACCCGTGGCAGGCGTGGTCGGTGGATTGGGGGCAGACGATCACGGAGACGTGAGCACTCCTTCGCATGCGCGTGCCGGGCAAGTGGCACTCTTGGCGGGGGGCCTTGCCCCGGCGAGGTTTCTTCCGTGTGGTCCGTTGCCGAAGGAAGTGTCTCGTGATCGTCATGGGGCCGTGCCTTTTGGAGGTCGGCATCCAGATCGGAGGAGGAGGAGTAGGAGGAGGAGGAGGAGCGAGGAGGAGCGAGGAGGAGGAGGAGGAGGAGGAGGAGGAGGAGGAGGAGGAGGAGGAGGGGGACGCCAAGTATAATCCTGCGTTGATCCTGGCCAAGCCAATCATCGGCCCAGGATCGGCGCATGCGCCCCCCCATTCCGGGGCAAGTCCTGCGCCCAGGATTATCGACATTGTTGGCCAGGGTCGGTGTCCTTCCTGGCGGCGTGCATCCATCCGTAGGACGTGCTGCCTCGAGCTCTGGCGCGCATTGTCATACTCTGCGTTGCCAGTGCAGCGTGCTCCGCTGCATTTCTGTCTTTGCTCGGTAGCCCTTTCAGCATGCCTTCTGGAGCTGGGCCGACAGCCTTTACTTTAGCGGGTGGTGGTGGTGGAGGAGGAGATGGGTCAGGATTTTAGATGGGAGGAAGGGAGGATGGTAGGAGCAGGAGGAGGGAGGGAGGGAAGGCGGGAGGGAGGGAGGGCAGAGAATAGAGGGGGGGAGGCAAGCTTGGTGCGCTCGCGCCATATCTGACAAGCCTACGCTTCCCACTCATCCTGTCCCATTGCGTTGTTGTTTCTCTATCTGCCGACGCGTGTCATAGTGGACCTGGAACTCTAAAGAGGACCCCGTCGTGTTATGCGCAATCTGCGCAATCCAAAATGGGGAGCTGCGTACATTGGAGCAGGAGGTTGCGGATGAGCAGGAGAACGAGTAGGAGGAAAAGGAGAGAAGTGAGAAAGGAGGAGGGCGACAATGAAAAACAGCAGCAGGGGCTGGAGCGGAAAGAGCGGTAGAAGCATGAGGTCCAGGGGAAGGCGGATGAGGGGAAACGAAATGAGGGGAGCGACAACGATGAAAAAAGTCTCGGATCTAGAAAAGTGACCTGTGCTGAGGGCGAGAGCGCCATTCTGAACGACGGGAGCATAGTGCCGATCCGAAGATGCGGCCCACGCTGCAGCGGGAGCAAACCATACAAACAAGAACAACCTTTGAAGTCTCGTGTGTAAAAACAGTGCGCAGAGATGGCTGGCTATCTTGCAGACAAGCTCCGGGAAGGAGGAGAGTAGTACAGTGGGGCCGCGCATCAACAACAAACATGTGTTTTTCGTCAGGGTGCCCTGGGCTTCATCGCTTCGCTCGCTGTGCGGTGACCTTCCGCATCTGTTACAGAACTTGCTGCGTCCAGAGTGCCCTGGGCTTCCCCCAGGTCGCACCTCGCGCGCGGGTTTCAAGGCTGGGTTTGTTGCAGGTGGTTCTGATGGCCGCGCCCGTACTGTACAGTCGAGGTTGATTAGTAGGTCGACCCTGCCAAACTGAGTGTACCTTTGTATCCTGTGCATTCGCGACCCATGCTTTCTACATTCCTATGGCGATGTGGCTCTCGGAAGGTTCGGATGCAACTTCTGGGAGGTCCAATTCTGGCTTTCCTCGGGTCCGAAATCTGGCGCCATGCCGCTCAATCCCGCTTAGTCCTGTCCAATCCGCGACCGAATCCGGCGTACCAGCCCCCCAAATGGGGCTTAATCCTCCGTCATCATTCCGACGAAGACCTCCCAGCAGTTGTTTCCTGATCGGAAGGGTCTGGTGTCCCCTTGCGTGTCCTCTCCTATCAAACTCGGCTGCATTCCGAATATGTAACTGTCGAGCGAGAGCGATCGAAGAAGAGAAAAAACGCCATAAGCATAAACCTTTAGCAATCCGCGCGGATTTCTTGGATCGGCGCCTGGGTGCCTCCCGTGGCGCCTCCGGCGCCCCCCCCGAGGGGGGTCCAGCGCAGCTCCAAGAAGTCCGCGATGAGCTCCACAAGTTCATGTTTATGCCGCTTTTTTTAGGAGGGGAAAAACACACAGACACAGTTGATCGTCGATCCCCCGGAAAATATGGGAAAATATAGGAAGTGGGGGGGGAAGACGAGAATCCAGAAAATCTGGGAAACTCTCGGGCATCCTGGGATTGTTGTGCGATCTTCTTTTTGCGTGTCCCTGGGCGCCCCTATGTTTGCCTCTTAGCGAGAGCGAGGAGGGCGAGGCGGAGCCCTCGTCGGCCGCCCCCTCTCCTCCCGCTCGCGCGCGCGCGGCGGCCTCTCCCGCGAGCGCGCCCCGCGAGGACCCCGCCCCGCGAGACGCGCACTGCCAGGAGGCGTCCTGCGCCCAGGCCGGACGACGGCCCGCCGCCGCCGGCCCAAGCCCAAGCCCTCTTCCTCCTCCTCCTCCCCCTCCCCTCCTCCTCCTCCCTCCTTCCTCCTCCTCCTCCCTCCTCCCCCTTCTCCTTCTCCCCCCTCCTCCTCCTCCTCCTCCTCCTCCTCCTCCTCTCCTCCTCCTCCTCCTCCTCCTCCTCCCTCCTCTCCTCCTCCTCCTCCTCCCTCCTCTTCCTCCTCCTCCTCCCGTGCTCAGGGGAGGCATCGCTGGGACGTGTGCATTTTTCCATCGGCGAGGACCATCGAGGAGCATCCTTGATCGTTTGGCGACAAAACCACGCACGAAACCGAAGAAAAAAGCACAGGGAATGGACGTCCTAGCGATGGCCAGCGCTCGTGCTGATGCGGAACACTCGGGCCGGACGAAAGGGGGGGATTGGGCAAGGGGGGGTTGCGAAATCTGCTGCATGCAGCTGGTTTCGGCCCCTCCGAGGGGCCCCTTCCTCGATACACAGTCGCCTCCGGCGCCGGGAGGCGCCGGGAAGATCAGCTACGCGAGCTGATTCTCAAACACCCCTTTTGCTATCCCCCTCTTTCGCCCGACCTGGAACACGTACCGTGCTCAAAGCGTCCGTGTCAATACGTTGCGTGTTGGCTCAACGTATTGGCCCACGTGTTGGCGGACGTCTCGCAGCAGATACGTTTTCAGGATACGCATGGAGCTCCGTATCCATGCGCTGCGTGTTGCGTCTGGCGCATCGGGGCAGCCAAGCCCAGGGGGCATGCGGTCCATCGGCCACGCGCAGGGGGGTGTATAGTTCAGCCGGGCGCGTCCCTCTACAGAGGGAACATCCCAAACTAGCCAAGAAAAAGTCTGGGGACGATTGTTCCATGATGTTTTGGCTGTTTTGTGGATTATCTATTTGAGTGTTTGTTTTGCTCGTCTGTAGGGGGACACGCCCGACTTAAGACCGGGCCCAGAGGGCATGCAGTCAATCGGCCACGCGCAGAGGGGTGTACCGCCCACCTGCACAGCACGGCTGCGCGAGCAGGGCGCGAGGGCCTCGGACGCCCATCTCCAAGCTTCTCGAGCGGGGCGCGGCCACCGAACGTGGCCAAGGATGGACCGAGGAGGCGAGGACGCACGGGTACCCTTGGGGAGGTTGCCTACAATCAATCAATCACAGGGTGCCCGTGCAAGGGTACCCTTGCAAGGGTACCCTGTGAAGGGTAGCCTTGGGAAGGCTGCCTATCCTCACTATGCGGGGTGACTGCACAATCGATCGGCCACACGCAGAGGGGTGCAGGGGGGGGAGGGGGAAGGCCTCCGAGGAGGAGGCTGCTGCTCAGAAGGCGCGGGCCGCGTCTTCGAAGAATTTGGAAATCGGCACAAACATAAACTTTTGGCGCTCCGCGCGGATTTCTTGGATCCGCTCCTGGGCTGCCCCCCCTTCGGCGCCTTTGGCGCCGCCCCTGACGCGCTCCGCGCGCCAGCGAGGGGGTCCAGGCCAGATCCAAGAAATCCGCTCGGAGCGCCAAAAGTTTCTGTGTATGCTGTTTTTTGTTCTCCTACGCTCATCGGCCACACGCAGAGGGATGTAACTGGGGAGGAGGGAAGGCCTCTGAGCAGGAGGCTGCTGCTCGGAGGGCACGGGCCTTGCCAGGAGACGCAGGGCCGGTGCCCTCTGAGGGGCAGCCTCCTCCTGAGAGGCCTTCCCTCCTCACCCTGACCCCCTTGTGCGCCCCGCGGACCCCCGCCGCCGACCAAGCCCGGAGGGAATGAGGGCCACCTCGGGCTCCAAAGGAGGAGGAGGAGGAGGAGGAGGAGGAGGAGGAGGGGGAGGGGGAAAGGAACGGGGAGGAGGGGGAGGAGGGGGAGGAAGAGGAGGAGGAGGAGGCGGAGGAGGCAGTGGAGGAGGAGGAGGCCACGGCGCTGACATGAGGGCCACCTCGGGCTCCAGAGGGGCTCGGGGTTGCGGGCCGTGCCTCGGACCCGTGTCGGGGAACTTGTTTTTGAGTCGCGCGACGATTGCATATCGAAGCAGAAGCAGAGGCAGAAGAAGGAGAAGAAAAACAAGAGGAATACCAATCATAAGAATGACTACATACACATAGATTTTGGAAGCTCCGCTCGGATTTCTTGAATCGGCACTGGCCCCCCCTTGGCGGCGCCTCCGGCGCCGCCCCTGGAGGGGCGCCCAGCACAAGTCCAAGGATTTCGTGCGGACCTCCAATGCTTGTGTTTGTGTGTCTATTATGGTTATCATTATTATTATTAATAGCATTATTATTATTATGTGTATGATTATTATTATTAGTATTATTAGTATTATTATTAGTAGTAGTAGTAGTAGTAGTAGTAGTAGTAGTAGTAGTAGTAGTAGTCGTAGTCGTAGTCGTAGTCGTAGTCGTAGTCGTAGTCGTAGTCGTAGTCGTAGTCGTAGTCGTAGTCGTAGTCGTAGTCGTAGTCGTAGTCGTAGTAGTAGTAGTAGTAGTAGTAGTAGTAGTAGTAGTAGTCGTAGTCGTAGTAGTAGTAGTAGTAGTAGTAGTAGTAGTAGTAGTAGTAGTAGTAGTAGTAGTAGTAGTAGTAGTAGTAGTAGTAGTAGTAGTAGTAGTAGTAGTAGTAGTATTCGTACGATTATTAATATTATTATTATTATTATCCCAGCATGCGCGGAGTATGTCTTTTTCGGGTCTTCAAGATTTCCATCGATTTCGTGGTTCTGGCGCGAAAACTTACTCCCAGGGAAAGAGTTAGGAATTTTCTTGGATCGGCGCGCGGGGTGTTATGGGAATAGGGCGGTGATCAATGGATGCCAAGGTGAGTTAGATTTGGCCTAACCTTGTTAGTATGGCTTACAAACGCCCTAAGTGGCTCAGGCGGATCAGATAATGTCGCGAAGTGGGCGGAGCTCACTCCGCCCGGATCGCGAACCCCCCGAAGCTAGTTGGGACATTGGCAAACCACCTATAACCTAGGCATACCTTGGCTAGGTAATGTATAACCACCTTGCCATCCACTGATAAACCCCCCTCATTCCCCTAAGCACCCCGCCCGTCGACACCAGTAGGTGTACATTTGGCGTCCACCCATGAGGTGGGCGCGTTCGTTAAAGAATGTGCCACTAGGCATCAGACCCTGGAGTAGTCCTTATCTGATGAGGGTGGCATTGATATCCATAGCCAAGCCGACTTCCACCGGCTTCCAGACCCTGGCTTCCTTATCCAATGGATCGTTCTCCAATGCCCTCACCGTACTTTTCAGCCCTGGCCCCTCTCTTCAAGCTGTTCCAGCCCCTGCGACCTCATCCCAGCCGTCTGAGGCTCGTCTCGGCCCCCTGAAATGCTTTCCAAGCCACGGCAGCTTCCGCTCCCACTGAGAACTTCCAACGCGCATTTGTTCAAGTTTCTCTGTACTCGCCGTTCGTTGACAGTAGATACTTCCGGATATGCAGATCCCACTCTACGTCAAGCGCCTTCCCACTTCAAGAGTCGAGATGCGCTTGTTGTCGTTTGGTGTTCTCTGGGCGGGCCCAAACCCGATCCGCTCGATCCGCCTTCCTGCTCTGTGCTCCCGCCTGCGCCTCCCGACTGGCGGGCCCTCTCCCCGCCCCTCCGACGTTGCATTCTCGTCCGCGACGCCGGCCCCCCGGGGATCCCTACCAGTTTCCCAGGGCCGACTCTTCACCCCGAGCCGCTGTTTTTTTTTGACGGCCCTGGGGCCGAACGCGACGAACAAGGAGGAGGAGGAGGAGGAGGAGGAGGAGGAGGGAGGAGGAGGGAGGAGGAGGGAGGAGGAGGGAGGAGGGAGGAGGGAGGAGGGAGGAGGAGGAGGGAGGAGGAGGAGGAGGAGGAGGAGGAGGAGGAGGAGGAGGAGGAGGAGAAGGAGGAGGGAGGAGGAGGAGAGAGGAGGGAGGAGGAGGAGGAGGAGGCTTTTATCCAGAGGCCGAACGCGACGAACAATTGCCATCGCGATTGTTTGCTGCGACGCCCGGATCGGAAGGTCCCCGTCCTCCCCTGTCCCCCCTCGAGTCGCGCAACTTCGACAGCGACGGCGACGGCGTCCCGGACTACGAGGACCCGGCGCCGGAGAGCCCCGATTGTTGGAGCGAATCCTGCGTCGACAGCGACGGCGACGGCATCGCGGACACCGAGGACGTGGCCGCCGGGCTCCCCTTTCTGTCCCTGCGGCCTCTGACCCCCCCTTGCTGGTATCGGCGCGGGTGCTGCTAAGGTCAAGTAGTGTCGAGGCCTCCCCCTGCGGCCTCGCTCTCGCTGCGACGCCAGTCTGCCAGGCGCGCCGCTCGGGAGCGCTCCGCCAGGCCCTCCCGTCTTGAACAACTTTGGATCCGACCCGGCACCACCGACCAAATCACCCCGCCCCAACCCAACCCGAAGGCCCCAATATGCCTTCCATTCTCATCGGTGGTTGGGGGTCGGGGAACATTGAAAGACACGAATGAAGGCCGTACCCACCCAAACCCGAAATTCGGGTCTTCGGGTTGGGGTGGAGTGGTCTTGTAGGTAGTAAATCCAGCATTGTTGCCACTGCTCTTTAAGATCAGGTTGCCCTGGCACGCAAGTCGCCGCGAGGCACTCGCATGTTCTGCGGTCGCGGGAAGACGGGGAAGAGAAGATTGCATACACGTGTTAGCCAGCGTGGTCCCCAAGCAGTGAATTATTGCAGTCTGGATGTGAACGCTATGTCGTCTAAGCTATGCCGTGCGAGTTATGGTGGTGCCAGATGTGCGCGACAAGCTACGCCGCGTAAGGTGGTATGAGGTGAATGCTATGCGATTCAAGCTTTGCGGTGCAAGCTATGTGGTGTAAGCTATGCCGTTTAAGCTGTGCGGTGCAAGTTGTGCAGCGTAAGCAGTGCGCTGTAAGCTATAGGGTGTTAGCCACGCGGTGCAAGATATGCGGTGTAAGGTACTGGGCGCCCACGGGGCGTCGCGGGCGGAAGCGTGGCGAAAATGCGGCAACCCCGCCAAGCGCGGGGCGCCCACGAGGCGCCCAGGAGGCGGCACGAGCTCGCAGCGTGGCGAAAAGCCAGCACACCCGTCCACTTCCCTCCGCCCACCCAGTCGGAGACCCTCGGTGCAAGCATCCTGGGCTCCCCCGGGAGGCGCCCCCGGCGCTGCCCCTGGCGCGCGCCGCGCGCGCCAGGGGGGGGGGGGGGCCAGAGCCGCCGAGACGAGAGATCCGTGCGGACCGCCGACATGTTGTGTGTGCGTGTCTCGCTTCTTGCTTTAGGTCGGGCCTGCCCCCCTACAGAGAATTTTGGGCGAAAAATAGAACATAATCCAAAAATGCCCCCAAATGGTCAAACATTAATTTTAAAATCGTCCCCCGACTATTTTTTGACTATTTTGGAATTTCCCCCCTGTAGAGGGACAAACCCGACTTGATTCTTGCTCCCGAAGATCCCCCGCGGCTCTGCCCCCCTTCCCCGCCTCGCCCCGCCTGCTGCTCCCCCCATCTCCGACAAGCCGATCTGTCCGTCGTGGCGTTTCTCATTTAATATATATATATATATATACACATGTACATATACATATACATATATATATATATACATACATGTCTGTTCATATGTATGGCTTTTTAATATATACATATCCGCCGATCCGGCGTGTGAGTTTCTGAGAGCGTGGGCTTGAGCTCGCTCAAGCCTCGCTCTGCGGGGGGGGCATCATTTCCGACTTAATCCCAACCTAATTCAGTGCTTCGCCCCCCCCCCTCCCAGAGCGGAACCCCCCATCCCCTGCAGAACGCCCCCTCTCGCTTCCTGCAGCCCAGCGACCCCCCCCCCTGCAGAGCGGACCTCGCCCCTGTAGCCCCCCCGCCCCACTGCAGAGCGACCCCCCCCTCCCCCCCCCCCCTCTGCAGAGCACCCCCCCCCCTGCAGAGCGGACCTCCTCCCTGCAGCCTCCCCCCCCCCCCCCCCCCCCCCCTGCTGCAGAGCGGATCCCCCCCTCCTCCCCTGCTCCCCCCCCCTCTGCAGAGCAGACCCGCCCTCCTGCAGCCCCCCCTCCTCCCAGAGCGGACCCCCTCCCCTGCAGAGCGGACCGACCCCCCCCCTCCCTGCAGCCCCCCCACCCCCCTGCAGAGCGGAGCCGGGCGCTCCCCCTCCCCACCCCCCCCCCCTGCAGAGCGGACCCGCCCCCGCCCCCCCGCCCCACTCCCCCCAGAGCGGAGCAGCCCCCCCGCAGAGCGCCCTCCCCCTGCTCCCCCCCCTCTCGCCTGCTCCTCCCAGAGACCCCCCCTGCAGAGCGGACCCCCCCCTCCCTGCAGCCTCATTCGCTGCAGAGCGGACCCGGCTCCGTGCAGCCCCCCCCCCCCCCCTGCAGAGCGGGCGCTCCCCCTTCCCTGCCCCCCCCCCCCTGCAGAGCAGACTTCCTCTCCTGCAGCCCCCCCTCCTTCAGAGCGGACCACCCCTCTCCCCTGCAGTCCCTCACTCTGCCGAGCGGACTCCCCCTGCAGAGCACACCCCCTCCCCTGGCCCTCTCCCCTGCAGCATCATTATGATCATCATCTTGCGGAGCGCCCGAGATCGGCGGCACTGGCCGGAGGCCACTACAATATATAGATCGATCGATCGATATGTATATGTATATATATACATATATATACATATATATATATATACATATGTATACATATGTATAAGACTGCAGTGGCGCTTCGCGCCGTGCACCTTGGTCCTTGAAGTGTGGCGTGCAGGCGGAATAGCAGGAAGGTCAAGCCGACAATTTAGCGGTAGCTCCTTGTTGCCGTTTTCCGGCATCGTCGCTATAGTAATGTGATTCGTTATCCTTCCTCTGGTTTTGTTCTGTATTGTTCGCCATACCCTGCGCATTCTCCCCATATTCCTCAGCCCTTTTTTGCGGAGACTCCTCCTTGGAGAGCCTCTGCGGGCCTTACAAAAGTTGTTTCGGGTTTTCTTAAGGCATTCTGGAGGCCTCCTGGGCGTATTCTGGGGGCCTCTGAAGGCTTCCTCGGGCCACCCTGCCTCCAACCGCGGTCTTCCCGAACGACCGGGTCACGATTTGGAATGCTTCGGAGGGTGCCTTGGGGCCATCTTGGGCAGCCATGGGGCTCTCTGAGGGCCATCTTGGACCCGTGTTGTGCCGTTTTGGGGCTTTCTTGGACTGCCTGGAAGCCCTTTCAGATGGTTGTGGGCGATTTTGGAGCCTCCCAGGCAGCTTCGGACGCCCAGAAGGCCGCTGTCTTGGAGCGTCGGGAAGCCGAAAAGAGGAGAACCCGAAAATTCACCGAACACCAATAGAAAATCAATGATTTGTGCCTCTTGGGGCCTTCTTGGGGGTGCTCTTGGAGGCCTCTTTGGGGCCGTCCTGGAGGCCTCTTGGGCCATCTTGAGGTCACGTCGGTCACTCTTGGAGCGCTCTTGTGCTGCCTTGGGGGTCTCTGGGACGTCTCCGATGACCCCCCTGATCGCCCTAGGTGTGCTGGGAAGGCATGGCAGAACGCCCTGCGAGGCCCGGGGGGGCGCTTCGAGGCCCGTCCGGAGCGTCCCAAAGCCCCAGATCCCCGGAGTCCGTTTTTTTTTGGGGGGGGGAGGGAGGGATTTCCCCCGCCCGGGCTTATAAAACTATAGGAAGAGGAATAGATACATATATATATATATATATATATATAAAAAATAAACAAATAAATAAATAAATAAATAAATAACTATACACATATATACATATATATACACACATATATATATAAGAATCGGCCTCTTGGGCCCGCCACCGGGCCCCAGGGACATCAAGAGCTGATCCGGAGCGAAAGCGAAGTAACCCCCAGGAGAAGAGGTCGGGGCCTCGGGGGCCGCCCACGGGGCAGACCTGGTCGGAGGTCTCGGTCATCCAAGGCCATTGGTTTGCCACTCGGCGCGGGCCGAGGAGGAGGAGGAGGAGGAGGAGGAGGAGGCGGAGGAGGAGGAGGAGGAGGCGGAGGCGGAGGCGGAGGCGGAGGAGGAGGCGGAGGAGGATGGCACCCCCTTCCCCCATGGAGTGGATCTTGGCTGTTTCTGGCGCCTGTTGCGAGCAGGTAGGGCCTCCCCCATGGGACGCACTGTTGCAGACAGTCGCGCTGCGCAGAGGTCCGAAGCCAGACTCCCCCCTTCCCCCCCCCCTCTCCCCCCCTTCCGCCCAATGTCGAAACGCCGAATAAGAAAACGCTCACAAGAGGGGGGGGATTACCCAGGCTCCCGCCGTCATGATTTGTCACAGCGGGGAGCGCCCGAGGTCCTTCGCCATTCTGGCTCAAGCAATCTGGGTCCGAGGCCAACTCCAGGTCCAATAGTCTTGCTAAGCAATCTCCTGCCCTTGCGGCAGTGGCACGCGGCACACATGTCGAAGAAGACCGCTGTTGGCATCGATCTGGGTACCACCTACTCCTGCGTCGGGGTGTGGAAGAACGACGGCGTCGAGATCATCGCCAACGATCAAGGCAATCGCACGACGCCGTCCTACGTCGCCTTCACAGACAGCGAGCGCCTGATCGGGGACGCGGCCAAGAACCAGGTGGCCCGCAACCCAGAGAACACGGTCTTCGATGCGAAGCGGTTGATCGGTCGCAAGTTCGCGGACCCGATCGTGCAGGCAGACATCAAGTTGTGGCCTTTCAAGGTCGAGGCAGGGACGGGCGACAAGCCGATGATTGTTGTGACTGCACAGGGCGAGGAGAAGAAGTTTCACCCAGAGGAGGTATCCTCGATGATCCTGCTCAAGATGAAAGAGACCGCCGAGGCCTACTTGGGGTCCAAGTGCAACGATGCTGTCGTGACCGTCCCGGCTTATTTCAACGACTCGCAGCGCCAGGCTACCAAGGATGCCGGGACGATCTCGGGCATGAACGTCCTTCGAATTATCAACGAGCCCACCGCGGCGGCGATCGCGTACGGCCTCGACAAGAAGGGCAGCGGCGAGAAGAACATCTTGATTTACGACATGGGTGGGGGCACCTTCGACGTCTCCCTGCTGACAATCGAGGACGGCATCTTCGAGGTGAAGGCCACCGCCGGGGACACACACCTGGGGGGCGAGGACTTCGACAACCGTATCGTGGACTTCTGCATGCAGGACTTCAAACGCAAGAACAGGGGCAAGGCCCTCGACGGCAACCAGCGTGCCATCCGCCGCCTGCGGACGCAGTGCGAGCGCGCCAAGAGGACCCTCTCCTCCTCCACGCAGGCCACGATCGAGATTGACTCGCTCTTCGAGGGAATCGATTTCTCCTGCTCGCTGTCGCGCGCCCGATTCGAGGAGCTCAACATGGATTACTTCCGAAATTCCATGGGCCCCGTTGAGAAATGCTTGCGCGACAGCGGCATCGATAAGAAGAATGTGCACGAGGTCGTTCTGGTGGGTGGTTCCACGCGCATCCCGAAGGTGCAGGCCATGATCCAGGAGTTCTTCAACGGCAAAGAACCCAACAGGTCCATCAACCCGGATGAGGCCGTGGCCTTCGGCGCGGCAGTGCAGGCCGCCATCCTCACTGGCGAAGGCTCCTCGCAGGTTCAGGATCTATTGCTGCTCGACGTGACACCACTTTCGATGGGCCTGGAAACCGCCGGCGGGGTGATGACCAAGCTCATCGAGCGGAACACCACGATCCCAACCAAGAAGGGCCAAACGTTCACCACCTATGCCGATAATCAGCCAGGAGTGCTCATCCAGGTGTTCGAGGGTGAGCGCGCGATGACCAAGGACAACAACTTGTTGGGCAAGTTCCACCTCGATGGCATCCCGCCCGCCCCGCGCGGCGTGCCGCAGATCGAGGTGACGTTCGACATCGACGCTAACGGCATCTTGAACGTGGGCGCACAGGACAAGTCAACTGGCAAGTCGAATCAGATAACCATCACCAACGAGAAGGGGCGGCTGTCCCAGGCGGAGATCGACAGGATGGTGCAGGAGGCAGAAAAGTATCGCGCTGAGGACGAGACGACCAAGCAAAAGATCGAAGCGAAGAACGGACTCGAGAACTATTGCTTCACCATGCGCAACACCCTGCAGGAGGAGAAGCTCAAGGAGAAGTTCGAGGATGGAGACAAGGAGAAGATCGAGAAGGCGGTGCAGGATGCCCTCGACTGGCTGGACAAAAACCAGCTGGCCGAGAAGGATGAGTTCGAGGGTAAGCAAAAGGAGCTGGAGGGCATCGTCAACCCCATCATGATGAAGGTGTACCAGGCCGCCGGCGGCGGCGAGATGCCAGACGGTGGCATGCCAGGCGGCGGCGGGAACGCCGCCGGCGGCGGCGCAGGGCCCACCGTGGAGGAGGTGGACTAGCCCAATCGCTTGACGCTCCCTCACGACGCAGGGAGAGCGGGTGCGTCTGAGGCTTGCCAGGGAGGATTTCCACTTAGGGTCAGGTCGGGCTTGTCCCTCTACAGGGGGGATTCAGAAATTGTCAAAAAATCGGGGGACTATTTTGAGTACTTTTGAGAATTGCCTTGTATTGTTTGGCTATGTTCATTGTTCGTCCAGAATTCGCCTTTAGGGGGACAGGCCCGACCTAAATTTGGGAGAACAAGCAATTACGTAAACATGACAATGCGGAAGTCTGCGCGGACTCCTCGGAGTGTCGTTGGGGCCCCCTGGCGGCGCCTCCAGCGCCGATCCGAGAAAGGCGCATGGACCCCCAGAGTTACCATGTGTCTGTCTCGTGTCTCTTCCTCGATCGCTGGGAGGTTGGGCGGGGAAGGATGATTTCTATCAGGCTGAAACACATCCCTGCCCCTTTGGTTGCCATCGCCTTGTTTCGATGCCGATCTGAATGTTCCCCTCAGTTTCTGAGAGCGCACCCCTAAAATGTTCATCGCTTTGAGGCTTGTCAGTATAGGGGATAGGGATGCGCTGCGGCCTGGTTAGATCTGGGAGGTGGGCGGGGGAGGAGGATCTGTCAGGAGGGGGAAGAGCGCACAGACATAATTAACTGTCGATTCTCTGGACAAGGATGGCAACTGAGGGAAGTGGGGGGGGGCGGGGGGATAGAAAGACGAACATCCATCCAGAAAACAGAGGGATCGATGGGAGGTCCTTGGATTCGTGCCTATTTCTTGGGGCGTCCCTGGGCTCTTTGAGGGGAGGATTGCGAAGGCCTAACGGCCGGTGCCGCCGACCCTGAAGACGACGAAGATGAAAACGAGCGGGGGGGGGTAGGAGGCGGAGGAGGAGAAGGAGGAGGAGGATGATGAGGAGTGGGGGGCGTCCCTGGGCCCTTTGAGGGTGGCAGGCGCGGCGCGAGCGCCGGGCTGGGGCGCACACCGCGCCTCCGTTTTGTTCGGGGCCCTGCTCGGGCGGCGCCCCGCTGCGCCGCGTGCTGCCGTGGGCTCGGCCGCAGAGCCTCGGCGGCGGGCCCAGAGGTGAAGGGCGAAGGGGTGGGCCTTCTCGGGATCCAGGCCTCTTAGATGAGGTTCCCCCGAGGAGGAGGGGGGGAGGAGGAGGAGGAGGGAGGAGGAGGAGGAGGAGGAGGAGGAGGAGGAGGAGGAGGAGGAGGAGGAGGAGGAAGGAGGAAGGAGGAGGAGGAGGTGGAGGTGGTGGTGGTGGAGGAGGAGGAGGAGGAAGAGGAGAAGGAGGAGGAGGAGGAGGAGATGAGGATCTAGGCCTCCCAGATGGGGTCGGAGTAGATGGGGTCGGAGGATCGCGCCGCATCGCCGATGCATCGCCGATGTGGCTGGATGTGCAGCCCGCTCTGCTTCACGTCGACGTCGCTGATGCATCGCCGACGTCGGCGGTGCATCGCTGGTTCGTCGCCGATGAATCCCCGATGCGGCGCGATCCTCCGACCCCATCTACTCCGATCTCATCTAGGAGGCCTCTACTAGAAGACTCAGAAGTCCCCCCCAAACAAAAATATCATGGCGAAGGACCCAACCACATGCAGTTCTGAGTAACGCAATTGTTGGTATCGTCTTCGGTGGAGCTCCTTATGGGGCACGAAACGTGTGATGGGGTGTGCCAGGATGGGCACGGTGGTGTCATGCGAGCGCAGCCATTGGGGCCTTCGGTGGAGCTCCTCGTGGTGCCACGAAGCGTGCGAGCGGTGTGCCGAAACGGGTGCGGTGGTGTCAGGCGAGCACAGCCACTGGGGCCTTCGGTGTGGCTCCTTGTGGGGCAACGAAGCGTGTGATGGGTGTGCCGACTTGGGTGCGGTGGTGCGGTGGTGTCATGCGAGCGCAGCCACCGGGGCCTTCAGTGGAGTTCTTTCTGGGGCCACGAAGCGTGCGAGCGGTGTGCCGAAACGGGTGCGGTGGTGTCCTGCGAGCGCAGCCACTGGGGCCTTCGGTGGAGCTCCCTATGGGGACACGAAGCGTGTGAGGGGTGTGCCGAAATGGGTGCGGTGGTGTCACGCGAGCGCAACCACTGTGGCCTTCGGTGGAGCTCCCTATGGGGCCACGAACCGTGTGAGCGGTGTGCTGAAATGGGTGCGGTGGTCCGATGGGGCCACGAAGCGTGTGAGTGGTGTGCTGAAACGGGTGCGGTGGTGTCATGCGAGCGCAGCCACTGGGGCCTTCGGTCGGGCTCCTTGTGGGGCCACGAAACATGTGAGGGGTGTGCCGAAATTGGTGCGGTGGTGTCATGCGAGCGCAGCCACTGGGGCCTTGGGTGGAGCTCCCTATGGGGCCACGAAACGTGTGAGCGGTGTGCCGACATGGGTGCGGTGGTGTCCTGCGAGAGCAGCCACTAAGGCCTTCGGTGGAGTTCCCTATGGGGCCACGAAGCGTTGCACTTGGTGGGGGAAGCGCAGAAAGGAGGGAGGAGGTGGAGGAGGAGGAGGAGTCCGGAGGAGAGGAGGTACGCGGGGGCTTTTTCATCAAAACGAGAACCTAACATCACAGGATTCTAGGAAAAATGCAAAACAGAGCTCGGGAATCCCCGGCCTCCTGAAGGTTGTTTCTGAGGCTTCCCCGGAGGCAAAGGAAGCCTTTCGGGAGGCCGGAAAGGCTTCTGAGAAAACCCGCCGTCTTCTGAGAGGGCCTTCTCCTGCTCACTTCACCACTTCACCCGCCGCCGAGCAGAGTCGATCCCGCCCCTGGTCGCGATCTGCGGGCTCGGCATGCCAGCCAGCCAGCAGTCACCGAGCGCCGTCCACTACTAGCCAAGGGCCTACTCGCAAGCGTCCGAAAAGCACGTGCTTGCCTCGATGCAGTGGATCGTAAATCCCCCACGGCTGATCCATGCCATTTGCGAGTAGTTACTTTGCGAGTAGTGGAACGCGCTTGTCTTAGCAGGGTTCTGCGCGTGCGCTGGGGGGCCGCAGGCCACAGACCCACCTGGGCTTCGCCCCGGATCAGCGGGAGCGCCGTCTGGGAGAGGGCACCAAAAATAACAACAGCAGCAGTACTGACTGCTCCGACTGGAGCTCCTGATACGGCTGACTTTTTCGCCGTCGCGGAATGGCGCGTTTGCCAGCCAGCACGCTGGCAACGTGAGCTGTCCATGAGAATCATGTATTCCTGCGTTTGTGGCTAGTAATCGTAGCTACCTCCTTCCCATTCCGACGCGAATTCGAACCATTGTTTTGCAAGGCGGCGGATGTTCTCCGAACTGAAGACGCCCTGTCGGCGTCTTGGGCGCATCAGGTCGAGCGCGTTCCTCCATCGGGTGTCCCGTGATGTGCCCCCCCCCCCCCCAAAAAAAAAAGCAGCAGCAGCAGCAGCAGCAGCAACAACAACAACAACAAAAGCCTAGGCCCCCAGGGGTCTGGACCCATCCCCGGGGAACTGGCCTTTCACCTGGAAGGGCCCCTGGGGTCCAGAAGTCGCCGAGAAGTGTCCGTCGTGCTTTGTGTCACGACGCGAGGGGGTCTGGGGACGAGGAGACGGATGAGGCCATAGGATGGCGCGACTGACGTGAGCGACGAGGAAAAACGGGTCCCATTTCGCCGACACTCGCGCGTACACTTCCCGCGCAAGGTCGCGCGTAAATTCCCTCGTTTCTAATGAAGCGTACCGCGTCGTCTGCCCGCGTAGGCTACCGCGTAAGGTCGCTGTGCCATCTCGTGTGAAACCAGGTCGTTTTTTCGTCGGTCACGTGGCGTCGCCAGACCGTGCAGCGGGTGCGACACAAGCGCTGAACGGGACGATCTGGCGTTGCCATCCACGCGGCGCAGATGGTCCGGAGGGCGCCGCCGGAAGGATGATCCGCGTTTCTGAGGCATGAGGATCAGGCGGAGGGGGGGTGAGGAGCACGAGGAGGAGGAGGAGGAGGAGGAGGTGGAGGAGGAGGAGGAGGAGGGAGGAGGGAGGAGGAGGGGAGAGGGAGGAGGGGGAGGAGGAGGAGCAGGAGGAGGAGGAGGAGGACGAGGAGGAGGAGGAGGAGAAGGAGGAGCAGGGGGGACGAGGAGGGGAGAGGGAGGAGGAGGAGGAGGAGGAGGAGGAGGAGGAGGAGGATGTGGAGGAGGAGGAGTCGGAGGAGGAGGTGGAGGACTTGGAGGAGCACGAGTTTGCCGTTGATCGCACGCCCTCTGCGGTGTCCGTGCCGAGCATGCAGGCGCAGCGCATGCGCCAAGCGCTGCCAGGGCGACGGTCTTCGAAAGCAGCGCCCAGAGGACTCGCGTGGGCCTCCGGGTCGGCGCAGTCCGGGGCGGCCGCCTCCACCCTGCGCGGGGAGGCGGCGGGAGCCGCGGGAGCGCCGCAGAGCAGCTGGGCCGTCTGCACGGGCGCCGGCGCGCGAGCTGCCCGTCGCCCCCGTCGCCAGGGGGCGCCGACGGCTGCAGCCGGCGCGAGGTAGAAGTCGGAGGAGGAAGAGGTACCCAGACCGCTCTGCCCTGCCGCCGTTCTCCCCTCTTTGGGCCTCCTGGGCGGCCCTCGTCGCCGCCGCTGGATTCGCGTCGAAATGCTGGTCAGAGCGCGCCCCAGGAGAGGTCCGGGAAGGTCGAGGTCGGTTCGGGGAGGGCGCCCTGATGCTCTTCGTGCTCGTTGGGTGATCCTGTGCATCCTGGGCAGGGTGCCCTTGGATGTTCTGTGTGGTGTGGCCAGCGGAGGGTCTCATATTCTTGAAGGATGTTCTTCTGTCCTAGGTCCGGCTGTACGGTGCGCTGGGCAGAGAGGACCCGTCGCCGTCGCACGTCGCCGTGGCGCCGTCAAGTGGTCGTCGCCAGGAAACGGGGTCTGCTGCGCCACGCTGGCGCCTGAGCTGCCCGCCTGAGGTCGCGCGTAAGCGCCCTCGTTGCCAAAGTTGCGTGCCGCGCCGGCGGCCTGCGTAAGCCGCGGCGTAAGGCCTTTATGTCATCTCGCGTGAGACCCGCCTCTTGTCGTTGCCCTCCCCCGCCTGGTGACAAGTACTTGCCCGCCCAGGCGGTGGCGGGCTCACCCGCGCACGCCACGGCCCCCGCCTGCGAGCGCGAAGTCATGTGCAGCCGACGTGTTTCTGGCGTGGTGGCAGGAGTAGGTCCGATGAGGACGAGGTGCCAATCCCACTGCTCGTCCTGGAGAACTCTCGTCGCCACGGCTCTCCTCTCTCCGAAGTTCTGGCCAGGATGCACCAGAGGGGCGGGGAGAGGGGCGGGGAGCAGCGGTATAGGAGCAGCAGCAGCAGCAGCGGAACCAGGGAGGGCGAGGGGGGACGGAGCTGGAGGGAGCTCGCCCCGCGGCTGTCCCGGAAGGATGGGGCGCCCTACGACGCCGGCTGCACGCAAAAGTCTTGTTTCAAGGCCGACGATGTCGACGGGGACGGAGTCCCCAACAGGCAGGACGACTCCCCGTACGCGAACAGGCGCCACTTTTCCTGCCCGTGCGGGGCAGTGGGCTGCAGCATCCTCTTCCTCGTCGTCCTCCTCGTCCTCAATCCTCTTCCTGCGCCTCCTTTTCCTCCTTCTCCACCCGTCATCGTTTAAGGAACGGGGGTCCTGAGGGAAAGAGGTCCAGAGACCTGATGCTTTGCATTGGTTTCGGCTCTCTGGGCCCCCATATCAGGCCCTGGGGGCAGGCGGATAGTCCGGATGAGGATGATTCGAAGGATTGCAAAAAAAAGACTGCAAAAAAAACAACCCAAAAAATGGATTGCAAAAAAGGGTTTGCTTTCAATCCTTCGTTCAGGTGATGGGCTCGAGAAGGTCATTTGCAATTGTGGGCCTCCAGGGCCAGTTTTTTCAGGCCCCAGGATTGTTAGAAACAGATCCAGCTTGAAAACTGCACCAGATGTACCCAGCGAGAGGCCGCTTTGAACGGATTTGGTGAACCGCGCGTATGTTCTCTGAGATAGCTGGGCCCTGTGCCATGTGGCTTCGCAGAAACGCCACAGGACAACGTGCAGTGTTATCAGAAAGAATTTCGAGCACCAGGAAAGTACCGAAATTGAAAGGTATTCACGTGTCGGGCCCTGGGAGACAGTCGTTCGACACCGTTTCGACACTGTTTCGACACCGTTTCGACACTTTTCCGGGTGCTCGAAATTACTTCTGGGATGTGGTCCTTAAAGGACGATGGTAGCAACATAAGTATAGTGTATCATTTTCTGGCCTGTTCTGTGGGCGACCGGCGTCGGCGAAAAACATCAAGTTGCACTTGGGGCCGCTATTTGCCACAAAGTGATGGGCCTGTTTTCCACCACCACCACCATAAGTTGGAGGGGGAGGGGGTCCTCCTCCTCATCTTCCTCCTCTTCTTCATCCTCCTCCTCTTCGTCCTCCTCCTCCCCCTTCCCCCTCCAACTTATGGTGGTTCTGGTGGAAAACAGGCCCATCACAAAGCGGTGGGCGACACACAACACAGTATAAATGATCCGATCGCCACAATAGTAGAACCATCTTGCCCCTCTGTGAGAGAACGGTGCTGTGTGGCAGAGTCCAGAGAGAACCCGGACCCCCTGTGTGAGAGAAGGGGTCGTCTTCTTGTCCTCCATCCGTCAGCTTCCATCACTCCCCCTCTCTTTGCGCCGCAATCTCGATTTCCTTCCCGCTCCACCATCGTCTTCGCCGCACTACTTCTCATAAGTTGCGTATCATCCTCCTCTGTCGCTCGCTTCTTCGGTTTTTCGTCTTGATACTCTGCTGTTCAATCCTCCTCTCTATTGCTGCCCCTTTGCTGCCGTCGCCCGCCGCCCCAGGGGAGGAGCCCCAAAGTGCCTTCGGACACCGTTTCCCAGCGAATCCGTCAAACTTGGCGCACGCCCTACAGTCGGGGCCCAGAAGAAGGAACCCTTTTGGTTGGGGAGGGGCTCCGCGTTCCTTAAGTGTTTCGCAGCTTGCCTCAGGTTTTCCTCATGTTTTCGACAAGGAAATCGAAGTTTAACTTATTGAAAAAGGGGTCCTCGTTCCTTATTTAGGGTTCCTTAGGTCAACGCCCCGACTGTATCTTCAATAGTAGAGCGAGGGCACCGAACGGTCTTACACAACCCGTGGGTGCGTGGCGGACGTGGGATCCCGTGGCCCTGCTTATGCTTGTTTGTTGTTCTTTGTCGTTGTTGTTCCGTGTTTGTCGTCGTCCTCGCCCACGGCCAGCCCGCGACCTTTTCTTGCGACCCACCCCGCCCGCGACCCATCCCGCGCCGGCCCCCTCAGTCTTGTGCGCAGCTGCGTGGTGCTACAGGCCTCGGAAGAAATTTGCGAACACCCATGCAACATTCATCTGTCGGTGGGTCGGATGAGCTGCAGTTCGACCGCAGTCTCCCCTGCGCGTGGCAACTTGGTGTTTTCGGGAGCGGGACGGTGTCCACGAATTGTATCTTTTTTACCGTACGTACAGAAACTCCCGATCAACCGCAGAGCGGCCAGACTGTACTCCCGCAGCCTCCTCTATATACAGACGCCCAGGTCACCCTTTCGGATCGCGAAGGTTACCGCGATTCGCGCATCGCGACTTGTGGCAGAGAGGCGCCCTTCGCCAAGGTGGCTTCTCAAGGGCGCGACGACTCCCGCGCATCGCGCAGGTTGGGTGACCTAGGAAACTCGCGATCGACTGCAGAGCGGCCGGCTGGTAATCTCGCACCCTCCTCTCGAGCACGCGAAAAGCGCACAAACACACGTAAGTGTTCGGAGCGCCGAACGATTCTGTGTGTGTGCGCAGTGTGTTGCTCTTCGATCCTCGTTGTTGGAGCGGGCGAGCGGGCGGCCAGCAGCAAGTCGTCAGCACGCGGCCGCGCCGCGCCGCGCCCAGGTGCGCCCCCGGGTCCTGCGCCCCCCCGCCGGCGGTCGCCGAGGAGGAGCCCGCGGCGGACGCCAGGCGCGGGTACAAGGACAGCGACGGAGGACGCGTTCCGCTCCCTCCACTCGGCGGCGAGCGAGAGGGTTCGAGGTTCGAGATTCGAGGCGTTTTTTCTTTGCAGTGTTCGGCCCGTGGGTGCCATTTTCGGGCCCTGGGACCCCCGAAACTCGACCCGGGGTGAAAAACCGCGTCGGATGGACCCCGGAGGGATCCAGGAGCCGAGCTTTACATATATATATATATGTTTATATATATGTATGTATGTATGTATGTATGTATGTATGTATGTATGTATGTATGTATGTATGTATGTATGTATGTATGTATGTTTGTATGTATGTATGTATGTATGTATGTATGTATGTATGTATGTATGTATGTATGTATGTGTATATATATATATTCGGTGGCGAGCGAGGGGGGGAAGTGGGGAAGTGATAAGGAGAAGGCCTTCTCAGAAGGCGGCGGGGCTTCTCAGAAGTCCTCGCGCCTTCGGAGAGATTGGCGGTGCCTTCGGGGAAGGCTTAGGAAACTTCTCATAGGACCGGGGGGGCTCCCGAGCCTTCTGAGAAAGCCCGCCCCCTCTCACTTCCCCACCGGGCGCGCCGCCGAACAAAAAACATGTTGCCGTTTTCGTTTGCCGATTGTGCCCGGCGGTTTCGCTTGCCAGGACACTCCTCCGCTCCTCCTCCGCCTCTTGATTCTGTATCTCGCTTCCTTTGCTTTCGGGTCGGCACTGACGAAGCGGGCGAACCTTCAGGCGATTTCCCTGCGAATACAAAAACTCGTGGGCGAAAAACATTCCATGTCCGCGCTCTCGCGGGCCAGGCCCCACGGGCTGCGACCCCGCGAGTACGGGGCGTGTGTTGGGGTTCTTCTGCGAGGACTGTGTCCGTGCCACCGCCTGTCCACGGGACCGCTCCCAGAAGTCCAGACCGCGAGGTTTCGGATGCGGGTATGCTCGCAACTTGTGGAATCACACGAAATCGGAGGGTTTTGCCATTGCTACTCGGAGGTTGTCGCGCCCCCTGGGGCGCCTTCCAGCAGCTGCGCCTCGCTGAGAGCGCTCTGGGGGCGCCTGGATCGTGACGAACGGCCGCCCGAGGCCGAGCTGCGCGGGCCGAAAGCTGCCTCGGTCTGCTCATATCTCCCGCGAGTCACGATGTTTTCACGCCGGGCGTTTTTCCCTGGATTTGGGCCTCTGTGGCCCGTCGTCAGACCCCAGGGCAGTCAAGACTTGACCAGTGCGAGCAGTTGCCCCACCCAGGGATGGGGTCGAGGCCTCGAGGGCCGCGCA
Organism: Prorocentrum cordatum; assembly: GCA_963575745.1. Classification (NCBI taxonomy): domain Eukaryota; class Dinophyceae; order Prorocentrales; family Prorocentraceae; genus Prorocentrum; species Prorocentrum cordatum. The sequence continues at coordinate 445,696 of CAUYUJ010009369.1, read as the reverse complement.
CTGAAGAGATCAGGTCGTCGGATGTCAAGGGGTGCGAGTGTCGACGGGGTGAGAGGAGGAAGAGCAGGAGGAGGAGGCAGGACGAGGTCGAACGAGGAGGAAAAGGAGGAGGAGCAGGAGGAGGAGGAGAAAAAACAGGAGGAGGAGGAGGAGGAGGAGGGGTCTCTGGTCTCAGCTGGTGAGTAACCGCAAGGGGTCTTCAATAAGCCCCCCCCCTGAGCTCCCGGCTGGGAGTAATCGTCAACACCTCCTTGCCCCCCTCCCCTCCTCGCCCTCCTCCTCCCTCTCTCCCCGCCCTCCTCGTCGTGCTCCCCCCCCCTCGCACTCCACATCGCTCTCCCTCTCCTCGTCCTTCCCCTCCTCGCCCTCCTCCTCCTCGCTTTCCCACGTCGCCCTCCTCCTCGCGCTCCCCTCCTCGCCCTCCTCGCTCTCCCCATTGTGGTGAGATTGCTCTGCGGTTGCATCGCGCGGACTGAGTCGCGCACCACTGTTCGGCGTGCTGGGCAGGGTTAGGTGGGCTATCGAGGCTCCTGTTTGGGCTATCGGCGCTATTGTTGGGTGGATAGTGTTGGGAGGATGTTGGCTGTTGTTGGGTGGGTTGTCGCCGTGTTGGGTGGGCTATCGGGGCTATTGTTGCGTGGTTGCCCTCCCATCGGATAATGCTCTTGGTTGTGCAAGGGTTGCTAGACAATTCGTTGCATCTCCAATCGAGTGGGCGCGTGTTCGTCGTCGTCTTAATCGCCGTCGTCCTCTTCACTTGGGGGTCGCGAAGGTAATCGTGCGCAGTGAGGGCTCGCCATGGTTGTGGTTAGCTCGATCTTTGGGCGCCGCGCGTGGAATTATGTGCGCACTATTATTCGCCGTGTTGGATCTCGTTTGCAAGGCCGGTGCCATGACAACAGGGACGCAAGAGCGAGGGCAGGAGGGGCCCCAATAGGAGGAGAAGGAGGAGGAGGAGAAGGAGGAGGAGGAGGAGGGGGAGGAGGAGGGGGAGAAACATGAGGAGTAGGAGGAGGAGGAGGAGGAGGAGGAGGAGGAGAACGAGGGGAACGGGGAGGAGGAGGAGGAGGAGGAGGAGGAGGAGGAGGAGGAAGAGACGGAGGAGGAGGAGGAGGAGGAGGAGGAGGAGGAGGAGGAGGAGGAGGAGGAGGAGGAGAGGGAGGGGGAGGGGGACAAGCTAGGTGCGCTCGCGTCATATCTGACGTCCTACCCCTCCCTCCCATCCCTTACCATGGCGCTGATTTTCTCTATCCGCGGACGCGTGTCGTAGCGGACCTGTGGCTCCGCGCGCGCGTGCGTAGTGGGTGGTGGTGCGCGTGCGTGCGTGCGTGCGTGTGTGCGTGGTTGTGTGGTGGTGGTGGTGGTGGTGGTGGTGGTGGTGGTGGTGGTGGTGGTGGTGGTGATGGTGGTGGTGGTGGTGCTGGTGGTGGTGGTGGTGCTGGTGGTGGTGGTGTTGGTACTGGTGGTGGTGGTGGTGGTGGTGGTGGTGGTGGTGGTGGTGGTGGTGGTGGTGGTGGTGGTGGTGGTGGTGCGGCGGTGGTGGCGGGCGGATGGGCGCGCGAGAAAGAGGCCCGCGCTGGGGCGAGAACGCCATCCTGAACGACGGAGGCCAAACACCGATCCGAAAATGAGGCCCACGCTGCAGCGGGAGCACGATTCGGAACGATTCGGGAGCAGAAATGAGGCCGGCGCCTCAACGAGAGCAGCATTTTGGGAAAAAATGACGCCGGCGCCTCAGCGAGAGTCGTTTCCCGGGATTTCCCGGGGATCCCGTGTAAAAAAAACAGTACGCGGAGGGTGCGCGGCCATCACCCGGACGCCATCAGGGGAAGAGGGAAAGTATTTTCATATTGAGTAGTTGTGG
>CAUYUJ010009369.1:409209-443732 GCA_963575745.1 Prorocentrum cordatum | reverse complement strand
GGAGGAGGAGGAGGACGAGGAGGACGAGGAGGAGGAGGAGAGGGAGGAGGAGGAGGAGGAGGAGGAGGAGAAGGAGGGGGCGCCGAAGAGCGAAGGCGGGAGGGGCCCGCCAATGCGCGCGCGGGGGGGGGGGGGGGAAAGCAGCGTGCGGCTGCGAGACCACGTCCCGGACCAGGAGGACCCGGCCCCGTTCGACCCCTCATGCCCGCCGCTCGGCGGCCGGGGGGAGCGATCGGCGCGGGAGGAAGCGGGCAGAGCGGGGGGCAGCTCGTTCTGCTGCAGGGGAAGGAAGGAGAGAAGATATCAAGCAGTGGCGAAGCGTCCCGGTTCGCTTATAAGGCCCACCACATAATCTTCTAAGAACCTTCGTGGGTTGCACGGAATGTTCTCAGAACATGTCTGGCACGTTTGGTCGATGTTCTACGAACATCGCTCTTGCTCTTTAAAACATGTGGGAATGCCGGGACGGTCGGTCCCTGCTCAAGGAGAGGAGTCGCATGGAGGGAAGCGGGTCCTGAGGAAGAAAGGGTCTTGGACCTCAGAGGAGGAAAAGGTACCCATACCTCTAACCTCTCCTCTTTTTCCCTTTTTTGTGCCTCCTGGGCCTCCCTCGTCGCCACCGCTGGATTTGTTTCAAAATCCTGGTCAGAACGCACCCCAGGAGAGGTCCAGGGAGTGGCGGCATCGGTACCTTTTGGTTTCCCCAGGACTCTCCGGTCCTGCGGGAAACAGGTCCGTACTTGTGAGTACAGTCTGAGGTGGAACTCTTTATGAGGCAACTCCCGCATGCGGGCTGTGTCGCTGGGGCCGGGGGTATGCCGCAACAGGGTGTCGCCCACATGCGGGCGGCGCCGCTGGGACGCTCCGTGGAGCTCCCTATGGGGCCACCTAACGTGAGAGAGGTGTGGCGAAACGGGGTGTCGCCCACATGCGGGCTGCGCCACTGGGGCCGCGAAACGCGTGAGGGGTCTTGCCGACACAGGGTGTCGCCAACATGCTTGTTTGTGTCGCTGGGGGGCCTTCGGTGGAGCTCCCTGTGGAGCCACGAAGCGTGTGAGAGGTGTGCCGAAACGGGGTGTCGCCTGCATGCCGGCGGCGCCATTGGGGCATGCGGCGGTGGAGCTCGGCGGAGCTCCGCGCGCCCCGCGCGCGCGCGGCCGAGGCCCCCGGCTGCCCTGCGACGCCCTGCCCTGCGCGGGCGGCTGCGCGTCGCCCGGGGACGCCGACGGCGACGGCGTGCCGGACGGTGAGGACGCGCCGCCGCCGTGCGGCGCTGCTCGGCGGCCGCAGAGCCCCAGACGCGGTCGCGTCAGAAAAGAAACAATCAGGACGGGGGGGGGGGCAGGTTGCGGCCTCGAGGGGCCCTCGCCAGGCCTCGGGGGCGTCAATGAACGACGCGGGATGGAGAGCCGGTCCCGGAGACAGGGTCGGGACTTCCAGGGACCCCGTATTGAACGAATCATGACCTCACATGTTTGGGAGGGCGAGGTCGCTCAGAGGAGGAAGAGGTGCCCACACCGCCACCCCTTGGCCCGTTTTCCTCTTCTTCTGCCTCCTGGGAGGCCATCGTCGCCACCGCAGGATTTGCCTCGTGATTCTTGTCATGACGCGCCCCAGGAGAGGCCCGCGGAGTAGCAGTATGGGTACCGTTTGGTTTCCCCACAGGGTGAGGCTACGCTGGGGTGTTGTTTGCGATCGGCGCCGTTGGGGCCTGGGGGGCACCACGCTGTCATCGGCGGGCCTCCTAGCGGCTCAGCGGAGAGGTCCGTCGAGATTCCCGCCCGCCCCCCAGGGTGCGCCCCAGGGTGCCCTTAGCAAACCACACCCTTCGGAGTCGCCGAGTCGTGGCGCCGCCAAGTGGGCGCCGTCAAGACGTTGGACCCGTCTGGGGGTCTGAGGTGCCCAGCATTGCAAACATCGGTTCTGTCCAGCAGGAAGGGCGGGCAGGCTCGAGGCTTGGGAAGCTGTTTTGTGTTTGCGTTGCCTCCAGGGGTCGCTCTCGGGCCCCAGGACCGTCAATATCGGACCTCGAGACCTCGAGTGAAAATCTTCGCCAGATGGGCCCCGGGAGACATCTGGGAACGATGTTGTACGATTGGGCCCCATCCCCCCTACTGACCGATTTTCTGGTTGGGACCATCCGTCAGCCGCTTCCAATCAAGACGGGATCGGGGGGGTATCAATTGATGCCAAGGTGGTTTAGATCTGGCCTTAGCTGGCAGATACGTGGGCCACATACACCCCAATTTTGGGGCAGAGCGATATGGGCTAACTCGTCTTCGCCCACTTAGCGGCGTCACCTGACCCCCCGGAGCCCTTTGGGGCGTTTGTAACCCACGCGTTTTCGGGGAAACGGAAGACTCGAACACGCAGGAACTCGGGTTCGCCTACGTTTATTGACGAGCCCGCACCAGATGTTTACAGTCCCGTGTTCGTGGGATGTTTGCAGCGGGAGTTCGCGTCAAATTTCAGAGTGGGCCTCGTCATTTCATGATGGCCCCGTCAGGGCAACCCGAGTCCCCCCCACCCGAGTCGTACGTCTCCCCAGTATTGGCCAGGTTCGGCCAGGTATAACCCACCTCGGCGTTCACTGCTACCCTTAAGTCGGGCCCGTCCCTCGACAGGAGGAGTATTCAAAAATAGTCACAGGATAGTCTGGGGACGATTTCTTGCGATTTCTTGACCATTTCTGCGAATATGTGGGATATGTTTGGTGTATTTCTGTTCGTCCAGAATCCGCTTGTAGGGGGACGCGACCTAATGCTATCCCCCCCCCTATCTCAGGCGATCGCAAGCATGGATTAAGGCGGCGTGGATTAGCGACGGGTCCCGTTTCCATGGGAAATCGCGGATATCCGCCGCCGAACGAGGCCGCACGGGCCGCATCTTGGGCAGGGCACCTCCCCCGATCCATGGATGTGGCGACCGCGCGCCAAATCCATGGATCGCCAATCCATGTTTGCGCGCCCCCGACAACTGAAGAGAACATTTGAGGGTGCCCTCCCCCGGTATACGGAAGCGCATCGAGCAAGAACGGAGAGCGGTAGGGCACCCTCCTTGACACGACCTCGATCATAGACCTCGGCCCGATTGCAGAGGCACCAGCGATCCCTGGAGCAGCCCCGGAGCAGCCGCCGCGCCGATCCCAGCCAGCAGGGCTCGAGCTAAACGGTGTTTTGGCAATTCCGTGGACCGTTTTCCTTTTGTGTTCGTTTTGCAGCAATGGTGGAGCGAAGACAGAACTAGGGACGACGAAAACAAAACGAAAACGGAAAACACGGTTTAACTCGAGCCCTGGCCAGGGGGGGCGCAAAAGGGCCTGGGCCCCCCGCGCGCGCGGGCGCGCGAGACCGCAGGCTCTTGTGTGCTCTTTCGCAACCGCGCCCGCCGCTGCCCGGGGCCCCAAAGCCCCTCCCCCCCGGAGCTTTATAGGGAAAGGGGGGGTTACGAAATCTGCTGCGTGCAGCTGGTTTCGGCCCCGCCGCCTGGCGCCCATTCCTCGATACACGGGCGCCTCCCGGCGCCGGGCGGCGCTGGGAAAATCAGCTACGTGAGCTGATTCTCAAACCCCCCTTTTTTATCCCCCCTTGTCGCCCGGCCCGATTTAAGCCGGGCATGTCCCTCTATCGGAGGTGGATGGACCTCCTACCCTGACGCGTCGATGAAGGAATTGGCCGTTTTCGGTTCGCGAGAGGGCGTCGCGGCCGTCATTTTTGCGGGTCCAGGTCTGTCGGCTTCGGTCCCAGGCCGGTTTCACTAGGGGGAGGTTTTATTAGAGGGAGGTTTGTCCACCGCCGACTCTACAGGAGGAAGATTCGAACATAGTCCAACAATAGTCTGGGGACGATCTTTCTAATATTTTGTTGGCTACCTTTTCATATTTGTTCTGGATTTTTCAGTATCCGTCCAAAAAAATCAGTCTGCAAGGGGACATGCCCCCCTTCCCCTGGAGTGACGACCGCCACTGGCCATGATAGAAAGGCAATCTCCGTGACGCGGTCGAGTCGTTGTTGCCATCGTAGCCGTCGGCGTCGGCGTCGGCGTCGGCGTCTTCCCCGATCTCCGACGATCGATGCGCTTTTCCAGTCCTGGACAGCGAGGACACGTCGCCGTTGTCGACGACTCCGGGGGGGGACAGGCTCAGGGGTTGGAGGATGCAGGGGTACGCATGCTCATGCCTCTCCATACCCTCATTATGGTAGTCTTGAGCTTCCTGGAGTGCCCTCGTTGTCACGGCTGTCTTCGCCTCGAGATTCTGGTCAGGACACGCCCCTGGAGACCAGGGCTGGACCTAAACGCTGTTTTGCAGGACTTCGGCTGTGTTTTGTTTTTCGTTCTGGCAGGGAGGCACAGGAAAGCAGGTCGAGCAAAACGAACAACCAAGCGACAACACAAAGAAGAGCAGCGTTCCAGTCCAGCCCTGCTGGAGAGATGTGGGGAGCAGCAGCGTCTGTGCCTTCGAGTCCGACGTGTGGCGGCGCCCACGGAGCGGCGACGCGAGGGAGGGGGCCTTCCCAACAGAGCTGCGGGTTTCCAAGGAGGCAGGGGCCTTCTTCGAGGGGCCCAGAGGCTTCATATATTCGAAGAAGAAGAAGAAGAAAACACAATAATCAGAATAACGCCATAAACATAAACGTGTGGTTCTCCGCGCGGAGTTCTTGCGTCCGCGCCTCCGGCGCCGCCCCTGGCGCGCTCCGCGCGCCAGGGAGGGGGGCCCAGCGCGGGTCCAAGAAATCCGCGCTGGCTGTGATTCATCTTGTAAATGTGAAGGTTTCCTAGAAGCCGCGAGTCCCGTCTAAGAAGGCACCTGCCCCTCAAGAAGCCAACCGCCTCGCTCAAGTTGCCAAGGAGTAAGGCGCGTGGATTAGCGACGGGTCCCGCTTCCGTGCAGAAAATTGCCGCGCTCCGTCGCCAAATCAGGCGGCATTGGCCTCATGTTTCGGCGGGTACTTTCCCCGATCCATCGATTTGGCGTCTCCGCGCCAGATCCACGTGTCCGTGAGCTATGTTCGCGTGTTCCCGATCGTCGTCGCCGTCGCTTCCGTCGTCGTCGTCGTCGTCGTCGTCGTCGTCGTCGACATCCTCCCTCCAAGCGTGAGTTCCTCTGGTTCGGGTCCGGGGCCCGCTGTAGGACCCCAGGGGCCATGAAAAAAATCGTTCCAGGATGGGACGCTGCCGTTGTGGAAGGGGTCGGAATCCCTGGGGTCGCGCATTGCGAGAAAGCCCATCGTCGACTGCCTGTGCTCGCCGCCGCCGTTGTTGCCGCCTCCGCGGATGTTCTCAACGAGAGGGACGGGCACTGTGAGGGAAACGCGGGTCCAAAGGTTTGTCTCCGCCGCCGTCCTCGGAGTTTCTCGTAGATCTCGTCTGCACGGGCCCTCCGGGGGACCGCCAGCAAAACAACTTTTGGCCGCGAAAGTATGGGCGGGGCGATAAATTGGGAGGAACAAATGTATCCTTTTCGGGCCCCAGAGGGCCCCTCTTGGGCCCTAAGGGCTCCTTCAGGGGCCCTAAAGGGCCCTTTTTTGGTAGCCCTCGCTGCCCCCCACTAGTCGCTCCCAATTGTTTCCCGCCCAAGACCCAGGATCAAGAACTGGTCCTGGGGCAAGCCCCTGGCATCCAGGGCCCGTTTCCTTCAGGGCCCGCTCCTTTCATGCCAAGTCGCCGCCCTCGCCGACGTCGTCGGCGTCGGCGTCTTCACGGGCCTGGCGCGTCCCAGATAGGCAGAAAGGGAGGGGCTCCAGTCAGGGCGGGAAGGTGGGGAGGGGCGAAGGGGATCCTCGCTACCGTCTTCCACTCGCTGTAGCCGCCTCCACCGCCGCCGCCGTCGTCGTCGTCGTCGTCGTCGTCGTCGTCGTTGCCGCCGTCTTCGTCGTTTTCGTCTCTGTCGCGTCGTCCGCTCCTCGTCGTCGCCGCCGCCGTGGTGGTCGCACGCCTGTAGGTATGGACTCCGAGCGTCGCTCGAATGGCAGGACACTCCAGGACAACTCTCGACGACCGCACGCGACCAGCTCCAGCCCCGGCGGCGTCGGGGCCTGGCGTCGCCTGCAGCACGAAGCTCACGAGACGCGTCGAAGTCGCCGCTCGTCGTCCGCTCGTCGCCCGGTGGCCGCCTCTGGCCATCCCGCGCATCCGACGCAGCGGAGGCGGAGGAGGAGGGAGGAGGAGGAGGAGGAGGAGGAGGAGGAGGAGGAGGAGGAGGAGGAGGAGGAGGAGGAGGAGGAGGAGGAGGAGGAGGGAGGAGGAGGGAGGGAGAGGGAGGAGGGAGGAGGGAGGAGGGAGGAGGAGGAGGGAGGAGGGAGGAGGGGAGGAGGAGGAGGAGAGGAGGGAGGAGGAGGAGGAGGAGGACGAGGAGGAGGGAGGAGGGAGGAGGGAGGAGGGAGGAGGGAGGAGGGAGGAGGAGGATGCGCGTCCAGGGCCCCGGCGCCCCCACCTCTCTGCGCCATATGTCCCGAGGCGGATATCCAGCCGCGAGGGTGCCCCCGGGGCCCGAGGCCAGGCGAGGACGCCTGGCCCGAAGCAGTCGAGGCGCCAGGTGCTCCCCGGCATCGCTCGGCCGTGTGAACTTTTTTCTCGGCGAGGACCATCCAAGGGCATCCTGGATCATCGAGCAAGAAAAACACACAAATCCGAAAAACGTGTGCATTTTTTCTCGGCGAGAACCCTCTAAGGGCATCCTGGATCCTCGAGCAAGAAAAACGCGCACAAGACCGAACAAAAACGCACAGGAAAGGGACGTCCGAGCGACGGCAAGTCTCGGGGCGTCCCGGGCGGAAGGCGCAGCGGCCACGGCCACGCTTCTGAGCTGGCGGCCGGGGTGCGGGTGCGCCACGGCCCTCCGGGGTGGGCGTTGCTGCACCTCCAGGGGTTACGTCGGGCCTGCCCTCTGAAGGAGGAATATTCAAACATAGTTTTTTAAAAAAGAGAGTCGGGGGACGATTGTTCGACCATTCTTGAACAGTTTTGGATACGTTGGGGAACTATTTTTGCACAAAAAAGCCGCCTGTGGGGGGGACACGCCCGACCGAACCCTAGGGCCCGAGTGTCCGCGGAGTTGCCTCCTCCGCCCTGTCCTCTGCCCCTTGTCGGCGGGGCAGGCCGCGCTGCTGAGCGGGAGGGCGCGCGCTTGCTTGCACACGGCACCCCAGCCAGTCGCCCCTAGCCTGGGCCCTGTGCTGATTGGCCAATTTTCCACCACCGACACCATAGGCAAATCAGGGGAGATGGGAGGATGGGGAGGTCCTCTTCCTCCACCTCCTCCATCCTCCATCCTCCATCCTCCATCCTCCATCCTCCTCCTCCTCCTCCTCCTCCTCCTCCTCCTCCTCCTCCTCCTCCTCCTCCTCCTCCTCCTCCTCCTCCTCGTCCCACAAAATCTTCTATTGGCCTGAGTTTTCCCTGCATTTTTGTGTTTGTTGTGGGCTGACCGCCACAGTGGATGGTAGGTGGCTCGCACGTCCTTGCCAGGAGCCCTCCCCCAAAGGAGCCCAGAACCTTGACAGGATTCGTCGAGGCATTTTTCCTTCGCACAGGGGACCCCCGAAGGCGGTGCAGCTGGCCAGAGTGCAGCGTGAAGCTTCGGACGCGGTCCAGCGTGCGAGGGAGGCTCGGGAGGAGAGTGGAATGCAGCAGCCCCTTTTCTGTGTGGGAGGTGTGGGTGGAGCGGCTCGCCGACCCACCAGGATCCCTCACCGTGAAGGCGGGGACTCATCGTCGGATTAGTCCCCGCCTAACCCGTTTAGTTTTGCGGACGCTCGTCCTTTCATGGTCACTTCTGGTCACGTCACTCCTCCTCCTCCTCCTCCTCCTCCTCTCTGCCTCCTCCTCCTCTTCCTCCTCCTCCTCCCTCCTCCTCTTCCTCCTCCTCCTCCTCCTCCTCCTCCCTCCTCCTCCTCCTCCTCCTCCTCCTCCTCCTCCTCCTCCTCCTCCTCCTCCTCCTCCTCCTCCCCCTCCTCCCCCTCCTCCTCCTCCTCCTCCGCCCTCTGCCACCCATGACCTGTGGCAGCGGTGGTGGAAAGCCGGCCCACCATGCGCTCCTCTCAGGGTTTCCGCCCCGATGCGGTCGCCGTCTGCCAGCCGCCCTTCTCGCCGCCTCTGGCCGTCGCGCGCCTCCCGGGGCGGCAGGACCCCGCGCCCCGCGACGCGCTCTGCGCGGCCGCGGCCTGCGCGGGCGTGCGCGCCCAGGCCGCGGGCTCGCCCGTCGGCCGGCCGTCCTCGTCGGCGTCGGCGTCGTCATCGGCGTCGTCGGCGTCGTCGTCGGCGTCGACGTCGGCGTCGTCGTCGACGTCGACGTCCTCGTCCTCGTCGTCGTCGTCGTCGTCGTCGTCGTCTTCGTCGTCCTCGTTCACGTCATCGTCGTCCTCGTCATCGTCGTCGTCGTCGTTGTCGTCGTCGTCTTCGTCATCGGCGACGTCGTCGGCGTCGTCGTCGTCGGCGTCGTCGCCGCCCGTTGGTTGTGCGACGCCGCCGTCCCCATTATGAGATTTCCCGAGCGCAGCAAGGAACCACAACCACGTCTTACTGGATTGTTCTGGCGGGCCCCTCGGGGGACAACCCACCAGCCTCGACAGGAACACTTTGGTTGTGGTTGTGGGCGACTTCTCCGTCTGGGACGCCCACATCGACCACAAACAGCACTAAGCTGATTTCGGTGTTTTGACGGTTGGTGGGGATGCGCAGAACATCCCCAGGGTTGTGGTCGCTTGCTGTCCCCGCAGGATCGGCGCGGGAGGTATTAAGGTTCGAGGTCCGAGATTCGAGACCGAGGTTAGAGTTTTTCGAAAGCGTTCGTCCGATCTGGGCATTTCTTCAGCCTCGGGATGCGTTCCAGCAGCTGCGCCTCGCCGAGGACATTCCGGGGGTGCCCAGATCGTCCCGAACGGCCGCCAGGGGCCCAAGTTATGGCCCGAAAACCACCAGGGACGAGGATATTGGGATCCGTGCAGGGGAGGCTTCGGGGATAAGGGGGTTGTCAGTGGATGCCATGGTGGGTTTTACCTGTCCTAGCCGGCTTACCAGCGGGTTGCAAGTGCCCCATGTCGCCGGCCCGGCGCGCTCCGCGCGCCAGGGAGGGGGGTCCCGCGCAGATCCAAGAAGCCCGCGCGGAGCGCCAAATGTTTATGTTATGCAGTTGCACAAGACAGCACTTGACAATCTCAAATTTGTGACCTGTATGATGGGACATTGTTTTGTTACCAGTGGTACGTTTTAGTTTTCGCCGGTCTCGCCGGCTCTTCAGAATGGCCTGGGCGAAAGTAGCCATGGCACGGCCCTCCCTCTTGCACGCGGCGTCGGCCACGCGCAGACGGGGGTGGGGGGAGAGGGGAGGGTTTCTTAGAAGCACCCCTGCTTCTTAGACGTCGCGGGTTTCATCTGCAGCCTGGAAGGCCGGCGCCTTCTGAAAAGCAGCCTTCTTCTGGAAACAGCCTTCCCCCGTCCCCCCTACCCCATCGATGTACGGAGATGTAGATGTAAGGCCAGCGCCTTCTAAGATGTAAGGCCAGTGCCTTCTAAGAAGCAGCCTCCTTCTAAGAAGCCTTCCCCCCTCCCTCCACCCCCTCGTGCGCGCCGCCAGACGCGCGCGCAGGAGCGAAGAGGGGGGGAGGAAGGAAGGCGTCCTTAACTGCGCGGGCTGACCGCAGCCCCGCCAGGGATCGAGCCTTGCCGCGCCGCCCCCGCCCCTCGACCCCCCCCCCCCGCGGCCCGCGCGGCGCGCTCGCGGCGGCGCGCGCGCGGCCATGCCGAGCAAGAAGCCCAGGACCAGAGAGCGACCAAACATGCAAACATTGTAAAGAAGACGAGAACCATCCAGGGCCGGGGCTCCACAGGCGGGGGTCCCTGCCGACGGGGGTCCGCCAGGGCGCCGGGTCGTGCAGTGAGCCTGCGGGGCCGGGGCCGCACGGACCCGGGCAATTGGGCGCAGGATGCGGCAGGATGTTGCGGGATGTTGCATCGGGACGATCGACATGGGTACGGGAAGAGTGGGTGCCGATGCCCAACAGCAGTTTCTGTTCATGTTGAGCCGGGCTCGCTGCCCTCGCCGCCACGGACGTTCTTTGAAGACAGAAAGCCGCCTGCCCAACAGCGGCCGTTGTGGATGTTGGACAACATGTGTTGCTGGGCCTTGTGTCCATTCTTTCCGTACCCATTTCGGGCGTCCAAGTTGCAGTCTTCTGCAAGGCCTGACATACCCGGGTCTAGATTGACCCCGGTGAGCATGTCCCCGACAGAGTCGAGAGCCACGATCGCAGGCGATCTTTCTCCCCCAAGTCAATGTAGGGGATCGACTACAGGAATGATTTATCCCGGACTGATCTTTGCGTCGAGTCCACGAAGAGTACGTCGCAGTTTCGGAAGTTCGACAATCATTACGTACATGTTTTTCGTCATCTTTGCGGTAGGTGTATTTTATTTTGCAGTCGATCCCCTGCTCGACCAATCCCCGAGTTCGGCTTGAAAAATCTCCCTGTTCAGAAAAAGGGGGGAACCTTGGGATACACCCCAAGGGGGCTCTTCGGACGCACCCCTATCGAGGATGGGCGCCCCCCGATTGTATATCTCAGGGTTGGGCCCCAAATTTTTGGGCCATTCGAGAATCTCCCAAAGCCTGGGATGTGTGTTGATATATTCCCTGTTACTCGAGACGGGGCTCAACGCAAACGGGGGTCAGCCAGGGCGCCGCACCCTGCAGGATCCTGCAGAGCCAGGGTTACGTCGGGCCTGTCCCTCTACAGGAGGACGATTCAAACATAGAAAAAATACTCGGGGGACGATGTTTGGTATTTGTTTTGACTATGTTAGGGTATTTTTGGTGAGTGCTTTTATTTTTCGCCCAAAATCCCTTTGTAGGGGGACACGCCCGACTTAAAGCCAGGGCTGCACTGACCCCGGCCAGCGCACAGGACCCTGCAGGATCTTGCGGGATCCTGCAGGGCCTGATTGGCCCGAGGCTGCATGGACCCGGGCCATTGCGTCCACTGTCGGGGACCCCCTTCGAGACTCGAGTCCTCGCGGGATCCTGCTGGGCCTGCTTTCGAAGAGTACATAAATCCATAAGCAAAAAGTCCTGGCGTTCCGCGCTGAATTTCTTGGATCCGCTCTGGGGCCCCCTGGCGGCGCCTCCAGCGCCGCCCCCTGCGCGCTCCTTGCGCGCCAGGGAGAGGGGTCCAGCGCAGATCCAGGAAATCCGCGCGAGAGGTTACCTTCGTGGCATGTTCTCTTCTCCTAGTGCCTGGCCCGAGGCTGCGTGGGCCCGGGCCAGAGTGCGTCCCCGACAAGAGTTATGTCGGGCGTGTCCCCATACAGGGAGATTTTCTACGAAAAATGAAAAATAATTCAAAAAAGTCAAAAAATCTTCAAAAAATGACCCCCAGATTATTGTTGCATTATTTGTTGATTATTTTTTCTGTAGTTTTTTTCGTCGAAGATCCCCCTGTAGGGGGACAGGCCCGACTTAAGACAAGAGGGGGGTCCCAGGCCCCCTTTTCGAGCCCCTCGAGCAACGAAGAGATCCCCAGACGCGGCAGGCTGCTCGCCATGTCTGCCGGCCCCTGCTGCTGGCCCGTGCCAGGCCTCGGGACCGTCGACCAGAAACGACTCGGGCGCCGAAGCAGCTGACCTGTCAGCATCGCTTCGCCGATCCCCATCCTAAAACGACGCGAAGATCGGGACAAAATCGGATCGGGAGAACTCGAAATCTCTGAGAATCGGCGGGTTTGGAGGATGTATTGGGCACCGCGGCCGCTCCAGAGCGTTCCGGAACGCTCTGAGAGCGCTCCGGAACGCTCTGGAGCGATTTATCCCGATCCTAGCCCTGTTTTACATCCCCATCCTCAAAGAGGGGGGTGATGACTGGGGGGGGGGTGGATATCATGGCGGGGGGCATGATATTTCCACAGATTTCCTGGCGCCTCTTCTTGTTTCATTACGTCCCTCGCCCCCCCGCTGGGCCGCGCACATGCCGCCGGTCATGATTTGCACCCCCCCTCTTGGACACCCCCTTCTTGGCCGCTCCCGAAAACAGCTGTCCTGTCAGCATCCTTTCACCGATCCCCATCCTCATCCCCCTCGAGGCCCCACCAAACTACCACGCCAGTTGGGGCATACACCCCTCGAAACAACCCGAAGGGACCGGCCTACATCCCCCTCCCGGGGGGCAAATCGGCCAGTGGGGCCCAGGCCAGGCCGCTGGGGATGGGGGTCGGATACACGATGCTCAGTCCTGGGGTTGTGTTGCTCCATTCGTACTTAAGGACCACATCTCAGAAATGATTTCGAGCACCCGGAGAAAAGCGTCGAAACAGTATGTCGAGGCAGCGTCGAACGGGTGCCTCCCAGGGCCCGGCACGTGAAAACCCTCGAGCTTCGGCACTTTCTGGTGCTCAAGGCGAGAGTAGCTTGGAACATCATGGTCCTGGGCTCCTCCTCCTCCTCCTCCTCCTCCTCCTCCTCCTCCTCCTCCTCCCCTCCTCCTCCTCCTCCTCCTCCTCCTCCTCCTCCTCCTCCTCCTCCTCCTCGAATGGTTCAAACCCTCTGGGGGTCGACGCGAGGAAAAGCATGACGTCGCGGGTCCGGGAGCGGTGCTGCCGTCGCCCTCGGCGTGTCGCCGCCGTTGCCTTCAGTCGGGCCTGTCCCTCTACGGGAGGCATGTTCAGAAGCAGTTCTCAAAAACATAGTCGGGGGACGATTTCCTTTTTTGGAGGGGGGGGTGTATTCACCATTTTGGGGTATGTATTGCCTTTTGGGTATGTATTTGCCTTTGGTATATATATAAGTTCTTGATCATTTTGGAGTATGCATTGCCTTCCTTTTGGGGAGGGAGGGTATTTTCGCTCAAAATCCCCCTGTAGGGACAGGTCCGGCTTCAGTCCCGGAGCGGTGCTGCCGCCGCTCTCGGCGCGTCGGCGGCAGTCGCCGCCAGCGTCGTGGCCTCGCGTCGCCTCGGCCGCCGCCGCCGTGGTGCTCGCCGTCCCCGTCGTGACTTGGCGGCGAGCGAGGGGGGGGGGGAATTCGAGGTTCGAACTTCGAGGCTCTAGGCTTTCGGGCGTTTGCGTCGTTTCCTGGCGGTGTTCCGCCCTCGGGATGCGTTCCGGCGGCTGCGCCTCGCCGAGGGCGTTCCAGGGGTGCTCGGATCGTCCCGAACGGCCGCCGGAGGCCCGAGTTATGACCCGAAAATTGAACTCGGCGGCGAGCGAGGGCGGGGGAATGAGAAGGAGACGGCCTTCTCAGAAGGCGGCGGGCCTTCTCGGAGGCCCTCGCGCCCTCCGAGGAGTTTTCTGCGTCGCCGGGGAAGGCTTGTAGGAAGCTTCTCAGGAGGCCTGGAGACTTCCGAGCCGTCTGACAAGGCCCCCGCGCTCGCCGCCAAATGACTGTGGTCGCCGGCGTCGCCGTCGAGGTCGTCTCGGCAACGATCTTGTCAAGTCGGGCGCGTCCTTCTACGGGAGGAATCTTCGAAAACAGTCAAAACATAGTCAGGGGACGAGGTTTTGCGTATTTTTGGGCCTATGTTTGAGCATCTTGCGTGTTTCTAATTTTTCGCCCAAGTAGGGGGGACATGCCCGACCTAACTGCAGGGGGGGGGGCTCAGAGGTTCGAGGCTTCGAGCGTCGCCCCCGTTTTTTGGGGGAGGGGTTGGCCTCCTTGGGCGGCCTCGTGGCCATGTGGCTGCCTTCTCCTCCTCCTCCTCCGCCTCCTCCTCCTCCTCCTCCTCCTGCTCCTCTTCCTCCTCCTCTCCTGCTCATCCTCCTCCTCCTCCTCCTGGTCCCCTCCTCCTCCTTCTCCTCCTCCTCCTCCTCCTCCTCGGGTTCGCCCCGAGGTTGCCTGGGCGCACCCCAGGAGATGTCTAGGCTGTAGTCGGGCCTGTCCCTCTACAAGGGGGAATATCCAAAGATAGTCAACAACATTGTCAGGGGATGATTTGTTGTTTCTACCGATTTGAGTACTGTTTGAATATTGTTAGGGTCTTCTTAATTTTTCGTCCACAATCCGCTTGTAGGGGGACACGCCCGACCTAAGTCTAGGGGGGGGGACCCCTGATGAGGGGCAACGTGGGGCGGGGTGATCTGCTCACGGGGGTACGCATCGGCCCCCAATGGCCAACTCATCGTCGATCGGGGCCCGATAGCCCACCCCGCCCAGGAGCGTGCGGTTTAGCTGGCGGGGGTCTATCGCCGATCGATTGGCGATGCATCGCCGACTCCGACTCGATGTGTCCCGCACAGAGCAAGTGCCCCCGATCGTTCACCCTCGGAGGAAGCCCCAGAAAATCGTCGCCCTCGAGAAAGCCAACGGCAACTACGGCGTGGGCATCGAGTGGGACGACATGGAAAAACTTCACGACTTGGACCTGCAGGCCGTGATTGTCAACAGGGAGGGGATCATCGTGGACACCGTGTACTACAACAACCTCACCTCCATGAAGGGATCAATCACGCACTCGGGCGACGTTTCCAACGGGGCGTCCGAAGGCGTGGACGAGTCCGTTTGGATCTCGCTGGCGCATGTCCCGGAGGAGATCTGGGGGGCCATCTTCGTGGTGTGCGCCTTCTCGAAGGGGAGCCGCCTGAAGGACGTGCAGAACGGGCGGGTGGTGCTGATGGAGGGCACGACCCTGAACCGGCTGCAGGTCTCCGAAGACGAAACGGCTGCATAAACTATTGGTCGAAGATCCGCACGGGCTCTTGGCTCGGCGATGGGCCCCCTTGATACAGAGCGCGCTCCTCTACTCGCAAAGCGCTTACTCGAAAGCGTCAGACAAAAAACACATGCTTGCCTCGACGTAATGTATCGTCACGGATCCAGGCCACTCGCGAGGAGATATCTCACGAGTAGTGGAACGCGCTGGTTCACCGGTGGCGCCTCTGGCGGCCACCGCGGCCCACCGTGGATCCAAGAAGTCGCGCGCAAGTTTAGATCATGGATCGAATCAACCAACAAGCAGATGCAGGTCTTCAACATCGAGAGGAGCGTCGCGAACGCCGACGTGGTGGGCCTCGTGAAGCGCACCAGGGAGGGCGGCTGGGCCTTCAAGGAGATCGACGAGCCCGCCGAGTTCGGGTCCCACTTCGTGGACATCATCGAGCCCTGGATCGGCGACGTCATCCGAGCCGGGCTCAGCTGCCATGATGCCCGTGTTGAAACGAAACACGTAATGGAGGATGACGATTATCAGGAGGGGAAAAAACACAGACACAATTAATCGTCCACTCCCAGGAAAATATGGGAAAATATGGGGATTGGGGGGGAAGACAGGAACCCAGAAACTATAGGAAAATATGGGGAATATGTTTATCCTTGTGTACTTATTTTTGTGTCTCAGGGCCCCTTCAGATTAATACATGACGGGGGGTCGTGTTCACGCGGCGGCGCCCGGGATGACGATTCTAAAAAACCGGCCGCGGGTTGGAAAACTATTTTTTGATCGTTCTCCTCCAGCCAGAAAATTGTGCAGAAATAGCAGGAAACTATGTTTGTTAATCGTTCTCTCCCTTTTTTATTGATCGTCAACCCACGTTACCTTGTTCAAGACGTCTGGGTTGAGCACGTTGCGTGTTGGGCTCGGCACGCGTGGGCCCACGTGTTCGCGAACGTATCGCGCTAGACCTGCGTGTTTCGACACACGCGCTGAGCTCCGTGCCAACACGCAACGGGCCGCGTGCTGGGTATCGGGGCAGCTAAGGCGCCGAGATTCCTACGGCCCCAGCATTCCAGAAGATCTCCTTCGTCATGGACAAGGGCTCCGTGGCCACCTTCCCCGCCGACGCGGTGCTGAAGCGGATTCCGAAGAAGGGAAATCGGCATACGCATGTAAGAAGCTCAGAACTCCGCGCGCTTCCTGTGGCATCGGCGCCGGGCCCCCGTGGCGTTGCCCACGGCGCCAGCCCTCGTGGCATCGGCGCGGGGCCCCCGTGGCATCGGCGCCAGCGAAGGGGGTGCGGCGCAGATCTAGGAAGTCCGCGCGGAGCTCCGAAATCTAGCGGTGGCGCAGCGTCCCGGCGTGCCCATAGCCCTACCAAGCAACGTTCTAAGAACCTTTGGTGGTTTCCACGACATGTTCTTAGAACATTTCTGGCGGAGTCTGTCTTGTTTTATCACATCGGGTTCATGCTCTTAGAACTTTGATTTTTGTTATAAGAAGATTTCTGGATTCTAAGAACGTTTCCTGGTAGGACCATAGGAATGCTGGGACGGTCGGTCCCTGCTCAACGAAAGCTGATACGTCGAGACCCGAGTGCGCGAAGACAACCTCGCTCTGCGCGCCGCGAGGTGGGCCAGAGCGGCTGCCCTCGCTGACGTGGGCGCGAGGGCGCGGAGGCAACGGCGCGTCGCCCCTCGTGGGGCGCGATGCGCGGAGCTGGGTGACGCAGACGTGTATGCCGGTGTTTCTTTCTAAAGGATATTCGTGGGCATCGGCGGCTCGTTGTCTCCCTCCCAGGTCAGGGTTCACTTCGCTCCCTCCGACTCGCTTCGAATCGCTTCGATCGATTCCGACATCGACTCGAGTCGACTTCGGATTCCGATTTGGATGTCAGTTTCTCCGTGGAGGCTTGGCTAGCTCGCCGATCTCCGCCGATTCGAGATCTCCCGTCTTGGCTGCTGATTCCCGCCAATCCGATTCATTTCGATCGCCTATCGGACTTATCGATTCGATTGTGGGCCTTCCTGCCAGGTGGAGGAGGTGGACATCGACGCGGAGGCCGTGTTCTGCGACAGCGACGGGCACGTGATCGGCGCGGTGGACGGCGATCGGCACCACCCAGATATTGTTTTTGCTAATCCTCTGGCGCGTAATGGTCCTTGCCCAGACCATTTCCCCCCCCCCACCCGGTATAACGACAACGATCGTATGTGTGTGTGGGGGGGGGGGGTCGGGTCCCCCCATTTTTCGCGATCGCAGCGCACCCCCGCTCGTCATGGTCCTTACCCAGACCATTTCCCCCCCCCACCTGGTATAACGACAACGATCGTATGTGTGGGGGGGGGGGGTCGGGTCCCCCCATTGTTCGCGATCGCAGCGCACCCCCGCCCCGACGTGCCCCACCTCGCCCAAGCGTTAGTCACCCAGGGCCCCAACCCCCCCTACCCACCCTCCTTGGGTAACTACCGTTACCGGAGGAGGAGGCGGAGGAGGAGGATGAGGAGGAGGAGGAGGAGGAGAAGGGGAGAGGGAGGAGGAGGAGGAGGGGGAGGGGGAGGAGGAGAGGGAGGAGGAGGAGGAGGAGGAGGAGGAGGAGGAGGAGGAGGGAGGAGGGAGGAGGAGGAGGAGGAGGAGGAGGAGGAGGAGGAGGAGGTGGGAGAGTAGGAGGAGGAGGAAGAGAGAGAGGAGGAGAGGAGGAGAGGAGGAGGGGGAGGGGGAGGCGGAGGGGGAGGAGGAGGAGGAGGAGGAGGAGGAGGAGGAGGAGGAGGAGGAAGAGGAGGAGGACGAGGAGGTGGTAGAAGATCAGGCTCCTGAACTGCGTGTGCGGCGGCCCCCCTTCGGGGCGACGCGCGCGCTCGGAAAGCCTGCAGTGCACGCCCGATGGCCGGCGCTCGCGGGTCCCACCGCTTGGGCAGCGATATGTTTCCACAGGCTTGTGCTATGTCGGGCGTGTCCCCCTACACGGGGATTGTCGACGAAAAATGAAAAATACCCCAAACATATTCCAAAAAGGTCAAAACATACTCGAAAAATAGTCCCCAGACTATGTTTTGACAATGTTTTCGTCGAAAATCCCCCCGTATGGGGACACGCCCGACATAAGGCTTGTGCTACATGTTGCCAGTTTGTCAAGCAGTGGCGACGCGTCCCGGCGTGCTTGGCCCCCGTGGCGCTGGGCCCCCGTGGCGCTGCCTCCGGCGCCGGCCCCCTGGCGCGGTCCGCGCGCCAGCGAAGGGGGCGCAGCGCGGATCGACGCGGTGCTGAAGCGGATTCCGAAGAAGGGAAATCGGCATACTCACATAAAGAGCTCAGAACTCCGCGCGCTTCCTGTGGCATCGGCGCCGGGCCCCCGTGGCGTTGCCCACGGCGCCGGCCCTCGTGGCATCGCCGCGGGGCCCCCGTGGCGTCGGCGCCAGCGAAGGGGGTGCGGCGCAGATCTAGGAAGTCCACGCGGAGCTCCGAAATCTAGCGGTGGCGCAGCGTCCCGGCGTGCCCATAGCCCTACCAGACAATGTTCTAAGATCCTTGTGTGGTTCCCACGACATGTTCTCAGAACATTTCTGGCGGAGTCTGTCTTGTTTCAAGACACATCGGGCTTATGTTCTAAGAACCTTGTTTTTGTTATTCGAGAATTTCTGGGTTCTAAGAACATTTCGTGGTAGGACTATAAGAATGCCGGGACGGTCGGCCCCTGTTCAAGTTTGAAGCATCTCCATGTTGCCCCTATGCTTGGCAGCACCCTGCCTCGATGACGATCTTGAGGATTGCTGCCGTTTCTGGGAGCACATCCCCAGAGATCCGAATCATCAGGGGTAACTCGGGTCAGGGCTAACTCGGGTTCGTTTTTCGGGAATCCGAACCCGAGTTGCCCCGGGCCCGAGTTACCCCGGATAACTCGGGCGCCAAGATCGTCATCGCTTGTGGCTTGCGCCCGCCATCGGGATAGGGATGCGTTCGAGCTTGGTTGCGGTGCGGACGTGCGCCTCCCAAGGGGGGGGCGTACATCGCTGATGTTCAGGAGGGGAAAACAGCACACACAGACACAGTCAATCGCCGATTCCCCCAGAAAACATAGGAAAATATGGGCAATGGGGGGGATGACAAAAAAAAAAAACATTATATATATATATATATATGTATTTTTGGGAATCCTGCTATTTGTGTCTATTTATGTGTGTGTGTGTGTGTGTGTGTGTGTGTGTGTGTGTGTGTGTGTGTGTGTGTGTGTGTGTGTGTGTGTGTGTGTGTGTGTGTGTGTGTGTGTGTGTGTGTGTGTGTGTGTGTGTGTGTGTGTGTGTGTGTGTGTGTGTGTGTGTGTGTGTGTGTGTGTGTGTGTGTGTGTGTGTGTGTGTGTGTGTGTGTGTGTGTGTGTGTGTGTGTGTGTGTGTGTGTGTGTGTGTGTGTGTGTGTGTGTGTGTGTGTGTGTGTGTGTGTGTCCCAGGGCCCCTTCACCTCTGCATCCCAGGCGAGAACCATTCGCTCTTCGGCGTCGAGCACAGCGGGGACAGCGTCGTCGGCCACGAGAGCATGGGGGACGACGAGGCCATCACCATCGACCTGGCCAAAATCCCGAGCAAGGTGGCCCGCATATTCATCGTTCTGACCGTCTTTAACGGTACTTTCGAGCTTGTCGAGAAGGCCTCGGAAGGACAAACTACAGAAGCAGACGTTCCCGAAGGTCCGCGCAGATTTTTTCGATCGGCGTCAGACCCTGCTGGCGGCGCCGATCCGAGTTACCCGCGCGGACTTCCGAGAGTTTATGCTTACCGCGCGCCAGGGTGGGGGTTCAGCGCCGATTTAGAAGCCCACGCTGACCACCACAAATGCATGCCCACCGCGCCTCCGGAAATTTGTGCGTACTGCCCGCCAGGGAAGGGGGGTCCGTCGCCGATCCAAGCGCTTCGCGCGGACCCCGAACGCTTGCCGCCTGCCGCGCGCTGTGGAGAGGGGCCCAACGACGATTCGAAAAAACCCGCGCGGGCCCCCGACAGTGCACAGGAGGCACGTCGAAGGAGACATTTTGCCCTGCAAGTCGGCTCCCGACGGAAGTTTCTTATCTTTAAGTCGCGCCTGTCCCTCTACAGGAGGCAAACATTCAAGAATGGTCGAACAATTGTCTGGGGTCGATTTGTGTAGTATTTGTTAACTAGTGGGGAGCATTGTTCGACTATTTGTTCTTCTCATCCAGAGTCCGCCTGTAGGGGGACACGCCCGACCGAATCTTATCTCCCGATTGCCCGGGGGACCAACAGACGCCCTGGATCGACGACGGGCATTTCCCCCCAGGATCTCTCGCAGCAGGATCTCTCACCGTGTACTGTTGGGGCTCTGAAGAAGGGACCCTTTTCGTTGGGGATGGGCTCCGCCTTCCTTAAGTGTTTCGCAGCTTGCCTCAGGTTTTCCTTATATTTTCGATCGGAAATCGAAGTTTAACTCATGGAAAGAAGGGGCCTCGTTCCTCATTTAGGGTTCCTTAGGTCAACGCCCCGACTGTACCTCTCGAGGGTTTCGGTGTCTTGCCGGCGGCGCCCCGACGCTGACGGGGGCGGCCGCGGGAGCCTCGTCCTTGGCCCATCGGGGGAAGGCGACCCATCGGCAGCTGACAGTAGGGGTCGGGCGGGCGGGCCCCGGCGGCCAGGCCGAGAGGGCGGGCGGTTGAAGCGTCGGTCTCGCATCGGCCGCGGGGACGTCGCGAGCGGCAGCGCGATGCCTGAGCCAAGCGCAAGAAAGTCTCGCGCGAGAGCGCCATGATCGTATATGAGTTGTAGGACATCTCAGCACGAGAGCGCGGCTTTGAATGAACGGTGGGGGACGGCGGGGGCCGCCAGCCGCTGCTGTTGTAAACCGGGGGCCAGGGGCACAGTTTGAGGAGGAAGAACTTCCCTGATAAACAAAACTGGGTGCGAGCGCAGGGAGGGGCACTTCAATGGAAAAGAAACAAATGTGAACCGGAGGGGGGGGGAATCAATAATAATGATTCTTCGATAGTGAGAGTTCAACAGCAATAGCAACAACAACCACAACAGCAACAACAACAATAACAGCAACAACAACAACAACAGCGCGATTCCAAAGTAAACCGTTACGACGTCAACAGCGGGAGCGTGATTCCTTAGTGTCGAGGGTGCGGCTTTTCAATGGAATGCGAATGAATACCACGCGAGAGTGAAATTCCTGAATACATGGTAAAGAAGTCCCGCGCGAGAGCACGGTTCTGAACAACTTGTGAGGAAGTATCCGTCGGGAGCCGTTGTTGTAGTTTCTTGGCCAACTACCACTTCTGCGGCTCAAGGTTTTCCTTTGTGCAAGAACAAGTTGCGAGCCCTGGAAGGGGCACTTCAAAAACCACATTGGGCACCGGTGGGGGGCGATCAACCATAATGACCTTACAGAAGTTACAACTCAATTAGCAACAAGAAGCTGGGTCAACAGAATCCCACTTCGGCCACGCACCCAGGGGCAGTGAATGACCGTCCGACCCTCTCACTCTGGCATGTCTTATCCACGTGTGTGTTGTAGGCAGCCTGCTGTTCCGCCGAGGCCTACGCGCGGGTCTTGGACCAGCACTCCTCGCAGCTGGTCCGCTTCGACATCCAGGCCCACGAGGCCTATGGTGGGCTCCTCGTGGCGCAGCTGATCCGCAGCGACGGGGCGGAGAACCGGTGGGGCTTCCAGGAGACCTCGGGGCTCACGTGACAAGGGCCAGTGCTGCAACTCCGTCGTTGAAAGGAGTTGTTCCTGGATTCCTCGATCCCAATCTACTTCTGATGCCTTCCTGCAGCAAGAGTCGGCATGGTTTCGATGTGTTGTGTTATTCTCTGGGAGAGGCTCAGCCCAATCTGCTTTCTATCCGCCTTCCTCCTTCGTGTTTACACCAACTTCTTCCGACCGACGTGTAACGGGGGCCAGCCACTCCCCGCCGAGATCCCCGGGCCTCCACCTCCTCCGCCTCTTCCTCCTCCTCCTCCTCCTCCTCATCATCATCATCATCACCATCATCATCATCATCATCATCATCATCATCACCATCATCATCATCATCATCATCAGCATCATCATCATCATCATCATCCCTCCCCTCCTCCTCCTCCTCCTCCTCCTCCTCCTCCTCCTCCTCCTCCGCCTGCAGCCGACCCCGCGCCCCCGCCTGCCGCCTTCGCGGGCCCGGGAGCTGCCTCGTGGCCGGCCCGGGTGGGCGGCGTGCCCACCCCAGGCTCTCGCGGGCTCAGAAGCTGGTGCGCCCACGGCAGGCCAGCCACAACTTGGGGAGCTGTGGTCCTTACCCCCCTGGGGGGCCCATCGATTTCGGCACCCCTCTCCAGAGATCGTCGAGGCGATGGGTTCCCCCGGGGGGGGTAAGGACCACAGCTCCCCCCCTTTCTGGCCGGCCCGGGTGGGCGACGTGGCCACCCTTGGGCCGTCGCGGGCCCAAGAGTTGGTGCGCCCACGGAAACCGTCCCAGACATGAACGCGTGGTAAAAAATATCAGGACGGCAAGTTTTTCCGTATTTTCGGCCCCTGGCACCCTTACCGGGCCTCGGGACCGTCAAAAAACGATTCAGGATGAAAAACCGGCCCCGGGGAAAGGGTCTGGACTTCCAGGGACGCCGTTGTCTCACATCTCTTGGCGACAACTCTGGGCCTCCTAGGTGGGGTCCGAGTGGATGGGGTCGGGGGATCGCGCCGCGCATCGCCGATGCATCGCCGATGCGGCTCGATGTCGAGCCCGACGTGCTTCACGTCGACGTCGCCCAGGCATCGCCCACGACGACGATGAATTGCTGGCGCATCGCCGATGCATCGCCGATGTATCAGCGATGTGGCGCGATCCTCCGACCCCATCTACTCCGACCCCATCTAGGAGGCCTCTAATAGCGGGCATGACCCCGGGGGTGAGGATGCATCGATCGGGCCGAATGGAAGGGGGGGAACAGGGCAAGGTGGAGTTAATCGGGTCGGCGGAGATCGGCAGCCAGGTCGGGAGGAGTCGAATCGGCGGAATCCAGCAGAGCAGCAATGCCGCATTGAGGACTCGTAATCCAAACCGGAATCCAAAGTCGAATCGAGTCGGAGTCGGAGTCCGTCGAGATCGGATGTCGAATCGGATCGGAGGACTCGAAACGAGCCCGGGGGCTGGGTCGGGCCGAACGAAAGGGGGGGGATAAGGAAAGGGGGGTACGACATCTGCTGCACGCAGCTGGTTTCGGCCTCGCCGCCGTGCCCATGCCTCGATTCCTGGGCGCCTCCCGGCGCCGGGAGGCGCTGGGGAAATCAGCTGCGTAAGCTGATTCTCTACCCGACCCTTTGCTATCCCCCCTTTCGTTCCCTACGAATCGACGATTTGCCGACACTGTTTCATTACTCGGACCCCATCTGGGAGGCCTATATCTTTTTTCCGCGGCGGGGATATACCGCTTGGGG
This sequence comes from Prorocentrum cordatum, assembly GCA_963575745.1. Classification (NCBI taxonomy): domain Eukaryota; class Dinophyceae; order Prorocentrales; family Prorocentraceae; genus Prorocentrum; species Prorocentrum cordatum. The sequence continues at coordinate 420,676 of CAUYUJ010009369.1, read as the reverse complement.
CTTCGATCTTCGCGGACCTCCACAGGCGGTGGATATGGATATATTCGGCCCCCCAGGGGCCGAAATATATGCATATCCACCGCCCGCTGGAACACCAGGACGTCGGTTCCCAGGCGGTGGATATGGGTAAATCCTTGCCTCGCAATTATCCTCTGGCGATAACGGGCGTGACCCGGTGGGTCGGGAGGGGGGATGGGGGCCAGTTACGTCACGATTCGCGCCAGCGCCGCCTGGGAACGCATAGAGATGGCGCATTCCCACACGGCGGCGGCGCGAATCGTGACGTGACCAGGGGTCGGGGGAGTGGGGGAGGCCAGTCACGCGCGCTAGCGCGAATAATAATAGATGGGTTCCAGGGCTTGGGCAAGTTCTTCACCTGCACGGCCGGCTGGAAGAGCGGGGCCTCCGAGATCATCTCGAAGAGGGGCAGGCACGGCAAAGACAGTCAGAGGGCGAGTTTGAACAACAAGCTCGGAGCACACGTGCGTTTGGACCCTGGGAGGATCCGGTGACCAATCTTGAGCTGCCGTCCCAGACTTGTGATGTTCCAACCTACTTCAGCCTTGATCGCAAGAAATAGTTTCGAGCACCAAAAAAGGTACCGAAACTCAAGGGTGTTCACGTGTCGGGCCCTGGGAGACACTCGTCCGACACTATTTCGACACTGTTTCGACACTCTTTCGACACGTTTCCGGGTGCTCGAAATTATTTCTGGGATGTGGCCCTTAAGTACGATGGGAGCAAAATAATCCCAGACATCACGCCACTTCATTTTTTCGGTGCGTGGGCCCCCGGAGGTCTGGACCACTTCCCTTGGGCTGCTGTTTCATCCCGAGTCGTCTTCCGACGGCCCCAGGGCCCGTGGAGGGCCCAGGGCAGCCCGAAGTGACCCCAAACAGGCTGCTCCAATGTGAACGTTTTCTTATTCGGCGTTTCAACATTGGGCTTAAGTCGGGCACGTCCCTCTACAGGAGGAAGATTTTAAAATAGTCAAACAATGTTCTGAGGACGACGATTATTTGAATATGTTTGATTGTTTGGGGGCATGCGTTGACTATCTTTTAAAGTTTCGTCCAAAATTCCCCAGTAGGCCCTGTGTGGGGACATGTCCGACCTAATCTTTCGGCGTTTCAGCATTGGGCGGAAGTGGTCTGGCCCCGGAGCTCTGCTTCCTGCGATTGTTTGCAGCTGTGCGTCCTGTGTGGGAGACTCCCCCTGCTCGAAGCAGGCGCCAAGAGCAGCCAAGAGCTACTCCACGGGTTTGGGGGGAGTGCGGGGCGCGAGGGCCCGCGCCGATCGGCAGAACCAGGAACAGGAACACAGGCTGCTCCAATTGTGCGGGGGCCTCGGATCTCTGGGGTTGGCTCCACTCGCCCTGCTCCGAAGCGTGTTCTGCGCGACGGCCTGCGCGGATCTCTTGGATCTGAGCCCGGCCCCCCTGCGGCGCGGCGCCTCCGGCGCCGCGCCCCTGGGCGCGCTCCGCGCGCCGGGGGGGGAGGGGGGCGCCAGGTCCGTTCCACGGAGTCCGCGCGGACCTTCGGCCACCCGTCCGAGGAGGGGATGAACTACAACATCAATTTACCCCAATATTTGTTTTTGTTTCAGTCGAGTACACGCAAGGAGGCGTAGAACGCTCACAGGTCTTCGAACGTTCCACCTTTTTAATAGAAAAGCATCCGACATGCAAATCAATTCAGGGTAAGTCCATTCTGTAGACGATCCCATATTTGAGTACGGTCGAGGATGTGATCAAGAAACCTCCTCCCGAAAAGCTGGGCCGCCGTTTCTTGACCAGCCTGCTAGAAAGTTGGCCCGGTTTCTCAAAGCACTTCCAGCGCTAACGCGAACACTCGCAGGTGCCTCGAAGCACTTCCATAAAGCTGGCCCAGGTTCCTTAAATGATGATTTTCTTGGTCGTACTCTCGGCCATGTATTGTCCCCGCACCGTTTGTCCCGATGCGCGGCCTTGCGTCTAGGGGAAGGCGCCGCGGGCGCCAGGGCAAATTCCGCCTCGGACGCAAGGCCCGCCGTGGGGTTGGCCGCCGTCCCGATTTCGTCTAGGTGGGCGCGTTCAGGACCAATGGCGCGGCGGCATACAGGATCCGGCTTGAACAATGTACGTTTCAAAAGGCGTTCGGTCGTTCTTTTGGTTTGCATTCGTTCCACTACCTTTTTGGCGGCGAGCCCCTTCTGGTGTTCTTTCGGATGTCGGAGACACACTTGGAACAGAAAGGGGCTTCGTTCCTGACTCATCGCTCCGTAGGTCAGGCCGAATACTGCACGTTTCTTGCCGTGCTTCCCTTCCTTCGATCCTCAAGATCGCCGCCGACACGACGGTCGCGGTGGACCCGACGGCCGCGAGGCTGCACAACAAGACGAGGAGCCTGAGCCAGTACAACCTGGGCGGGGACGGCGCCAGCTCTCGGCCCCTCGCCCCGCCAGGCGACGCAGAGCCGCAGGCTCGGGAGGGGAAGGAAAAGAAGCACACAGACGCAATGAAGCGTCGATGCCCCCGGGATGATGGGAAGATATGGCAAGTGGGGGGAGAGGCAAGGACCCAGGAAGTACGGGGAGATATGGGGCATCCCGGGGTTCGTGTGCACTTGTTTGTGTGTCCCTGGGCCCCATTGGCAGGTGTCCGTCGACACCGGCTGCCTGGCGTGCGGCGGCTCCGGCTGCAGCATGTGCCGGCCGACGCCGACGTTCCGGGAGACGGCGCTGCGCGGGAACGCTTTGGCGTGCGAGTCGCGCGCCAGCGGCGCGAGGCTCGCCGTCCCGAGCTGCGGCAACCAAGCCTCGGACAATGCGGCCTCGGCTGACATGTTCGCGTCGCGGAGCATGGGGCTGGGCAGAGTGCGGTTGAAGACCCTGGACGCAAAGGCGCTCGGCAGGTCCTCGGAGAAGCAGGCAATCAAGAGGAAAAGGTAGGCACAGGCATGCAGAAGCGCCGCTTCTCCAGAATATCCACAGAGGTATTCGAAATGGAGGAGACGGCTGAAATCCAGAGGATACAGAAAATCTAGCCCGGCGAAGGACCCAACCATCTCAGTTGAAAATGCCATCGTCGTGACTATCGTCGTCGGTGTATCTGCCGATGGGGCCGCGAAGCGCGCGAAGGGTGTGCCGAAACGTAGCGGGGCTACCACGCGGGCGCTGCCACTGGGGCCTTCCAGTATCGCGGAACATTTGATGAAGGAGGGAGGGCAGCAACAGGGGCCATTGGGGCCTTGGGTGGAGCTCCTTATAGGGCCACGAGACGTGTGAAGAGTGTGCCGATCCGGGTGCGGGAACGCCATGCGGACTGTGCCACTGAGTCCTTCGGTGGAGCTCCCGATGGGGCCATGAATCTTTTGAGGGTATGCTACCGCCGCGGCGCGTCCGCGGCGGCCTCCGAGGCTGCCGCGGCGCGGCCGCGCTGGCGGCCGCGCCGGCGGTGGCCGCTGCTCGGCATCCGCCGCCCTCCCTCCTCCCTCCTCCCGCCTCCCGCCTCCCGCCTCCCGCCTCCCGCCTCCCTCCTCCCTCCTCCCTCCTCCCTCCTGGAGATCGAGGTGCGAAAGGTGGAGATCGAGGGCTTTGCGTTCGGCTCGACACTGGCCGAGCGAGCGAGCCTTCGGGCGATTATTCCCCTGTGGAAGAAAATGGCTTGTACCTTGAATTGTCCCTCCTCTGAGGTCGGGGTCCTTCAAGGGCGCGCCGGCGAGGTCGCCTACCGCCGACCGCATGCTGACAAGCGACAGCGACGTCATCCTCGTGCGGCCCCCGGACGAGACGGACGGCGAGAGGCCCCGCTCGTGCACGTGCTTCTGCTCGTCGTGATGGCGGCTCGCTCTGCGTGTTGACCACATCTCAGGGGCAACGTCAGGGGGGATAACTGCTGTGGGGGCGCTGGTGAAGGAATGTGCCCATGAAGGTTCAGACCCTGGAGGGAGTTCCGCCGGCTCTCAGACCCTGGATTGTTTGTCCAAGCAGTGGCGAAGCGTCCTGACTCGCCCACAGACCCAAACGTTATTGCCACACGAGCCTCTGGTGGCTTGTACGACATGTACTTAGAACATGTCTGAGTGAGACAGTCGTGTTGTAATACATCGGCTCGATACTCTAAGAACATGCTGTTCAGAGATAGCCCAGTATACGAACAGCATTGCGCGGTCGGACTGCAGGAATCCCAAGACGGTTGGCCCTGCTCATATGAGGGTTGTCCCACATCGTCGAAGAACGGGACACTTGCACAAACTTACCGTTTCGGAGCTCCGTGCGGACTTCTTGGAGCGGCGCTGCGCCCCCTTGGCGGCGCCTCCAGCGCCGCGCCCGGCGCGCTCCGCGCAGCAGGGAGGGGGCTCCAGCGCCGACCCGAGAAGTCGGCGCGGACCTCCGCAAGTTCATGTTTACGTCGCCATCTGTCGGGGGTGGACAGACCTCCTATCCTGACACGTCGATTCAGGAGCTGGCCGTTCTCGGTTCGCGAGAGGGCGTCGCAGCCGTCATTTCTGCGGGTTCAGGTCCGTCGGTTTCAGTCCCAGGCCGGTTTCACGGAGGGGGGATCTACGAAAGGGAGGTTTGTCCCCCGCCGAATCTGTTTTTCGAACGATGAAGGGAGGACCCCACCCCCTTCCTCTCTCAGGGGGGGGACCAGCGCTCCTCGGAGGCGAAAGATCTGCTGTTCTTCCCCCCATGAGCATTGCGCCCCCCGGCCAGCATTCGAGTGATGTCGAGGAATGCGGCTGCGGCGATCCTGGGTCATCCAAGCATGTGTGGTTCTGTGCCCCAGAGGTTTTTGTTGACAAGCCCTGCCCAGGAGAGTGCGGACCCGCCATCGGGGGCGCACCGCCGATGTGTCGGCGATGTATCGCCCGTTCCAGCTCGATGCCTTCCCCCCTGAGCTGCCCCCCCCCCCTTCCGTTGCCCCTCCACGTCTGGTCGATTGGCCGCGTGTTTTTTGTTCGGATGGGCTTCCCGTCCTACCTTGTTCCTTGTATTTCCCAGCCCTCTCGCTCGCGCTGGACACTCGAGTCGGATAGAGCACCGCTGGTTCTCTCCTTCCCCATCCCGCCTCTTCCCATCCTCCTCGCTGCTGCCCAGCACGTGTTGGTTTCAATAGGGCAACGTGGTGTTCATCGCGCTCCTTGTTTCGATGGGAGTAGACTCACCCTGCAGCCAGTACCCCGATGTGGGAGCGCTGCCATTTCAACCCAGAGAGCGTGACACTCTGGCTGGCAGCACAGTCCATTTCACCTCACCACGTTATGTTTCTCTCTGCTCCTGCTTTCCCTCTTCATGCTGCGCGTCCCCTATCCCCTGGTCACCCTCATTCCCACCCTCCTACTGCTCGCGAGCTACTTGCAACCCGCGCATGTCGGGCTCAGAGCCAAAGAAGGGTATACACCCGTTGCGGCCAGCCCGAGCAGATCCAGCTCCGCCGCCAGCGGAGACCCTCAGTTATTGATATCCAGGACTGTAGTTATGGATAGACTTTCCGGGAAGCCTCGCCCCGCGCATCATGGACGACTATCCAGTGGCGCTGCCGCGCGATTCCGCCACCGCGCTCGGTCCAGCGCCCATGGGGGGGAGGGTGGGGGACGGGCGCCGGGGGCGGGGGGGGGGTAATCCATTGGAGAACCTCCCTCCCCCAACCTTGTCTTTGGGCACGCCTGCTGCCTGGGAGGCCCAAGCGGCGCAAGGGGCCTGGCCGTGCCCAGGAGCGCGTCTTGGGCCCGAGGCGCCGGGGGGGGGGGGGGGGGGCGACCGCTCTGCGTGCGCAAGGAGAGCGCCCGGGGGCCGGCCGCGCGCCCGCCGCTGCGGGGGCGCGGCGGCGGCTTCTGGGCACCCGCGTCGGAGGCTCGCACGGTCTGCCCGCGCTGCACGGGCTGCCCCGGCGTCGGCTCGTGGCGTCGGCGGAGCCACCCGGCCGCGGGCTGCCCGTTTTTCTGGACGCCCGGAATGGGTAGAGTCAACGCGCCTAGTAAGGACGCGCGCCTTCATCTAGGATACCCTTGCGCCCCTGCCTCTGTGGCCCGTCCTTTGCCGCTTTCACTGGTCGCCGCCGCCAAAAAAAAACCCACTTCAGCCTCCAAGGGTCTTGTGTCCTTACCACGCGTCCTTCATATACGTTGACTGTACGGAAAGAGTGGGCACGATGCCCAAGAGCAGTTCCTGTTCATTCTGAGAAGGACTTGTGGTCCACGCCGCCGCGGCCTGTGCACATTTGAGACAGAAGGCCGCCCGCCCAACAGCGGCCGCCGTTGGTTTGGGGCAACATTTGTTGTTGGGCATTGTGCCCATTCTTTTTCGTACCCATTTCGGGCGTCCAGAGTTTTTGCTGGGCGCTGACTTGCCGAGCGCGCGCAGGCTTGATGCCCTGCGCGGCCTCGCCAGCGGCAGGCCGGGCAAACAACTGTGCCGCTCGGCCGGGGAAAAGCCGCACACGCCTCGCCCTCCCTTTGGGGCCAGGTGCCACCGCATGGGTTTGTTATCTCAGGTCGGCTCGTGTGAGGTTCGCGGCTGGCTTGGCGGCATCGGATTCGCACAGTCTCCTCCCGCGCCTGTCTCCTTCCTCTCCTCCGTCCTCATTCTCTTTTCCTTCTCCATGACGTCTGAATGCGAGCTGTCGTGTATCAGGCCTCACCACCGTCTGGAGTCAGAGCTGTGCACAGCTTGTGTTCAGCCACCGGCAGAAAGGGGGAAGGTAGCGTGTCAGACGGCGGCTTCTGAGAAGCACTCTTGTTCCTCAGAAGGCGCGGGCCTCACCCATAGATGGAAGGCCGGTACCTTCTAAGAAGCAGCCTCTGTCTAAGAAGCCTTCCCCCCTCCGCCTAGCCCCTTGTGCGCGCCGGTCGTTTGTTGCGCTGGCGAAGTTCGAGGCGTCCGGCACGGCCCCGGAGCGTCCCTGGGCGGGCCGCGGCCATGGCGCCTCCACGACAGCCAAGAGCAGCCCCGAGATGTAGCGCACGGCATCGCACGATGGCACGCGCTGCACTGTGGCAGCCAGCTGGGGGGAGCTGGGGAAACATGCGAACCCTACCCCTACCCCCCACCCTCCCCCTCAGAAATCGTGGGGGGTAGGGGTAGGGTTCGCACGTGGCCCCCTAGAGATGGAACTACCCGATGGCAAGAGATAGTTCGTGACGGCGCTACACGATTAAACACGAGCGCGACGGAATACGGCGGAACACGATGGCGCTACACGATGGCGAGATGTAGTGCAAGACAGCGCACGACGGCGGCCAGCCCCGAGAAGGCGGGCTTTCTCAGAAGGCTCGGAAGTCCCCCAGCCTACTGAAAAGTTTCTTAAGCCTTCCCCGAAGGCGCAGAAAATTGTCCAGGAGGCCCAACAGCTTCTGGGAAGCCCCGCGGCCTTCTGAGAGGGCCTCCCCCTTCTCACGTCCCCCCCTCGCTTGCCGCCGATGCACGGTGGCGCACGATGGCCGTCGGCCCATCCCGCCAGCAATCCGAGTCGGCGGCTTTGCACATTCGGCATGTGTCTCTCTCTGCGCCTCGCTTGCTGTGGCGCACGTCTTGCGTTTGGCAGTGGTGCTCCTTGCTGGAGAAGGTCCTCGGCGATGCAGAGCTGTGACGGCACCGACGGCGCACGATGGTTCAGGTTCCCGACGAGGCCACCAAAAATCCATGAGGAAGATTAGCATCCGAAGCTTAGAGACACTTGAAAGACATGCTCCAGGTCCACCACCCTCTCCTCCCTGCACCATCCTGTCCTTCTGCTTACCCCGGACTCTCATCCACCTGCTACCTCCTCCTTGTCCAGCAATATGTTCTGTAGTCATGTCGTTCCAGCATTAAGGCCTTCCATCCACTCAATCTGGCTCAGTAGTCCTTCGTCCTCTCCGTGGCTGAATCCTAACAGCGGAGTCCTAATTCCCCGTGGTTGAGTCAAAGACCTCCCCGTGGCTGAATCCTAAATGGCTGAATCCTAATGGCTGAATCCTCATTCCCCGTGGCTGAATCCTAGCGGCTGAATCAAAGACCTCCCCGTGGCTGAATACTAATCCCTCCTCGTCCGCCAGATGGACACCGACGGCGACGGAGTGCCTGACTTGGACGACCCGGCCCCTTACGACCCCGACTGCCAGAGCGACCAGTGCGTCGACAGCGACAGCGACGGCGTCCCGGACCAGGAGGCTGCATCCCCGCGCCGTGGTGCTCGCGCGCGTGTTTAATTGTGTGTGTGCGTGCTTGCGCGTGCGTAGGCCAATGTGCTTGAGCGCATCCCATTCTAGACTTCGTCGGTCCACCGGTTGTTTCCATCAGCGCTTTGGAGAAGCATGTTCGTGTGTCTGTGTATATATATATACAGAGATACACGTTTTTATATGTGTGTGAGCGGTTGTGCGTGCGTGCGTGCGTGCGTCCGTGTGTGCATGTGTGCGTGATTGTATGTGGGTTTGTGCATGTGTGTGTGAATGTGTGTGTGCGTGTGTGCGTGTGTCTGTGTGTGTCTGTCTGTGTGTGTCTGTGTGTGCCTGTGTGCGTCTGTGTGTGCGTCTGTGTGTGTGTGTGTCTGTGTGTGTGTCTGTGTGTGTGTCTGTGTGTCTCTGTGTGTCTCTGTGTGTCTCTGTGTGTGTGTCTGTGTGTGTCTGTGTGTGTGTGTGTCGGTGTGTGTCTGTGTCTGTCTGTGTGTGTGTCTGTGTGTGTGTGTCTGTGAGTGTTTGTTGGAATCCACTGCCCCTCTGTTATGAGGCCGTTGTATAGGAGAGGAAACAGAGGACAGAGTGTTTACACAGTTTTGAGGAATTAGTGAATTCAGTATGGGTCCGGCTTGAAGTGCCTCGAAGAAAGCGCGCGCACCCGAATCGCAGACATATGGCTATATGCGGACCCAGGACACTTTGCTTCCCGTCGTCGTCCTCGCCCTTGCTCCGTTCCCCTTCCTTTCCTCCCTCCCCCGGATGGTGTCGAAAGCGTCCGCGGCTCGGGCGGGGGAGAGCCCGTTCCCACCTCCCTCCCTATTCCTCGTTCCTCTTTGCCTCCCTGCTCCACCATCCGTCGTCCTACCTCGTCCACCCTCCTTGTTCGAAAAGTGAAGTCCCTGGCGCCGCGTGCCCGCGTCAGCGGTAAATGCTTTTTCGATATCCGAGCACAGCGGCGCAACCAAACAGAGGGGATTGCCAATGCGAGATTTCGGGGCGCACCCTAAATGCGGGCGGCACGGCCGCCGAGCACAGTCGCATCGCTAACATGTAAATTACAGGTGCCTGCGGCAGGGTCCAACCCCCCTTGCCAGAGCCGTGATCTATATGGCGACGCGTGGAGCTTTGACTCTTGAGAGGTCCTTGACATGTGACATCTCTCGTGTTTTCGGATTGCTGCGCGGCATTCTCTGGGGTTCTTCGAGGCCTTTTGGGACGTCTTCGGGCCGTTTGGGGCCGCTTTGGCGCCGCGTTGCACCGCGGCCGCCTTGGGCCAGGGAAGCGTGTATTTGCGGCTCTCTCGGGGGCGCCCTGGGCCGGGGAAGTGTGTATTTGCATCCCCCCCCGACTTCAGTTCTGGGTTGGCAAAGTCGGGGCGCCCTCGAGGTGGCGAGCGTTCACTTTTTCGAAATACACAGATCAAGGTGTGATCTGTGTACACAGTTTGTGTCTTCAACTGTGTATTTTCGTGTGTGGGCCCGCTGTTTACACAGATCGTGGTGTGATCTGTGTACACAGATCTCGTTCCCATCTGTGTATTTGGAGTGTGCCCCTCGCGGGTGGTGTTGAATGGACGGGAACTTTCGCGTTTCTCTTCCGGCTGGTCCAGGGGCGGCGTCGTGCGCGGTCGAAATGCACAGTTCGTGTCTCCAAGTGTGCATTTGTTGCGCGCCTCTCGCTGGAGTGGTCACTGGGCGGGAGTTTCCGCGGGTCTCCTGGCTGGTCCAGGAGGGGGCCGTGGTCTGGGCATGCAAAGGCGCGGGGGGGTGGGGATGGTGGGCTGTGGGAAGGAAGGGGTTCGATAGGAGGGGTGGCCGAGGGGCCAAGGATGAACGGGACTGGACGAGAGCGGAGGAAGAGAGCCCAGGAGGATTTGCATCATCGGCGTCAGCATCACGAGGGCGAGGGAGGTGGGGGAGGGCAGAAGTTGTGGGCATGATGTGCACTAGGGCGTAGAGGATGGGAGGAGGGCAGGCATGTGGACGATGGGGGAACGAATCCGGCGCAGGAGGACGACGAGGAACGACGTGAATTGACACATGGGGGGGGCAGTGTAGATGAAGGGCATGCTGAGGACCGGGGCGATCGGAGGGGCATGAGGAGGGTGGGGCCGCAGCGAAGGGATATTTGGAAGAGGCGGGGGATGGGGCATGAGTTCGAAGCGGGCGCCAGCTAACGATTAGCTGAGCAGTGTTTTGCGTGCCCGCGCACCCCCAGAGCACAGTGACTTGTTGCAGAACTTCATGATCTGGGTAATCGTGCGCATCGTGTTTCCAGGCCAAAGTCTCGAGTCCGCGACGCCCGTTGGCGTCGCGATGATGCCGCCCCGATCTGCCAGACCGCGTATACACAGATGCGCAGAATATGTGTTGCAACGTTTGTTTCAAGACCCTCTCTATATTAACAGACCCACGTTGGAACCCAAAGTGTTTGTAGGTGTCTGTGTGTGTGTCTGTGTGTGTGTGTCTGTGTGTGCGTGCGTGCGTGCGCGCGTGCGCGCGCGCGTGCGCGCGAGCGCGGGCGGGCGGGCGGGCGGGCCTGCGTGCGTGCGTGTGTGCGCGCGTGTCTGTGTGCGTGCGTGCGTGCGTGCGTGCGTGCGTGCGTGCGTGCGTGTGTGTGTTTGTTTGTTTGTGTGTGTGTGTGTGTGTGCGTGTGCGTGTGCGTGTGTGTGTGTGTTTGTGTGTGTGTGCGCGTCTGTCTGAGTGCGTGTGTGTGTGCGTGCAAGCTCGCGTGTGTGAGGAGAGATGTGATGTGTATGTGCGTGCGTGCGCGCGTGCGTGCCTGCGAGCGCGTGTACGTGTTTGCGAGCGTGCGTGCGTGAGTGCGCGCTTGTAGGTGCATGCATGCGCGCGTGCATGTGTGTATGCGTGTGTATGTGATTGTGCGTGCGCGTGTGCGCATGTGCGTGCGTGCGTGCGTGCGTGCGTGCGTGCGTGCGTTTGCGCGTGCGTGCGTGCGAGTGCGTATGTGTGTGAATGTGTGCGTGTGCGCGCGCGCGTGCGTATGCGTGTGTGTGTGTGTTTTTGTGTGCGCGTGTGTGTATGTGTGTTCGTGTACGCGTGACGGTGTGCTTGTGCATATGCGAGTGATAGTGTGCCTGTGTGTGTGTGTGTGCGTGCGCGCGTGCGTTCGTGCGTGCGGGGTGGATGCCGTCCCGTTGCACTTTCGGCTCCGTGGCCCCACCTCGTTTATAGCCCGGGCGGCAGCCCGTCGAGCGTGACCGCGGGGCGGCAGCGTGGGTTCGTTGCCCCAACCTCCAATGCTCCAGATGCGAATGTGTGCGTGTATGTGTATGCTTGTGCGTGGGTGTGTGTGGGTGCGTGTGC
>CAUYUJ010009369.1:401709-406709 GCA_963575745.1 Prorocentrum cordatum | reverse complement strand
CAGACCAAGGGGACGGTGATTAAGGGATCCAGGGTACCTTCATCCGTCCATCCATCCCCCTATCCTCTACCCCTCCACCCTGCCTCCTTACCCCCTCCCTCCCCCTCGCGGGCGACTCCGCAGCCAGAGTTGGCGCTTGGTGCGGCCGATCGCCGATGCCATCGTAGGCCTACGTCGGGCCCGTTCCTCTACAGGAGAAAGATTCGAACACAGTCAAAACAATAGTCTGGGGACTATGTTGTCCTATTGTTGAGCATTTGGGGAGTAATTGTTTAAACTATGTTTGAACATTTGGGGCGTATTTCTTGATTATTTTGAATTCTTCTTCCAAAATCCCCCTGTAAGGGGGGCAGGCCCGACCTGATCGTGGGCGGGCCGTGCCAGCGTTGATCGATGACTCGTGCTGGCGTGGCCCTCCCCTCCCGCCCGGCGCGGGTCCGCAGAGGTCCGGACCAGCGCTCGCGCTGAGCAGCGGCTTGCCGATCTCGTGGGCCGTTGTCGTTTTGCTCTCGTTGTGCAGCCAGGGCGGTCCTCCTCCTCCTCCTCCTCCACCTCCTCCACCTCCTCCTCCTCCTCCTGCCTGCCTCCCGGCGTGGGTCCGCAGAGGTCTGGACTAAACAGTGGTTTGCCGATCTCGTGGGCCGGTTTCGTTTTGATATCGTTTTGCAGCCAGGGCGGTCCTCCTCCTCCTCCTCCTCCTCCTCCTCCTCCTCCTCCGCCTCCTCCTCCTCCTCCACCTCCTCCTCCTCCTCCTTCTCCTCCTCCTCCTCCTCTTCTTCCCCCTCCACGAAGACAGGACGAGGGAAAAGCAAGAGCACGACGAAAGCGGAAACCACTGTGTTTAGTTCGCGCCCTGTTGCGTGGCTGGCAGCACCCAGAAGGGATGGTTCTTCTATCCTATGGCCCGTAACGGTCGCTACCCGCCCCCAATCCCCTTCCCCTGGGGTAGCGGCAGCGACCGTGCGTGAGGTGATGGGGGGGGTTGGACCCCCCCCTCCCACCACACACACACGCACACACACACACACACACGCACACACACACACACACACACACGCTGTTGGTTGCGCAAATACCAGTTCGATCGCAGCGCACCCCTGCCCCGACGTGCCCCACACCACCCAAGAATTACCGTTCCTCCCCCCCTCCCCGCCCTCCTCCCCCCGGGTAACGATAAAACGCACACATACACACAAAACCAAGCATTCGACGCGGAGATCCACGTATGTGTATATCATGTTCATGGCGCGTTTCGTGTAGAGTGCTTGTCTGGAATATCTGGATGTCGAGGACGAGGAGGAGTAAAATTGGGATGGGGAGGAGAGCGGAATGAGGAGAAGAAGAGGAAGAGGTGGAGGATGAGGGGGAGAAGGGGAAGGAGGATGATGGGGGAGAAGGAGGAGGATGAAGAGGGAAAGGAGGAGGATGAAGTGGAAGAGAAAGAGGAGGAAGGGAAGGGAAAGACAGAAGAGGAAAGAGAAGATGTGGAGGAGAAGGAGGAGGAGGATGAGGAGGAGAGAGGGTGGAAGGAGGAACCTGGGCAACCATACAGGCAGAACGCAGGAGACGTCCCCAGATTCTAGGCGCGAGCAGGCCCGTGAAATATCCCCTGACCGCCCCTTCAGGGTTATGGAACCAACGCCTTGCTCTAGACATCTTCACACTCTGCTCTACAAGCACGCAGGTCCAAGCCAGCAGACATGCAAACCGATTGAGGCATGTCAGTGCAGATTGTGAATGTCTCAGGCGAGGCGCTGGATTCAGCACTCCCAAAGGGGAGCCACCAGGGGGAATGGCACTCACACCTTCGCGCCAAGATTGTGGGGATGTCGCAGGCGGCTTGCGTGTTTGCTTGCTTGGACCTGTGTGCTGTTCAAGCAGATTGACGGGTGAGTGTCATACTCCCTGGCGGCTCCCTTTTGGGAGTATTGGAAGCAGCCCCTCGCCTGAGACATCCTCCACCTCTGCCTTGACAGCACGCAAGTCCAAGTCAGCAACAAAGGCAATCCGCGTGAGACTTCCCTCTGTATGTCGCGACCAGGTGAGTGTTATATACCCCCTGGCGGCTCCCCCTTGGGAGTGCTGAAACTAGCCCCTCGCCTGAGACATTGTCACAATTTGTGTTTACAGCACGCAGGGCCAGGCCAGCATAAAACAATCCGTTTGAGACTTCCCCACAATGTGGCGCGACCAGGTGGGTGTCATACCTCCGGGGGCTCCCTCTTTGAGAGTACTGAAGCACGCCTTTCGCCTGATATATATATATATATATATATGTATATATATATATATCCACAAGGGCTTCGGCCCATGCCGCCAGCCCCCTGTCTCGGATAATGGTAAATGCAACAGCTAAATCATGGGGACTGGGCGCCGCCGTGAAGCAGCGTCGGGACCTGTTTGTGTTTTGACCCAGGCCCCGCCGATGTGCGTGAGGGGTGTCGCCGGATTTCAGGAACGTTGCAAATCCTATGTTGCTTTTGACACTGACCCCGCCGATTTGCCTGAGGGGTGATACCGGATTTCAGACATGTTGCAAATCCATTGTGTTTTTGGATCCTGGCCCCTCCGATCTGCGTGAGGGGTGCCACTGAAGTGTAAACATGTGGCAAATTCCCGATGTTTTCGGACCCAGACCCCGCCGATCTGCGTGAGGGGTGCCACTGAAGTGTAAAAATGTTGCAAATCCGTAATGATTTTGGACTCTGACCCTGCGGATCTGCGTGAGGGGTGTATTTTTTTACCTCCCCTGAAATTCTGAGAACCCCCCCAGGGCGCGGTAGTTCTGCTGGTTTGGGCCCCCCCCCCTCGCGCGTTCATCAACAAGGAACGGTAAGCAGCAATCTAAAGGCTGCCTCCTCTGCCGCCCACCCCAAATCGGGGCGATGCCCGTTAAAAACCATGTCCGTTAAAAACCACACAAGTCCGTTAAAACCACACAAGTCCAAGCCACCAAAAAGGGAAGCCGCAAAATGCATCCCCACATTCTGGGCGCGGCTGGGCAAGTGTCATACCTCCCTGGCGGGTTCCTTTGTGGGAGTGTCGAATCGCTGAGATGACTTCCCCGGGTAGGGCTGAGTTCACAGTTTCGCTGGAGACATCCTCACAAGGTGCGAGTCGGGATGCGAGCGCGTCGCAAGTCTTAATGCGAGTGAGTCTGAGCATGATTGAGTCTGAGTGGGAGTGTGTCTGAGTGCGAGTGAGCCTGAGTACGACTGGGTGTGAGTGAGTCTGAGTGTGCTTGAGTCGGAGTGTGAATGAGTACGAGCGTGATTGCATCTGAGTGTGGGTCAGTCTGAATGTGACTTAGTCTGGCTGTGAGTGAGTCTGAATGTGAGTGAGTATGAGTGCCTTAGTCTGGCTGTGAGTGAGTCTGAATGTGAGTGAGTATGAGTGCGAGTGAGTCTGAGTGCGAGTGAGTCTGAGTGCGAGTCTGAGCGCGAGTGACATATGATTGCAAGTGAGTTTCAGTGCAAGGAAGCCTGAGTGTAAGTTCGGCGGTGCGAGTGAGTATCAGTATGAGTGAGCGCGCCTGAGTGAGGGAGGTGAAAAGAAGGAGGAGGAGGAGGAGGAGGAGGAGGAGGTCTGGAGGCGTTTAAGTAATCAGCCCTTGCAGCTCCGCCTTGGGGTGTCGAAACCTGCGCCTCGCTCGAGACATCCTCACAATCTGCGAATCTGAGTTCGAGTGCGCTGTAAGCTTGAGTGCGAGCGAGTCTGAGTGTGAGTAATCCGGGTATGAGTGAGTCTGAGAACGAGTGCATTTGGAGTGTTAGTGAGTTTGAGTGCGAGTGAGTCTGAGCATGAGTGAGTGAGAGTATTAATACATCTGGGTAAGAGTCAGTCTGAGTTTGAGCCAGTATGATTGCGTCTGAGTAAGGGTGTGTCTGAAAGAGGGCGAGCAAGAGAGATGTGCGAGGGAGTCGGCGGCGTCTAAGCAACAACAGGAACTCAAACTTAGGATGCAACACAGATACGACTCTCGACGACGTTAGCCGGCGTGGACCGAAACCAGTTTGTTCCCAGCAGCGTATGTTCTGCAATGCATCATGTGCAGTCGATGTTCCCAGCAAGATTCGCTGTGCAATGTGTACTAGGTGCAGTCTATGCGGTGCAATTTAGATCGAGCAATCTAGCTTGTGAAACCTGTGTGGAGCCGTAACTGTGGTGCAATCTACGTGGTGCAATCGACAAGGACGGCGTCGACTGAACGGGGTGGCGACAACGTAGCCGCCAGACCGCCAGACAGGCCCAGACGACGGGCGGCGACGGGACGGCGACGGCGACGAAGTAGCCGCCAGACCGCTAGATTTAAGTCGGGTACGTCTCTCTACAGGAGGAATATTCCAAAATATATTAAAAAATAGTACGGGATTTGTTTTAGCATGTGCTGCCGATTTGGGAGTATTATTTTGCGTATGTCTTTATTTTCACCCCAAATCCGCTTTTGCGAGGGCATGCCCGACCTACGGCTAGACAGGCCCAGCTCCTCTGAAGAGCAGCTCGAACCACCGAAAGGAGCAAGAGCCCCTCAGTGCAAGCACCGCTCGGCAGCGAGCCCAGGGAAGAGGTGAGGAGGAGAAGGTCTTCCCAGAAGGCTCGGCAGTCCTCCAGCCTTCTGGAAAGTTTCCTGAGCCTTCCCCGAAGACACAATCAAACATCAGAAGGCCGGAGGGCGTCTCAGAAGTCACGCCGCCCCCTGAGAGGGCCTTCTCCTTCTCACTTCCCCCCCTCGCTCGCCGCCGAGTTCAGTTTCCGGGTCATAACTCGAGCGGCCGTTCGGGAGGATCCGGGCACCCATGGACCGCCCTCGGCGAGGCGCAGCTGCTGGCAAGCGTCCCGAGGCCAGAAGACCGCCGAGAACCGACGAGAGCAGAGCGGCCGCAGACCTCGCAAACCTCGGAGCTCGAACCGCGCACTTCCCCCCCTTGCTTGCCGCCGAGCCTCGCCGCCGAGCCGTTGCGAGAGAGAGCCAAGACCGCGAGTCCGGCAGCGCCAGGGCA
>CAUYUJ010009369.1:375658-398158 GCA_963575745.1 Prorocentrum cordatum | reverse complement strand
AGGGCACTGCTTAGCTTTTTGCCCATACTTGTTGTTGTCCCAGCGGCGTTTCGGAGGATCTCACCAGGCAATTGAAGAGGGTGCCGAATTCAGGCCCGATGGTGTGTCCCAGTTTGAGGCATGTGCTCTCATGGACGAGACTGTGCCTCGTATTCCTCGGAATCTGATCCATGTCTAAATTGGTGGTGACCGCCAGCGTTGGATTTCTGGGTCAGGTGACCGTCAGGTGGGAAAGTTGTGGAATGATATCGCTACGCTGGTGCGTGCTACCATGACAACGGGGGTTGGACAGCACAGAGCGGCGGGAGTGTTTTCGAAAGTAATGACTCTTGACAAGACATCGCTTTTGTTCACCCTAAAGCACCATCATAACGATGCTTTCCAATACCTGTTCGCCCATCCGTCGTGCAAGCGCGTCGCGTGGGAATGCGCGGAAGCGCGGGATTTGTTCGCGTCATACATCATCAAAGCGAGTCGTTTTGCCACGCTCTTACACAGCCAACCTCCCCGCGGCTCCGCCGTCGGAGCGGGAAGCCCGGTCGAGCGCGAAGACGCTGAGTCGGCGCTTGAGCAACGCCGGCATTTCTGGACAAATTGTCGCCCACACGGGAGGTGCAAGATCCCATCTCAAGCGCCGAGTTCCAAATATTTGCCCAAGACCTTGACCCGACTATTTTCCTTGCGCCCCAGGCGCGATCATACCCAATGAGTCGCGTGAGTTTGCCAACTTTATTGCGGGGTCCCAGAAATTGCAAATTGGGGGGAGATCCTACCCCGGGTCCCTCCAGAATACATCGCGGGCACGCCCCCTAGCGATCGCAAGTTTATCACTGCCTCATCTCAGATTCTTGGCGACGCGGCAAACGAGCACACGCGCGCCGCGGAGGCGGCCCCGGCGGTCGGCCGCGACCCAGATGCTCAGGACGGTTCAGCCGCCTCTGGAGTCACGGGCGCGGATGCCCCGCCTGCCGCGGGCGCGCCGGCCCAGGACAGTCTCTGGCGCCGGCCCGCCCGGCAGACCGACGACGCCCAGGGCGCGGGCCTGGCCCGGGCCGGCCGACCGCTGCAAGCGCCCAATCAGCACGTCCGTTAGTGGCGCCTCCTAAGAGAGTCGGGAAGACATCATCAGGCTCAGGACAGTTGGGGGAGGACTTCCGGGATATGCGTCGAAGGGAAGAGCCCTGGCTCAAGCCGCCTGGCTCCGAAAAGAAGAGGAAGAGCTGGCCCCGCCAAGTCCGGCCCGGGGCAGGCCCCGCCGCCGCCGTCGAGACAGACGACGCGCGTCGATGGCCCGAGCGCAAGCCGCGCCAAATAATCACCAGGTGCCACGACGAGAAGCTCCCCTAGCAGATGAACGCTCGAAGCATGATCGGCAGCCAGATTTATTGCTCGAGCGCCTGTTGACCAGGGAAAATCGCCGCGCTGAGTTCGCCCAGAACGGCGGCGGGCCCTCGAAACTTCCGGCCCACGACAGGCCCACCTACTCAGTGACCAGTCAGGAGAGCGAACGGCGCATGGAAGGGGGCGAAGTCGGCCCCACGAGGTTCAGATTATCAAATTCCTCCGCGGGCATTATTTATTATTCGAGATCTTTTGCGATCGAGCATCAGGGGATAGGATGCGTCGACGCTTGGCAAACTCAAATGGGCAGCGGCAAGCGCGAAGAATTCCGCGGGCAATTGCGCTTCTGCCAGGGCGACGTTTCCCTTCATTGCCACGGGGGAGAAGATGGACGAAGTGCAGAAAACGAATTGGGCTCGTCACTAGCGCGGTTCCCCCGTCCACAGTCTGCGCCCCCGCGTTGAGGGGCGCCCGCCCTCGCCGTCCGACGCTCGCACTTGGGGGCTTCAGAACGGACGAGTCGGAGTTCATTGTTGGAAAGAGCAGCTGAAATCTTTGTGGCAACGCTTTGTTTTCGCGGAGTGCCTCTGGCGCGCTGCCAAGAGCATCCGCGCCCCCTGGGCGCCCAGGGTTGTGCATGCGGATGGTGGCAATCACGGGGGCCGCGAGGATCCGCGGGAAATTGCGCTGCTCGAGATTCGCCTCTACGCGTGGATTCCTGCTGCCATTCACCTGGCAGGCGATGTGTTTGCCATTTTCAACGCATCTGCGAGAATGGCGACGGGGCACGAGACGGACTTCGCGGGGGAATGCGAAAGGAGGGCCTCGGCCACCGACGAGACGCGACAGACAGGCGCCCCCGCGCGCCCTGGGGTCCACAGGATCTATTTTTCAGATCCAGGGCGGTTGGATCAGATCCACTGCGTCGGATCAGATTTGGGCTTCTGGCCCGAGGCGGATCAGATCCGACCCTTTGGATCTGATCCGCTATCTCGGATCAGATCCGTGTGCAATACACAATGATATGTAAACTGTATAAGCATATTCTTACATACTGTATAAGTATATAAAGTATATATATGTATGATATGTGTATATATATGCATATATATATACATCCATATATCCATAGGTTTATGTATATACATATATATACACATGTGCACACTGTGTGTATATGTACATACATATATATATATATATATATATGTACAAACATATATACATATATATACATACATATATATATATGTATGTAGATAGATGCGTGTATATATACTCGCATCTAAACATCGATTTATATGTATATGTAATGGATACGCGCGCGCGTCCGAGTTCTGCTTTTGGGTTCTGTATGGTCCGAAAAACAAAATTTTAAAAAATGGTGGCTCTTTAAGGAGGCCGACGGACGCATCCATTTATTTGTATTGTGGACAATACAGAACTGCGACGCGCGCGCGCGCGTCTGAGTTCTGTATTGTCCAATAGAAATCGTTACGTAATTCCAAAAACTGAGTTCACAACTTCTGTGGTTTATTAAGGAGGCCGACGGACGCGGTGGCTTAGTTGTATTGCGGGCGATGCAGATCTCAGGCGCGCGCGCGACCCCTGAACGTGTGTGTGTTGCGTTGTGGCGTGGTGTGCTGTGTGTTGTGTGCTGTGTTGTGCTGCGCTGTGCTGTGCCATGTCGCTCCTGGCCCATAGGCGCTTACTTCAGCAGGCTGGCGGAATGGCGCAAGCCGAGCACAAAAATCAGCGGAGCGGCGGAAGCCATCGGAATACAGTTTCCGCGGAACGGCGGAAGCCATCGGAAAACAGTGGTTATCTAAATCGGAAGCGGCCCAAACAAGATGGCCCCGTTTTAAGGCGACCAAGACAGCTTCCAAGGCATCCAGCGTAAGTCTTGGCAGGTTTGCTTGACACGGTGGGACAGCCAAGGGGCCCAATATGGCTTATCTTCCTCCTCGTTGTCCCCCTCTCTCATTTCTTGTTCTCTTTCCGCACCCTCATCTTCCTCCTCCCTTTTGTCGTTTGCACGTCTTCTCTTGCATTGTGTTTGTTCTTCTTCTTTTCCTTGTTTCCCGTATTTCTACTCACCCTTAGCATCATCTTTGTTTTTATTTTTTCTTCCTACCATCATATTTCTTAGTTTTGTCACGTTTAGTTTCCCCTTTCCCTTCTACTTTCCTTGGTCCCCTTCTCCTTTGAGTTTTGAGCTTTGGGCGAGATATCGGGACCGCTGGCATCCAGAGGGAAAGTGTTCTAAGACAGCGTGTGAGCACGTGCGTGCTGGAGCTCACCTGTTTTTTGGACGCCCGAAATGGGTACCGAAAGAATGGGTACAATGCCCAACAGCAAGTGTTGTCCCAAACCAACAGCGGCCGCTGTTGGGCAGGCGGCCTCCTGTCTCGAATGGACACAGGCCGCGGCGGCGTGGACAGCGAGCCCTGTTCAAAATGAACAAGGTCCGCTGTTGGGCATTGTACCCATTCTTTCAGTACCCATTTCGTGCGTGCAGATGTTTGAGCTCGTGAATGCTGGAGCTCATCGGTCTTCGCATCCCTCGGAGATTCCAAAAGGGTTGGGTTCCTTCTCTGAAGGATGCGACGGACGTTGACCTCAAGAATTCTCTTGCTCAAACGGTGTGTCTGACATGGCCATGGTGAGCATGACGATGATGGTGTTGATGATGATGTCGTCTCCGCAACCATCGATCTGACAGATGCGACACGTGCACTCGCAGTGAAACGTCTTGCACCGATCGGCCAGGAGCGAACTGCGTATCACCAGCGAGGAAGTTCAATCACCCCTCAGAGTCGGTTGGAATCTCGTGCCGCATTTGTTCAACGAGATCGGTGTCTCGAGCCTTACGGCATTCATCACCATCGTAGGCTGCTTGCGCAAGGCTCACGATCGAAGACACACGCTTCTTTAGCACACGGAGTCGGACCCCTTGCCTGAAATTCTTCATCCTCAACACGCGCACCAGTTTGAGCAATGCACGGAAACGCCTCTTCACGATGGGGTTCGATTTGGTGATGTACACGGGAACTTTGGTCGGCTGCCATCTCAGATTCTTTTTGTTTGGCCATCGGGTGGTGTATGCTGGAGTTGAAAATCGATGGAGTTGAAAACCGCCCAAATGGCTCGAGCACGAACTGCCTCTACGGAATTGTTGTGCCCAGGGTGGTTGCCAAGTGTTGCATAGCATTGCGTAGCATTGCATCGTATTGCCACGCCCAGCATAGCATAGCGTTGCACAGCCTGTTTTGTTACGTCCAACTTAGCATTGCATAGCGTTGTTTGTTGCATCCAACGTAGCATCGCACAGCGTTCCAGAACCTAGGATAGCCGATAGCATAGCATAGCATATCATAGCATGTTCCATGCAGCTTCATTCGCATAGCATGCGCAAGCTCCCGATGCATCAGTCAGTATACTTGTTGTCTCTATGCCGTCCGAGCCGCGCTAGGTCACACCCACCCGCAGGGGAAAGCCAGATGCGCTTGGTCGCCACGGTTGGGACTCCTCCCCCCCATCCTCCTCCTCCTCCTCCTCCTCCTCCTGCTTCTCCCCTTCACCCTCCTCCTCCTCCTCCTCCTCCTCCTCCTCGTCCCCCTCCTCCTCCTCCTCCCCCTCCCCCTCCTTCTTCTCCGCCACGAATGGATTCGGCTCGAGTTCTTTGTCAGAGCTGGCTCCCAACAAAGGGAGAGAAAGAAAGAGAGAGAGAGAGAGAGAGCGAGAGAGAGAGAGAGAGATACCAAGAGCGAGAGAGAGAGAGAGAGTGGGTCAGGTGGATGAAGGGTGATGCATCTTCTCTTACTCAAGGTCAAAGACGCTTCGGCGTGTAAATCCGAGAGTCCAATCCGAGATCGGCGATGATGTGAAACGACTTAAACACTCGATGCTCGAACTTGTTGGCATGCGCGTGCTCCGCAACGGTTCTGAATATCAAATTCAGTGCCTCATCTTTCCACACAGCATACCAAGTTGGATTTCCGTGCCATTGGATCCTGGTGGAACTTCTCGGACAACCGACCGACGACGGGCACGAGGACGAGGAGCAGGAGCATCCGAGGACGAGGGGGACAGGGAGAGGAAAGGAGATGAGGAGGGGGACGCGGAGGAGGAGGCGGAGGAGGAGGCGGAGGAGGAGGCGGAGGGGGAGGAGGAGACGAGGAGGAGGATGAGGAGGAGGAGGGCTAGTAGCCCCTCGCCTCCTCGTCCTGCCTCCTCCTCCTCTCTACCTCGTCCTCGTGCCCTCAGTCGGTCGGGTGTGCGAAGCCCCGCTCCTCTCCGCAAGGTGGGCGCTGAAATGAAACTTAGGAACGAAGTGCACGTGGGCGCGTCCACACCGTAGCAGACAGGATTGCATCATGTCGAACAGTTTTTGAATGCTAGGGCGGGGCACGGCGATTGGCTCATCCTTCAGCGCAGTGTAGAAATCCCAGACAGACATGGCAGCCGCCAACACGTGTTTGTGGTATGGGATGTTGCGAAACCTGTCTTGATCGGCCAAATAAATAGCAAACTGAAGCATTATCAAACTTTCATACGATTTTACCCTCATTGTGCCACCAGTGAAAACCCCGTCGTCGTTGTACTCCGACTCCACAGGCTCCCCACCCAATGTAGATAGAGTAAGGTCACCCATTCTATCCCCCCAAGGAATTTCAGCTTTGACTTGCCACTCCATCAACATGTCCCTCATGTGCTTGCATCCCATGTCGAGTCTCGCTTCTTTGGTCCCATGGAGATTCCAGGGGTTCGATAATATTATCCTCCAGATAATCGTGCTCGCAATTCTCATAATTGGCCCACCGCAAAGCGTGTGCATTGTATCTATTGCGCAGCCTGTTGTAGGATCAATACCTAAACCTGAAAACAATGGATTTCTATGAACTGCAGGGCCACACCTCTTATTTGTCTCGTCCTTCTGAAATCTCCACATCACAGCTTTGAAAGGTGGCTTTGCATGAAACACTTGCTGTGGATTTTGGAGCGTGTCCGACTGAGTTAGCACGTCTCCTGCTTTCAAGGATAGGTGATCGAACTCGAGATCACTGTGCAGCGTTGGGCCATATCCTGTTTTGCCTTTGTTGAGCGATATCTTGTTGACAAGTTTTTGCAGGGTTGCGTCGTCATCCACATCCAAAGTGAATTCACACATCTTGCAAAAATCTTCATAGTCCCCCTCTAACACGGGTTCCCAAGGGATCTCGCTCAAGCTCATTTCGGCATACCCATCATGCATGCTATGCTTCGTGCAGCAACAGAAGGGGCAAGGATTGTTTTTAGAACTGACGCTGGGCAACGCGTGCGTCGACCCCACGTCCGACCAATCCCCCTTAAGCCAACACACTTGGGCGTTGAAGCCTAAATCCTCACCGAAATCGTTCAATGCAGTTTTCATGATATGATTGGCTGGCCATGCGTTGCCATTCACATCATGCAGAGGCCGTCGTCCATTGGCAAGAGCTTTGAAACAATAGTGTAGATATCTCAATATCGCCCACATCGAATGCCAGCCCCTGCAACCGCACCTGCAAGACTGACTGTGGCGCCAAACCGCCCCGAGGTGTCGTTTTCCAGTGGCGACGTTTACTACCCAAAACCCCGTCATAGAGTCGACGTTGCTTGCCAATGGACTCTGGTATCTGACACCGTCCGTGTACAGTGCCAGAGGGATCGGCGCGCGGCGCTCGCTCCTCTCGCATTCCTTAAAAACAGGGTGGCGGTGATAGCACTCTGGCCATTCCATCGCCGCAACTTTATCTAAAAGCCCAGGCGTTGATGCAACCTCATCTGCCAGGCTCTCGAATACAAGGAGGACCTGAATATCAACACTCAACTCTAAACCCTTTTTCGGAGGTGCCGAAGGAACGTTGATCATATCATACAAACGTGTGTCCGAAAAAGCTGAGTCAAGTTTTGTCTGATATTTTCCGCTTTGGAGGTCTGGTGGCAAGGCGTATTTTGCAAACTCTCCTCCCACGCAACCCGCCGCATCAGCGTGATGACACGCGATTGCAAAGTCTCGAGCTGAGATCTTCCCCACGGCGTATAATGACTTCAGATGGTGCAACAAATTCCAACCAGCAATCCGAAGATCATGCATCATATCATTGTATTCTTGTTTTTCGTACGCAGGCACGTAAGATTCAAGATCAATGAAACGGCGCCGTCGTTTGAAACTTTGGCCATGGGCAGGTGTGGGCATCATGGCGCATAAACCTGAGGCGAAACGCTTGCGGAAAATGTCAGTGGGGTTCCGTCTTCTCTCTCATTCTCTCAAGGGCCCCCATGTTAGTCCTCAAGGTTTCTAGGGTGGATCGTTCAGGGGGCTGAGATACTTAAGAGGCAACCTCAGAACCCTTTGGATTTGCCCTCCCCCCCTTCCCCCACCGAAGACAGCCCTCCTAGACATGCCCCAAGACCCCAATCGCCTAAGCTCGCCAAGACCGTAAGACTCCCACACCAAGACCACCAAGACTTTAAGACCCCACAACCTTAAGGACTGCACATCTCCCAAGAACCTCGAACCCCAGGGCCCCAAGACTTCCCCAATCCGAATCGCCAGGACCCCAAGATCCCCAAGACCCCATGTCTCCGATCCCCAACAGATCCCCAAACAACACAATCCCAAAGAGACCCCAGGACCCCCAAAGAGACCCCAGGACCCCTAACGCCGTATCCTCCCGCCCCCCCGAGCCAATCGACTTACCGCGAGGCATCCCGCCTGCGGTCTCGAGTCGGCCCGAGGGGTCATGGAGTATATGGCGATGGGGAGGGTGAGGCGGGGCGTCCATGAGCCTGTCCAGACGCGCCGATTCGCGAAGCACGATCAATCGGCACTCACAGCCGCAATTCTGCATGATCCCGAGGCTGGCAGTACCCAATCCCTGTAGGACAGGGGGTGAAGGGACGATGAGGATCAGGTAGGGAGGAGATGGCTGGGAGGAGGAAGAGGAGGTAGGCAGGGAGGAGGAGGAGGTAGGGGGAGGAGGAGGTGGGCAGGGGGAGGCAGAGAGGAAGGAGGTATGGAGGAGGAGGAGGAGGAGGTAGGAGGGAGCAGGCATGGAGGAGGAGGAGGTAGGCAGGGAGGAGGGAGCTGGCAGGGAGCAGGCAGGCAGGGATCAGAGAGGGAGCAGGCAGGCAGGGAGAAGGGCAGTCCGAAGCGGTTCGGAGGAGGATCAGGTGAGGGAGCAGGCAGGGATTTGGTAGGTCAACAGAGATTGCCGAGATAACGGCCTGATCCGCCCGATCAGTGTAGGAAAATTTGGTTGGTCACGGCCCCCAGCGGTTCTGATCAGTCAATCTCGGGCCAGCCCCGACTCAACGGACCTCACCGGGTCTCAACGCGTCGCGTTGAGACGCGTTGAGTCTCACCATCCCTGTAAAAACACAGGGTCCCAGGGCCCACTCAACGCGAATCACCGGGTCTCAACGCGTCGCGTTGAGACCCGTTGAGTCCAGCTTTTTCCGTCACAGGAAGGGTGATTCCAGGTTTTTCCGTCCCAGTCCAGGTTTTTCCGTCCCAGTCCAGGTTTTTCCGTCCCAGTCAAGGTTTTTCCGTCCCAGTCCAGGTTTTTCCGTCCCAGTCAAGGTTTTTCCGTCCCAGTCAGAGTTTTTCCGTCCCAGGAAGGGTGAGTCCAGGTTTTTCCGTCGGTTGAGGTGTCGGTTGAGGGATCAGGGCCTGCCAGCAGCGCTCAGCATGCTCTCGGCGTGCTCCCCACACGCCCGCATGCCTGACCAGGGGCTGGAGGCCTCCCCCCACCTCTTCCTCCTGGTCCTCAGGGTCCGTCCTTCCCTCGAGCCCTGGGGTCCTGAGACGTTTCCGAGCTCCTCCTCCTCCTCCACCTCCTCCTCCTCCTCCTCTCTCCTTTCCCTCCTCATCTTCCTCCTCCTGTTTCCATCTTTCCCCCTCTCTCTCTCCTCCTCCTCCTCCTCCTCCTCCTCCTCCTCCTCATCGTCATCATCATCATCATCATCATCATCATCATCATCATCATCATCATTCTCATCCTCATCCTCATCCTCATCCTTTTCCTCATCCTCATCCTCTTCCTCCTCCTCATCCTCTTCCTTCCTCCTCCTCCTCCTCCTCCTCCTCCTAGTTGCGCCTCCCGTACGCAGCACCCCGCGTGCTGCCCATCTCCGTGACGCCGAGGCCCACGGAGTGCACGATCGTCGCGAGGACGATCAGGCCGCAGACGAGCTCCGCATGCGCTTCTGGCCATCTGACTTGTTCGCGAGCTTCGCGCTCTCGGTGACCCACGCGTCGTGCATTGACACAATCATACGCGTCGCCTTCACGAGCTTGTTGCTTCCAGGGTTCACCTTCTCGCTGAAGTCCTGCAGCCAGCGCTCGAACTGAGAGATGGCATCCTCGTTCTTCTTCGCCTTGATCTTCTGGAGCATCTCCGCGACGTCGCCGCTGATGAACTTCGAGAAGTTCACATTGCTCTTCAGCTCCTTGTCGAGGTTCTCCCTGGCTTTCAACACCTTTCCGATGTGGCCTGGCGTGTCGAACACGGTCCAGCTTTCGTCGGTACCTTTCACGTCGGAGATCAACGCATCTGCTGCGGTGATGGCCATGCTGTAGGCGAGCTTGGCAGCCTTGGCATCGCTGATCAGAGAGTTCGCCTTCCTCTTCTTGGGTTGCTCTTCTGGAGTTGGAGGCTCTGCAGCTGGCTGCTCAGGACCCTTGCGCCTCCTCCTGCGACCCTCAGGCTCTGTGGGAGGCTCTGGCTGCGTCTCATCCTCGGCTTTCGGCTCTGCCGTCTCCTCTGCCTTCTCCTCTGCCGTCACCTCGGGCTTCTCCTCGGGCTCCACCTGCGCCTCTGCAGGCGGTGCAGGCGGCGCAGGAGCCGCCTCATTCTGCAACATTGCAGCCCTCGTGCCGATGCTCAGCCAGGAGTCCTTGTTCTTGATATCGGTGCTGCCCGAGCTGTAGGCCGTCTTCGTCAGCTGCCAGCGCTCCTCGTACGACTCCTCGATGCCGTCGATCCTGTAAAGGTACAGCCAGTCCTTGCGCCACGTGCACCACTTGTAGAACGGTGGCCGCATCGCAACGCATTTCAACGTGTAGTTGATCGCGTTCTGTTCTCCTCTCTTGCCCCCGCCCTCCTCCGTGATGATGCGGTTCAGCACGTAGTAGCGCTCGTCAGAGAAGGTCCTCCTCGACAAGCGCTCCATCTTGACCTTCTCCTGCTTCCACTCCGTGAACTGCTTCTTCATCCACCTCGCGCGGAAGTCGCGCTGCGCATCGGGGTTGCGGCCAAGTGTTTTGTAGTTCTGCTTCGCTTCGATGCTCTCTTCGCTCTTGCCGTTGATGAATCTGTCCCACTGGCCGCCCGCTGGATTGCCAGCGGCACCCCGAGCATCGAATTTCCAATCCTGCGCCATCATCTGCTTGAAGAATTTCGCCCTCGGCTCATTCAAGTTCAAGACATCCATATCCGACAACAAGTTATCATTGCTGGTGGCCTTGTGGGCGTCGGCCATGAGCTTGTCCATACTCGCTGGAAGGTCGCGACCTGCGCTCATCAGGCTGTTGGCCTCATCCTCAAGCATGGCCTCCAAGTCGCGTGCTCGACCAACGTCACCATCCGAGCCTACCCAAGATGACGCAGCTGTCGATGGCACGGCTGTCGAGGCCTCGACCCCCGTCTCCTTCATCGCATAAATCTTCATGCTGGCCTCCGTCACCCTCTTGGCGAAATCCACATCCACGTCCTCGCTATCCTCGGCGCAGGCGTCTAGCAGCCCGTCTGCGTCCTCCACCTCTTGCTCCTCAATCTTCAGTTTGAGCTGGTGGAGGTAGTCCTGCTCCTCGCCATCATCGGAGCTGACCTCCACCATGTCGGCATACGGATCCTCCAGGACCTGGCTGGTGAACGCCTGGTCCATCGATGCCTCAGCCATCGTTGCATCGATCTCAGTCTGAGTAGCTGGCTGGGTGTCGGAGCTATCGTCCTCGGGCTCGGTGCCGCCGTTGCCCTCACAGGGCGGCATGAGGGCCACGGGCTCGGCGGGTTGCTCGCTGTCTGCCTCGACCCCGAGCGTCTGGGTCTCGACGGGGGAGCTGGGCACAGTCTCGTCGGGACCCTGATCATTGCTGTCAGGCAACGACTCTGGCTCCTGAGACGCCATGGTCCCGCGCTGCGCAGGTCTGTGTCCTTCGGGCCAGGGCGCCGCTCGGGCACCAGGACTTGGGCCAGAAACTGGCTGAGGGTTGGGGTTGATTTGATTCGTGTCTGAGTGCTTCGAATGTCATCTGAAAAAAAAAAAAAACTTATCCTCTCACGCTTCCCCGTTCTCTCCCTCCTCTCGCCCTCTCATCTCCCTCCTGTCCCTCTCCCTCCCCTCTCGTTCCTTCGTCCGCCCCTCCTCCGTCCTCCTCGGGGCCTCCTCTTCCTGCCAGTCCATCGGCTCCCAACTTGGGCCTCCCCGAGGCCCTGCCCCGTACGTTCAGTCGTGTTCCGTTTTTTTTTTTCTGGGCCCCCGCTTGGTTGGCAACAGCCTCGAGTCTAGCGGACGGCGTCCCTCAGATCGAGTTGGTTCATGAAGTTCTCTGGCGGCGAGTCCATGTCGGACATCTCTGCCTTTCGAGGGGAGCGATGGTGGGCAAAAGATGGACAGGTGGGGGAGAGGTGCAGGATTGGTGGCCTAGTGCGACGAGAGTTTCTTGTCGAGCTGTGCCCTCAGCTTAATGTACTCGGAGACTTCCTTAATGGAACTGTTTAAGATCGGTTTGAAAATGGGGGGGGGCGAGTGGGACCAGGCGGTCCTTTAACTTGCTGTTCTCCCTCCAGCGGCAGATGAAATCGACCCTGGCCCGTTGTATTCTGGCACGAAACACCGCTTTAGTTTTGGGGTCCATCAAGCTGCACTGTTCTGGCCTCAGCCTGTCAGACACGACCTCGGGCATGATGCTGGGAGCGGGTTCCATGTCCTCGATTCGCAGCCGAATGACCGAGAGTAAGAGAAGAAAGGCGAGGAGTCAGAGGAGGCAGACTAGGATAATGAAGAGCAGGAGGAGGAGGATGATGATGATGATGATGATGAGGAGGAGGAGGAGGAGGAGCGGCAGCAGCAGCAGACGGCTGAGGATGACCTCGGTTTCGAACTGCAGCTTTTCGATGTGATACTTGCCGTGGGCCGCCAGGAACCCATGTCTGTCGTACGTGGGGGGGTCGCAGCTGTGGTCGACGAAGTGCTGCGGTTTCGGTTCGACCGATATCGAGGGAGCTGGATGAGGATGTGAGGATACATCAGGAGAAGGAAGAGTAGGACGTCGACCTCTGCGTCTTCCCCGATAGTGCATAAGTAATACACAAGCCGTCGATATTCGGGCGGGATCTGGGGGGCAGGAGGTCAGGATAACACGGCGAGGATGAGGAGGAGAATGAGGGAGGGGAGGTGGATGAGAAGGATGAGCAGGAAGGGGAGGAGGAGAAACAGGAGGAGGAGGGGGAGGAGGCGAAGAGGGAGGAGGCGGAGGAGGAGAAGGAGGAGGAGGAGGAGGATACTACCCTTTCCATTCCCAACGCCTCCGTTGTCGCAGCAATCGGCGCTGGCGACGTAGCCGTCGGTGCTGAAGTAGCCTTCGGTGTTGGCGAAGTAGCCTTCGGTGGTGGCGAAGTAGCCTTCGGTGCTGAAGTAGCCTTCGGTGTTGAAGTAGCCGTCGGTGCTGAAGTAGCCGTCGGTGCTGAAGTAGCCTTCGGTGGTGGCGTAGCCGTCGGTGCTGACGTAGCTCTCGCTGCTTTCGCAGCTGGGCCCGCTGGCGAAGCCGCTGCGGGTCGCTTCATACCCGCTGGTTGGTTAGCAGCAATTCCGTCACCGATGTCATCGCTGTCAGAGAACTCGTCCACGGGCTCGGCCTCCTCAATATGTTCCTCCTCGTCCCCCTCAGCGTGTTCGGTGTCCTCTTCGGCGGCGTCGTCCATGTTCTGAGCCTCCACGCCCGATGGCCGTTTGGCAACAGCGGCCGGCCGCTTCAGAACTGCACAATTGGGCAATGGTTTGAACACGTGCTTTTTCTTGGCCTGCTCCGCCTCTGATTTACTCATCTCTCCACGGGCCATCTGCTCGACGAACCCCTTCATCGCCTCAATCGCTTCCTCCTTTGCTGATGGCTCGTGGTGTGTAATCACAAGTTGAAGGCGCGCGACCTCGTCCTTGGCCCCTTCTCCCCTCATCTTGATCCGCAACATGTTGACGACGTTGTCCTTCTGGGTCTCGTTCTGCTCCAGCAGCCTCCACGTAGTGCCCTTGTACTCGTACCTGTGTAGCTCATGACATCTACTTCCCTTTCGAGCTGCATGGTGCTTTTGTTGATTGAGCTCGGCGTATGTTAAGGATGGAATCTCCCATGTCCCACCGTCCGTCCACTTCGCAACCACGCAATCTGTATCATCTGCGGCGTCGTCCGTCACTAGGGGCAAAGACGGTTGCCTGACGCCGAGGCCGCCCCTTGATAAAATCTCGCAGCGGTAAGCCAACATCTCGTCCTTCTCAAACTTGTACTCGTAGTTGCGGCATGCTGAGCTTCCTGAGATACCACTTGTCGGGGCGTCATTCAGGAAAAACACAAGCCACTCTGGTGGTTCATCCGACTGCGCCGCCTTGTGTTTTATGATTGCCTGGTCGACGTCGCGCCGTAGCGCGCGCATTCTGTGCGCCATCTTGTCGCTGTATGCGTCAATCTCTGCTCCGAGTTTCCAATCCTTCTCCCTCTCACGAGCTGCAGCGGCCACTGCTCTAGCCATCGCTTTTTGGGCCATCCCATGAGGTATGCATCTGATTAACTCTTGGTAGCGTGTAATCATCGGCGTGTCCCGAGGTCCGCACAACTGGTCTCTGTAGGCGATCAGCGCAGAGCTGTCCAGGAAATCCAAACAACCTTTTTTGACAGCCTCCTGGTCTTCGCTCAAAGACATCGTGCGCAGAGCGTGTGACCAGCACGCCAGCGAAAGAAATATGGAGTGAAACAACTTCATATATACATAACTTCGTCGAAGCGTCGAAGAAATGCACCTATCGCGCCAAAACGGCTACACACGGAGGAGGACAGGCGGGGGGGAGGACGGGGCGACATTCGTATCAACCCTTGTCTTCTAACAGGGGAACCGTACGTGTGAGGGGTGTTCTGAAATGAATGGTGTTTGCGCGTGCGGTCTGTGCCACTGGAGTCATCGGTGGAGCTGCCTTAGGGATGTGCCGAAATGGGTGCCGTTGACGCATGTGGCCTGTGCTGCTGAGGCTTTCGGTGGAGCTACCGAGGGGTATCTGTCAAAAGAAATACCGCCGACCCCTTTCAGACGGCCGCCAAGCACGTGATCAGAATTCGCCGACCTGGGGAGGTCGCTAGGCGTGTGAGGCTTACGCTGAATAAGGAATTCGCCGACCTCATAAGAGGCCCCCAGGCGTGTGAGAACTATCATATGGGTATCGTATGGACGCTACACAGCAAAGCGCACATATACTTTAGTGTAATATTTAACAGATGTTGCACAATTGTATGTTCTCTTAACACAGCTAGAATATATATATATATATATGTATATATATATATCATAACATACCATGTGTATACATACTATACGTACACTATGTCACGCGTACACTATGTATCATTGTATGCACAGATGCACACGCTGTGCACTACACAGTCTATATATATATACATATACATAATATATGTATATGTGTGTATGTATATAAACATATATATATAGAGAGATATAGAACAATACATGCATATGACTAATACTACACACTTGTTGGTCGCGCGGATCAGATTTGATCGCTCGGATCAGATTTTGTAGTTTGGATCTATTTTGTCCTCGCGGGAAACCGCGGATCAGATCCGACCTCTTGGATCTGATCCGAGCCGTTCGGAAACGCAGGATCTGAAAAATAGATCCTGTGGACCCCAGGGCAGTCACATGTTCGCATTCGCAGGCCATCGCAAGTTCCATATGCCTCCTCTCCTCCCTCGCGCGCCAAAGTTCGATAACGCGCGGGAACCATTGGTCCGGGAGAGGCGACGGGGCGCGCGCGCCGAGCCCAAGGCTCACCGACTCGCCGGCGCAACCAGCGATTCCGGGCAACCCGCGGCCCCTCGAAATGCCGTTTCAAACGATGGTTATGGACCGCCCGCGGCGCCACAATCTGCCGGCTCAGCCAGCGATCTTGAGACGCCCGCAGCGCCTCTGCACGTTGGATTGCCCAGCGGTCCTCAGGCAGCGCCCGCTTTAACCAAGACGACGCCATTCCCGTGGCCCGCGCGGCCAGCATCGTTGGCTCCGCCAGAACAAGCGCGCAGACCATTGAAGGCGCCTCCGCCTGGGGTTTGATCGCGATCTCGCCCCCCAGTGCCGCCGCCGCCAGTTCCGCCGAATAGCGCGAAGCCCGCCGCGAGCAACCTGACCCCGCCGTCGGTTCAACCGACGGCGACGGAATAGCCGGCGAACTATTTCACCTGGAGCCCAGCGTTGCTGACGGCGAGGAAAGGAGACGATTGTGCCCGCGACCTAGTCAGAAGCGAGGTCCCCATCGAAGTCGACATGCCCGATGCAAGTGCATTTGGAACCGAGGCACCAGACCGAGAGATGACCCCCGCACCGTCGCAAGGAGATCCCCGCCCTTCGGAAAACGGGCAGCTGGGCAGGCCGGCCCGCGAGTCCTCGCCAGCGGAAGACCCGGCGGATGATTGGGATGACGCGACGGACTTCGCGCCATCGAAGGACGCGGCTACCAGGGCGCCCCGCAAGATTCGGGGGGCGCAGTTCGGAAGACGCGCGCGCGCGGCGTCGAAGAGACCCGCGCGCCCAACATCACCTGTTGGGGCCACGGAGCGGGCGCCGACCCAACGGACGTTAAAGCAATCAGATCTCACGCCCACACTCGGTGAACGCGCTGCCTGCGAGGCGTCGAAAAAAGGCGGGGCTCGCGCCGTCTTCCTGGCGCCCCGAGTCGGACTCACATGAACTTCGAAGAGGCATTCGCGATTGCAGTCCAAGAGGGCATGGATGCTTATTCTGGTCCGGGCACGCCAAGGCCCGAGGCTCCTGCTGGACTAGTTTAATTGGTGGCCGCGCAGGAAGACGCCACTTGCGTTGCCGGCGGCGACTCCGCTGCTGCGGGATCAGGACAGGAGCCGGAAGACATGGCTCAGCCTGTGATGATCTACCTGCCCCTGGGCCTGAACCAGCCCCCATGGATTCTTCTCTTCCAGCAGAATGTGGAAGTCCCCCATCCCCTGGAGATGTCGAGGCCGGTCATGGCGAAGAGATACCGCCAGGAATGACAGAAGCCCCAGCTGTCGCGCCCAATTCAACCAGGAGTGGGCGGCTGGAACCAGAACTGTTCGAACTTAATAAAGCAGGCGGGACCATGTAGACCCAGGAAGCACATGGCATCCAGGGCTCAGCCCCGGACGACCTGGTTGGATGGCAGGGGAGCTGCCGACGCTGCTCAACCGGAATCGACCAGGAGGAAGCACCGCGCGATCGGTTGCGCGCGGACGTGGGCCCCGAGGAAACGACGCCCCACGATGAGGGCAATGCCGATGTCGGGCCAGGGTGCGCAGAGGAATGGCCTTGTAGAACTAGCCCACCGGCACAGCCAGACAGGGCGCAGTTACCACCGGGCGCTCCTCTCCCGCAAGGGCCAACGGACAATTTCCATTACCCTGACGCGACGACCATCAATTCGTTGTTTCCGGCGGTGGAGGAGCAAGATGCGGCAATCAACCGGGCCCCGCCGGCAATCAAGAAGGACGCTGATCAGGCATATGCGTCTGGGCCTGTTCCTGGCGGCCTGGCGGCCGCGAGGTTGAGCACTGCGAAGATCCCGCGCAGGAGCGCTCGGCTCGCGCAAGGCCCCGTCGACGCATGCTTGGCCACGCTGTCAGAGCTCAACTACCAGAAGCTGTAGAATACATTCATGCCACTTACTAACTCGCACGAGTGTGTAGGAGAGTTTCGCGCGCGATGGCGAAGGCCCCCGCGCCCCTCGAGCTGCGCGCCGCCCAGGACAAAACTGGGTGCGGGACGGGTATTCTCGTTTTCTGTTCGAGGATGAGTGCTTGGATTCACGCGGAGGCCACGTGCATCGGGGATGTGATCTTGAATCTTCTTAGGCACAGCTCGCTTCGCGCGTGGAATCCAGGAGGATGGCGTTCATTCTTAGATGCCCATCTGGAGCCGACGCGGGGCGAGCTCGATCACGAGACGCTTGCCCTGTCAACGCACGGTCTAACAGCGCGTTCTTTTGCTTAGAGAGCCTGCTGTTGCACGCGGCCTGGTCGAGGGCTATTCAACAGTCGATGCAGGGGGGAGTTCAATGCCCAGCGGCGCTGCTCGGTCTGTCACCCCCCCGGACCATGGCATGGTTGGACTGCTCTTTGCAGTTGGGGACATACTGGACAATCTGAGGAGCGCTGACGCGATCCCACACTGCCTAAGCCCGCGTGGGCTCCCCGTCACGGATGCCCGGCTGCCCCGCGCCGCAGCTCCCCTGGCTGGTTCAGGCGGCCGGGTGGGGCCTTGCGCGCCGCCGCCCAGGGGTAAGTTGAATCCAGCGTTGATAGAATATCCCCGGCACGTCCGCACAGCCCACCAGATGCAGCGGGAGCGCGCCGTGGTTTTCAATGCCAAAATATGATGGATACACGAATGTCGAGTCTCCCCGGATCGGTCGTTGATTTCAAACCCGCGTCCTAAGAGGGTTGACATTTCGAAGCATTGCGCTGTCCCACATCAAGACGCAGGAGAAGATTCGTCGGACCATTTGGGATTTCATGATCGGACAGGCGTGGGCGTGCCTGGATGGCAATTCTCCTCCTGGTCGGATTGTTGCAGGCCTCCGATCAGACGAGCGCGCGCATCCGAACGCCTCATTCGAGTGGCGGCTCGCTGAACACCCCCAGTCGCAAGATCGCGTTTCCCCGGGGATTTTCACAAGGGCTCTCGCGGACATGCCCGAGATAACGGACGAAGACGAAGCCAGCGCGGGCCTTCGCAAGTTCCGATCAAGGCTCGGGGCGCGCCCGTTCCGTTTCATTTCCGCCCCCGGACTCGACGCCAAACGCATTTTCTTCGTAGGCGGGATCGCGAAGGCGATTGAGCTCAGCTCGAAGCAGCGCGGCCTAGAGCTCATCATGGAGGACGAGAGCCCCGCTGCCCGATCTACCCCAGAACAACGCAAGAGGCGAGGGGCTCCCGTCGGCACCGCCGATGATAATCTGCACTTCTGCATGCCATGCATGGCAAGAAGGCATTGCGCACCTCGACAACGAGCCTGGGTCCGCGCCCTCGCGGGACGCGTGGAATCCCACCGGGGCTTGCGGTTCAAGAGGAGGTTAATGGCGCGCGTCAGGTTCAAAGGTATGTTACTCCCTTGACCGAGTGGTGGAGCGATCTGTGGAAGTTGAGAGCGATCAGTTTTCAGCGCCCACGCCTTGCCCCCCGTTGGCGACGATTGATTGGAGGGGCGCGAGGGGCGAGATCGCCGCCCCCGAGGCGGGCAGGCATGGGGGGGGGCGTAGATTTTGGGCACGGGAAACACAATCCTCACGGAGGCGCGGCTTCCACAGGAGGCTGCGGGTCTAGCCGGCGGCCTCGAGGACCGCGCCGGACAGCGGGGTTCCGCGCCAGCGGATCTGAAACTACAGGCGGGTGATCCGTCCGCGGTCATGGGCGTTTTCCGCGATCGGCCGCATTGAACCTCCGAGTCGGTCACGCGCTGCTGAACTTGCCCCCTAGCAGTGGAAGCTGCAAGGCCTTTGGCGCGGGGCCAGAGGGAATCCGCACAGCCGGCGGAGCCGCCTGCGCCCGCTGCTCTGGATGATCCAGATGATCATGAGAAGGGAGTCGCATTTCCGCTCAATCTTGCCGCGGCGACCCCCGCGCGCGTTTTAGAGCCGCGCTGCGGGCGTAGTACCTGCTGGTGGACAACATATGGAATTTCGAACATCCCTTGGATCGAACGACGGGCCTCCTCCCCCAACCTGGCTGAAGACCCCATTTTGGCGATGTGCACCATGGCGTCTGAGTCGCATGCGATTAGTGCGGCATGTCAATGCATGGTGGAGTATCCGAGGAAAGGCAGCAACGATGCGAACACCACTCCGTTCAAAGTCTTCATCAGTTGCGTCGATCACTTTTGGAGATCCCACATAGTTCTTGGGGACATCTGGGAGCGCATTGCGACGTTCATGTCGGCGGGCCGTTATATTGTCTTCCCGATTGGGCATTGCCCACAACCAAAAAAAATAGACGCCTGCGCGTGCGGCGCGGATTCGATGGCGGCGGTGTCGAGTTCGGAGTCGGTTGAGGCCTTGATCGAAAGTCTGGCGCTGCACCTCAGGTCTCAGATACGCAATCTCGCCGCGCCGATCCATTCTCTCACCGTCGAGATCGGCGGTCGATTCAAGTGGGCCGCAGGGACTCATGGAGACTACGCCGAGCTTCGGGGCCGAATGGTGGCAAAGTATGATGAGCAAACTGCCGCGATCGCTATGGGCGTGGACGACGCGGCCAGTTCAACTGGCATAGTGGGACCGACCGTCCTAGCGCCGCCCAGCGAGGCAGGCGCCGAGGCCGTCGCTGGCATAGCCAGCGGCGTTGCCCCGGGCTTTGCTGCCAGTTCCATCGGCGCACCCGCGCCGGGGGCAGTCGCTGATTCGATCAGCGGCGACCCTCCTGGCACAAATGTTGCGATGGACGTTGGCCTTGCTCCTGGCGCAACCGCTGGCTCAACCACTTGTCCAGCGCCTTCTCTCGGAGACGCTCGCCCCCTTCCGCCGGCGCCGCCTGCCCGTCGCACTAACCGCCCGCTAGCGCCGCAGAGACCCTCTCCTGGCCGCACCACCGAAACGCCGCCGCCGCAAGCCAGGCGTCATGGCGCATTCCGGGCTGGCCTTGCAGCGACCCCGACGGAAGCTCCATCAGTCGCTCCTGCATCCGCGGCGAACACATTGTAGCGCCGCGTGATCCAGGACATGCCGACGAAAATTGAGAGCGGGAAACGAGCCGCCGTTTTTGGGCGGGCCCAGGTTGCCACGCACACAACGAACAGAAGAGGAAGAGGAAATGGTAGTTAATGGTGGAGCAGCTATGGTTACCATCGAAAAGAATCCCCTTTCGAACATGATTGGAATCGCAAAGGCAAAGGGAAAGGACATGACATCACATCACGCTCGGCCGAGAATCGGACGCAAAACAGCATGATCTCTTCGGCTGCAGATAACCGAAACACGCGCGGCTGATCAGGGCTTTGTCGCGGATCTGGCCACGGCAGGGAACGTGCGGCTTAGCCGCGCGTTACCTTGTACCTTGGTCTGGCGATTTATTTCATGCGTGGGATGCGTCAGTTTGCCTCGGCCCGCTGCAAGAACTCTGCCAGTAGCGGCTGCCATCCCGCCTCGCGCGCCGTAAAAGATTGCCGAGGCACGCGCCGGGGGCGGCCCTGCGCCCAGGGATGGCGCAAGTTTGGCGATTCAGAAGTGAGCTGCATCCAGGCCCACCCCCCCTGCCGTCGGCGTAGTTCTACATTGCTCTAGCCCGCTGAGGAGACCGACCCATCGATGATAATTACACACGAAACACACACCATGCAGCATGTCAGAATCCCCCAATCTTTTTACAGATCGCCGGGGCAGCAAGATGGGGGAAGCGTTTGGGGGGGGATGGGGGGGGGGAGGGCTGCAGACAAAGACGAGGAGTAGGAGGGGGAGGAGGAAACGATCATTTTGAAAGAGGGGTCTGGGCCTGGATCCAGACGCAGGCCCATGGCTCGCTTGCCAAAAAGAGGGTCGGATAGTCAGACTCTGCGGCGACGGCGAGGGCGCCGGCTGGCTGAATCCCGCGGGGGGCCACGCCCACTTCGCCCAGTTCAAGGCGGAGAGAGTCGGCACCTGCATCCCCTTCGGCTTCGACGCCCAGGCCGCGCAGTGCGCCCGCGCGTCGCGCTCTGATATGCGACGCCGGGGCTGACTGACGCGAGGCCGAGTGAGCGGCGGAAGAAGACGGAGTCGACGGCGCCGACATTTGCGCGCAAGCCTCCCGCGCAATGTCGCGCGCGGGCGCCTTCGCTTCCAGCGCGGCGCGCCGCGCTAGCGGCCCGCGTCGGCCAACGCGCGAGGTCGCAATGCCATCCGGCGCAGGACCCGCCCCTATTTCGCCGCCCAAGCAGAAGAGCCTGCGGGCGAGAGGAGGGGGGCAGGACAGGCGCGACCCACGAAGAGATTAGGGACAACGAAGGGCGCAGGAGGAACATGGATCGCAGCTCGAGGCGCACGCGGACACGCGCATGCGCGCGCGCACGCGCGCGCACACCCACACACAAGGCGCGCGCACGCACGCGCGCACGAGCGCACGCGCGCACGCGCACGCACACGCACACGCACACGCATGCGCACACGCACGCACACGCACACGCACACGCACGCGCGCACCTGCACGCACGCGCACGCGCACGGGCACGCGCACGCGCGC
The DNA here is from genome assembly GCA_963575745.1 of Prorocentrum cordatum. Taxonomy (NCBI): domain Eukaryota; class Dinophyceae; order Prorocentrales; family Prorocentraceae; genus Prorocentrum; species Prorocentrum cordatum. The sequence goes on along the minus strand of CAUYUJ010009369.1, from coordinate 376,310 downwards.
GCACGCGCGCACACGCACGCGCACATGCACTCACACACAAACGCACACGCACACGCACACGCACGCGCGCGCCCGCACGCACACGCACGCGCACGCGCACGCGCGCGCACACGCGCGCGAATTCGAACACGCACGCGCACGCGCGAACACGCGCGCGGGCGCGCGAACACGCGCGCGCATTCGAACATGCACGCGCGCGCGCACACGCGCATGCGCACGCGCACGCGCACACGCGCGCGCACACACGCCCACGCTCACGCACGCGCGCACGCACGCGCGCACGCACGCGCACACGCACACGCAAGCGCACACGCGCACGCACATGCACACACACACACACGCACACACGCACATACACGCTCACACACCCGCACGCACGCACGAAAACACGAACGCGCGCACGAACGCACGCGCACGAACGCATGCGCATTCGCGCGCGGGCCCGCACGCGCGAACGCACACGCGCGCGCGCACGCACACGCGCAAGCGCACACACACACACACACACACACACACGCGCACACGCACATGCACACGCACGCGACCTCGCACACGCACACCACGCGCGCACGCGCACACGCACACGCATTCGCACAATCACGCGCACGCCCACGCGCACGCGCACCTCCAAACGCGCGCGCCTCACGCACGC
>CAUYUJ010009369.1:270658-373158 GCA_963575745.1 Prorocentrum cordatum | reverse complement strand
CCCCGAATCATCAGGGGTAAGTCGGGTCAGGGTTAATTCGGGTTCGTTTTTCGGGAGTCCGAACCCGAGTTACACCGGACCCGAGTTACCCCGGATAGCTCAGGCGTCCAGAGCCCCACATCATCAGGGGTAACTCGGGTCAGGGCAAACTCGGGTTCCTTTTTTCGGGAATCCAAACCCGAGTTACCACGGATAACTCGGGCGCCCAACCTTTCGGGTCGGCCGAAAGGGGGGGATTGGGAAAGGGGGGGTTGCGAAATTTGCTGCATGCAGCTGGTTTCGGCCTCACCGAGGGGCCCATTCCTTGATACATGGCCGCCTCTGGCGCCGGGAGGCGCCAGGAAAATCAGCTACGTGAGCTGATTCTCAAACCCCCCCTTTGCTACCCCCCCTTTCGCACGACCCGAACGAACCCAGGCCCCTTCGGGTCATGAAAAAGTTACGAGGGGAATGTTTCATTGTGTTCAGCCTCTGGGGGCCAGCCCTGGGCGTCGGGACCGTCAAGAAACGATTCAGGATGGAGAGCCGGTGCCGGGGAACAGGTCGAGACCTTTGGGGTCGCGGCTATGAAAAACATGACGTCGGGGGTCTGGGAACGGGGACGAAGACCAACAGCAATGTCTGCCCACTTTGAACAGGACTCGCTGTCGGTGTCGCCACGGACGTTGTCCATTGAAGGCAGAAGGTCGCCGGTCTAACAGCGGCCGGCGTCCGTTTGGGACAGCGTGCGCCATTTGGCATCGCACTTCCGTACCCAAGTCGGGCGTGCCAAGCAGGGGGGCGCCGTGGTCTCGTCAGGGGCAACGCTTGGGGGGGAATGGGCTCAGGGAGAGATGCATCGACCCCAGGGCTTGGCTTAAGTCGCGCCTGTCCCTCTACAGGAGGAATATTCAAGATTAGTGAGAAAAAATAGACTGGGGACGCTATTGTTTCAGCACTTGTTTGGCCATGTGGGGGCATGTTCTGGATATGTTGTTAGAATGGCTCGCCCAAAGTCCCCCTGTGGGAGGACAGGCCCGAAGGAAGGCTTGAGGCTCGAGGCTCGAGGCTCGAGGTCTTCCTTCCGGGCGCTCTCGTCGGGCCCTCGGCGGTTTTCCGGCAGCTGCGCCTCGCCGAAGAAGCGTCCCTGGAGTGCACAGGTCGTCCCGAGTTTTGCTAGGAGGGGGGAAGCATACACAGACACCAGTCATCTTTGAGTCGGGCATGTCCCTCGACAGGGGGAATATTCAGAAATAGTCAAAATAGTCTGTTTTTTTGTAAAACTAGTTTTGATCAGTTTTGAATATTGTTTGAAATGTTGAATTTTTCGCTCAAACATCCCCTGTAGGGGGGCAGGCCCGACCTAAAATTAAGCGTCAAGCAAATCTGGGTAGTGGGGGGGGAGACGAAAATCTAGAACACACTGGAGAAAATACGGGGAACCATGGGAGTTATGTCTCTTGACGTGTGCGTCCCTGGGCCCCGTTGTAATGGCACAGACAGCATCGATGACGGGGATGGGCTTAGGGTTATGATTATCCAACCTACTTTAGCCTTGATCACCAGGAAGAATTTCGGGCACCAGAAGAGAAGTACCGAAACTCTAGGGTTTTCACGTGTCGGGCCCTGGGAGACACTCGCCCGACACTCTTTCGACACTCTTTCGACACTTTTCTGGGTGCTCGAAATTATTTAATCGCTTCGCTCATTCCGCCGGCCCTGGAGCGCTATTTGGGGCCTCTTGGGGCCGTCTTGGAGGCCTCTTGGGGGCTTCTTGGGAGCGTCTCGGGGCTCCTTGGCGGCGTCCTGGGCTCCCCATGGGGCCTCTAGGGGGCTCTTGGGGGCCCCTTGGGGCGGGAGGGGGGGTAGTCGATTGCAGCCTCCCCCTCGGAGGCCACGATCCTCGTGAGGGGTGGCGAAAACTAGCCTCCCCCCTGGGGATCGTGGGTGCTCGAAATTATTTCTGAGATGTGGTCCTTACGTACGATGGGAGCAACAGAAGCTCAGGGGGGGGGATGCGTCGGCCCCCAGTCGCCCATCTGCAGCGCCGAAGGGAGCCAGACGGCCCACCCCGCCTGGGAGACCTCGGGTCTGCCGTGGGGGCCCCATCGCGGACCTGTCGGCGATGCATCGCCGATTTAGGCCTGACGCTGCTCAGGAGGGAAAGAAACACACAGACACAATTAATCGTCGACTCCCAGGAAAATATGGGAAAATATGGGAAGTGGGGGGAAGACAAACATCCAGAAAATATGGGATCATATGGGGAATCTTGTCATTTGTGTGTATGTATTTGTGTGTCCCAGGGCCCCTTCAGTTGCCCCCCCTGCGCTGGACCCTGCTCTGCCTCGGACTGAAGGAATCAAGGATCGCATCAGCACGCGCTGTTGGAGCCCCGCGCGGAGCTCTTGGACCTGCGCTGGACCCCCCTCCCCTGGCGCGCGCAGGGCGCCAGGGCGGGCTCAGGCGCAGATCAGAGCAATCCGCGCGGAGCGTCGAAAGTGGCCGCGCATGCATGCCTGCGGCCGTGATCCTCGGCCCCCCGCCTCGGGCGCCCCCGATCTCGTGCGAGGCTCGTGTCCCCCAAGGGGCCCGCTCCAGAAGCAGGGCTCGCTTCGACGCCTCCGCTTCGATTCGATTCGATTCGATGTCGACGGATTCCGACTCCGAGGCGGTTCGACTCGGGACTCCGATCTGGGCTCCGACGTCTCATTGGAGGCCCGCCTGTCTGCCTGCTGGCCTGCCGACCTCCGCCGATCCGACTTGTCGGTTCGATTCCGGGCTCGCCTGCAGAAGGGGCCTCGCCCTCGAGGGCCGCAGGAGCCGTCACCCCTTCCGCGGCGAGGGGCGGCGGGGGGCCAGGGGAAGAGGCGGCGGAAGCGGAGCGGGGGGCCGCCCGCCGGGGGAAGCCGGCGGAAGCTCCCTCCCTCCCTCCTCCTTCCCTCCCTCCTCCTTCCCTCCCTCCTCCCTCCTCCCTCCTCCCTCCTCCTCCTCCTCCTTCTCCTCCTCCTCCTCCTCCTCCTCCTTCTCCTCCTCCTCCTCCTCCTCCTCCTCCTCCTCCTCCTCCTCCGGCGGCGCAAGCCGGCGGAAGGAAGAGCTTGCCTTCCAACAGATGGCGAGATGTTGTTGCGCAGGGTGCCTGGAAGTTGCCACGTGCTTACGAGGCTGATGCCCCCACATAAACATCAAGTTGGAAGGAAGGCAGGAGACGAAGAGGAGGAGCAAGGCGATCCCCGCCAGGCGCTTGTCTCATCCAGGAAGGCGCGGCGACGTCGCCGGCGGTGATGTTGGCGTTTCAGGGCCGACCACCTTCTGGCGGGCCCCTTCGGGCTGTGGGGCCCACAGAGCTCCGCCCACGGCGCGAAATCCAGAAGCAAGATGTCGGCGTTCCCCCAGCGTACTGATACTATGTTTATGTCGGGCGTGTCCCCCTACAGGGGGGTTTTCGACGACAGATATAGAATACTCAAAAATATTCCAAAAAGGTAAAAACAAAAACAAAAAAAACATTCAAAACATATTCCCCAGACTATGTTTGGATTATTTCCCAACCATCATGTGGTGATGGGTCCTCGTTTTGAAGAGACGGTGCCCCGCGTTCCCGCCTCCTTCCTCCCTCCTCCTCCCCCCTCCTCCCCCTCCCACACCCATTCTGGCACACCCCTCACACGTTTCGTGGCCCCATAGGGAGCTCCACCGAAGGCCCCAGTGGCTGCGTCCGCATGCGGTTCCACCCCCCATTTCGGCACACCCCTCACACGTTTCGTGGCCCCATAGGGAGCTCCACCGAAGGCCCCAGTGGCTGCGTCCGCATGCGGTTCCACCCCCCATTTCGGCACACCCCTCACACGTTTCGTGGCCCCATAGGGAGCTCCACCCCCCAGCGGTCCACCCCCCACACCCCTCACACGTTTCGTGGCCCCATAGGGAGCTCCACCGAAGGCCCCCCCGCATGCGTGGCAGCGCTCCACCCCCCATTTCGGCACACCCCTCACACGTTTCGTGGCCCCATAGGGAGCTCCACCGAAGGCCCCATGCGGTTCACCCCCCATTTCGGCACACCCCTCACACGCTTCGTGGCCCCATAGGGAGCTCCACCGAAGGCCCCAGTGGCTGCGTCCGCATGCGGTTCCACCCCCCATTTCGGCACACCCCTCACACGTTTCGTGGCCCCATAGGGAGCTCCACCGAAGGCCCCAGTGGCTGCGTTCGCATGCGGTTCCACCCCCCATTCGGCACACCCCTCACACGTTTCGTGGCCCCATAGGGAGCTCCACCGAAGGCCCCAGTGGCTGCGTCCGCATGCGGTTCCCCCCCCATTTCGGCACACCCCTCACACGTTCCGTGGCCCCATAGGGAGCTCCACCAAAGGCCCCATTGGCTGCGTTCGCATGGCGGCGCCGCACCCATTTCGGCACACCCCTTACACGTTTCGCGGCCCCATAGGGAGCTCCACCGAAGGCCCCAGTGGCTGCGTTCGCATGGCGGCGCCGCACCCATTTCGGCACACCCCTCACACGTTCCGTGGCCCCATAGGGAGCTCCACCGAAGGCCCCAGTGCTACCGTCCTCATGCGTCCGTACGCCCAGGGCAGCGTTTCGTGGCACGCCTTTCGTGGCCCCATAAGGGGCCCCACCGAAAGCGGCACCCACAAAGCGTTATTCACAATTGCATATGGTTGGGTCTTTCGCCAGGATAATTTGTGATTATTTGTGGGGTATGTTTTATTTTTCGTCGAAAACCTCCCTGTAAGGGGACACGCCCGACTTAAGACTGTGTGTGCGTCGCCCCCCAAGGGGCGACGCGCGCGCCGAGAAATCTTGTAGTGTAAGCTCCGTGGCGGGCGCTCTCTGGCCATACCGCTCCGGAAAAGATCTACTACAATATGTTTCTACGATGTGTTCAGGTCGGACGCACGCACCCAAGGAGGACACGTAGTATTAGTAGGTCGTTGTGTGTCCCAAGATGGGCTCGAGAGCATCTGGGGGCCCTGGCACCGAAGATGACTAGCCCAATGTGTGCTTACCCTGTTCGGCCTGTGCCCGCTACTGTTACACCACCTGCGTCGTATTGCAGGCCTTCGGTGGGCCCGCCTACGTTGGTCCTAATACACGTTCTGAGAATCATCGACAGGAGTTCCCGCACTACTCTGACGACTACCCTTGGATGGAAATCTACGGCAAGCACGGAGTTCCCGTCATGCCGAAGCACGCGGAGGTCATGGGCAACAAGGTTGGTTGCGGGGGCATCGAAGAAGAACAGCCGGCATCAGCATGAATGTTCGCAGGTCTGCGCGTTTCTCGGGATCGCCGTTGGACCTTTCTCCCTGGCGCGCGGAGCGCGCCCGGGGGGGCGCCAGAGGCGCCGCCAGGGGGTTCCAGCGCCAGTCTAAGAAATCCGTGCGGACCTGCGAAAGTTGATACTCACTTTGCTCGTGCTCCTCCTCCTCCTCCTCCTCCTCCTCCTCTTCCTCCTCCTCAACCTCCTCCTCCTCCTCCTCCTCCTCCTCCTAGTCCCCGAGGCGTTACAGCTGCTGGCCTCCTGGGGCCATCGAAAGCGGGCCTGGGGCGAACTCCCAGCGGGCGGATGGGCACGACCCGCGTGAGGGGGTCAGCCGCGACGGGCGGCGGGGCCGCGTGCGACCCCCCCAGTGGGGCCGCAGGTGGAGCTGGCTATGAAGAACGATTCGTGTAAGGAGCGTGTCGGAAGTCGACGAAGAAACGTTGCATACACATAAGCTGTCGGAGCTCCCCGCGGACCGTCGAACGTTTATGTTTATGTGTTTCCCCTTCCTTGACAACGCACCCACTGAGACCGAAGGTGGAGCTGACGACATGGGTGGGGGGACCGCACACGAGCACCCTCACTGGGGCCGTGGCTGAAGATCCCTGTGCGGCACGATCCGTGCAAGACCAGCGTCAACGGCAGCGGACTGCATCAGCAGCAGCCTTCAGCAGGCAGCGCAGCAGCAGCGGCTGGAATGAAGTGCCGGGAGGTGTGAGGAGCCTCGCGGCGCAGCGTGCCGATGAAATTAAGGATCGAGCTCTTCAGGAAGGTGGTGAACGCACACAGCATGGAGTTCGGTAGCAAGTCATGGGACCCTTGCGTGTCCTCGCAGCTCCATCTTTAGAGTGCATTCGCGTGCGGTAGCATCTGGTAAGCGATGATGGAGCGCCGATGCAGCGTCGATTAGCACCGCTGCAGCATCGACTAGCACCGATTAGTGTTGATCTGCGTCGATTCATAAGAGCCAGCAAGATGGCATGGGATGCCCCACGAGTTGCCACAAAAGTTGGATGTGGGGCAGAAGCGCCTGGCGATCCGGGAAGCCAGCCTGATACAGTTCTCCCTCGTCCGCCTCCACCCCTTGCCTGTACGGCGTGCGGCGCGGCGTGTTGGGGAGGCGGGAGTTCTTTCTCTCCTCCCCCCCTCTCCTGGCCGCCCGTCATCCTCACTCGGGGGCAGATTGTGTTCAAATTCCTACCAGCCCCCGCTTTCCCCCTTCTCGCTCCCCAGATCTCCAACTCCGTTATTCCCAACCATGTTCTGGGCTTGGGTCCTCGTTTTGAAGAGACATCGCCCCGCGTCAACTCACTCCCTCCCCTCCCCCCTCCTCCCACTGCCTCTGCCCTCCGCACGTCTCTGTTTCGGCCCCCCCCCCTCACACGCTCCGTGGCCCTAAAGGGAGCTCCACCGAGGGCCCCAGAGGCACTGCTCGCATGCGGCTTCCCGCCCTCCGCATGTCCATGTCGGCACACCTCTCACACGCTTCGTGGCCCCATGGGGAGCTCCACCGAGGGCCCTCGCGTGCGGCTCCCCGCCGCCCACCGCATGTCCATGTCGGCACCCCGCTCACACGCGTCGCGGGCCCATAGGGAACTCCACCGAAGGCCCCAAGGGCGTTCTTCGCATGCGCCCCCGCCGCATGTCCAGTTCGCCCCCCCCCCTCACACGCTTCGTGGCCCCACAGAGAGCTCCACCGAGGACCCCCATGACAGTGCTCGCATGCGGTTCCCTACCCTCCGCATGCCCATTTCGGCACACCCCATCAAGCCCTGCCATCGGAAGCCGTTGTCGGGCCCCGGGACACTCAAACATGGATCCGCGGCGAAAAACTTGCCCCAGGCAAACGGCCTTGACCTCTGAGGCCGCGGATTGAAAAAATATGGAGTGATGTCCCTTTGATGATGTTAAAACGTAGGGAAAGTTATTTTTCCTCGGTCTCAAGATCTTCGTTGTTTCGGTTTGGGGGTGAGGTTTGTGCTGCCCGTTTGGGGATTCTGGTTCGCGCCGTGTTCGGTTCGGTTCCGTTTGGTATTGCCGTTTGTTCTCTGTGTGGGACTACCGTTTTTTGTCGGCTTGGTCTCGGTGGACCGACCCCCCGGAAGTAAAACACGGAGATGGATCAACACGCCCCAAGATTTTGCAACATCAACAGAGCTGGGTCCCCTTCCTCCCTCCCTCTCTCTTCATGTCGCCGCCGTCGCCCCCGTCCTCCTCGAGGCCGCCCCCACAGACGTTCACGACCCCATTCGCCCGCCCCTCACCTCCTCGCAATCCTCCCTACCCTCCTCGCCTTCGACGCCGCCCTCTCCTCCTCCTCCTCCTCCTCCTCCTCCTCCTCCTCCTCCTCCTCCTCCTCCTCCTCCTCCTCCTCCTCTGCCTCCTCCTCCTCCTCCCCCTCCTCCCTCCTCCTCCTCCTCCTCCTCTCCTCCTCCTCCTCCTCCTCCTCCTCCTCATCATCATCATCATCATCATCATCATCATCATCCACCTCCTTCCTCCTCCTCCTCCTGCATCTCCTTCACCTCCTCCTCCCCCCTCATCCCTGAGAACCTCCCCGACGAAGGTCGTCGACCACGGCAGCCAGGCGACGTCCTTCTCGGGCGATCGGCTCAGCGCCTGACCCGCCCCGGCTCTTCAAAGGCCCGCGCGGTCGGATCAGGATCTGCGAGTCGGAGCGGTCCGTGCCCCATCCGCATCGCGAGGGAGGAGGAGGAGGAGGAGGAGGAGGAGGAGGAGGAGGAACGCCTAGGGAGGAGGAGAGGGCACGAGACGGAGGAAGAGGAGCAGCAGCAGGAGGAGGAGGAGGAGGAGGAGGAGGAGAGGAGGAGGACGGGGAGGAGGCGGAGAAGGAGGAGGAGAGACGAGGGAGGGGGGAAGATGGATTGGAGAGGATGGAGGAGGAGTCAAGCCAATGTTCGGCCTGGCGAGAGATGCATTGGTTTTCCCCCCCTCGGTCTTGTGACCCCCAGCCGGCATTCCAGATGCTGTTGCTTGCTATGATTCGCGGATCTCGAGAGACGCGGCTACGGCAATTTTGGGCCGCTCAATAACTCAGTTGCCTTGACCCAAGCGGAAGCGTTATTTGTTTGAGATGTTAGGATTCGCGTTGCGGTCGGGACTTGTTGGATAGCGTGCCGTTCAGACGGTTCTTGCTCACTACGCCTCGACGCGACAAGCTATCCACGTCCCAGTCCCCTGGCGTCCACGTCCCGGGCCAGTCCGCGCTCCCCGCCCCGCGGAGTGGAGCGACGCCTGATCCGCTCGCAGAGCACAGCGTGGCGCCGGGGTCGCCGCCGCGAGACGCTCAGAGAACCATTCCCCGACTGCAGCCAGGTCGAGCGAGTCAGAGGCCCCGCCTACACCCGTCGGGGGGCGGCAAAGAGGGGGGTGATGACTTGGGGGGGGGGGGATATCATGGCGTGGGCCATGATATTTCCCCGGATCTCATGGCGCCCCTTCTTGTTTCATTACGTCCCTGGCCCCCCCGCTGGGCCGCGTACATGCCGCCGGTCATGCTTTGCACCCCCCCCCCCCCTCTTGGACACCCCCCCCTTTGGCCGCTCCCGAACCCACCCTCCCTCCCACACCTCATGCACACGTGGACACTGGGCTTGGGTCGCGCTCCCACTCAGCCGACGGAAGGCGCTGGCACGCGGCCCCGCTTCCGACGACGTGGCGAAGGGAGAGCTACGTGGGCCGCGCGGAGGGGCGGGAGCGCCTAGATTCCCGACGGGCGCGGCGAGGACGAAGCATGCGCCGCGCTGACACAGCACCGCCGCGCTCACTCACAAGAGCGCGCGGCGCTGGGGCAGGGCTGGGAGCTCCAGGGCACTGTCGTACCGCATGCGCCCTGCCCCGCCCCACCACTGTCAGAGCCTCCCCGGGCACCACGGTGACCCCGGCTTGAACGGGCCAACCGACAAACCTTTTTCGATCACCAAGCCATGCACGTTCCTGTGGCGGGGAACCTGTGTTTTCATGCGGGTGTTGTGGGTTTGGGGGGGGGGGCCCCACCCTCCAGCGAGCATCCCGCCCAGGAGCCCCCCCAGGAGCTCTGATCCCCAGAACCCGATCAAGCCAAAGGAGAGCACAAGGTCTGCGATGTCACGGGTGCTGACACCACATGCGTGTCATCTGGATGTCTCGGGTTTCTGTGATGAGAAGAGGGGAAGACGTGCGTTTCCATTGGGTATCTGCTGGGGGAGATTGCTATGGCTTCGGGGGCCCTGGACCTTCGGGGGGGCCCTGGCTGGAATTCGCCGGGGCGGGGAACATCAACAAAACACATTGATTTAGCTTGGCGAAGGACCTGACCATTTGCAGTCGCGGGTGCCGTCGTTGTATGCACCGCGTTCGGCGGAGCTCCCTATGGGGCCATGAAGCGTGTGAGGGGTGTGCCAAGATGGGCGCGGTGGCCGCATGCGAGCGCTGGCATCTGAGCCTTTCGTCGATCTCTCAGTGGGGCCACGGAGCGTGTGAGGGGTGTTCTAGAATGGGCGCGGTGGCCGCATGCGAGCGCTGACATCTGGGCCTTCAGAGATGCTCCTTATGGGGCCACGAAGCGCGCGAGCGATGTGCCAGAATGGGCGCGGTGGGCGCATTCGAGCGCTGGCATGTGGGCCTTCGGTGGAGCCCCATATGGGGCCACGAAGCTTGCGAGGGGTGTGCCAAAATGGGCGCGGTGGGCGCATGCGAGCGCTGGTATGTGGGCCTTCGGTGGAGCTCCCTATGGGGCCACGAAGCGTGCGAGGGGTGTGCCAAAACGGGCGCGGTGGGCGCTTGCGAGCGCTGGAATTTGGCCATTCGGTGGAGCTCCCTATGGAGCCACGAAACGTGTGAGGGGTGCGCCCAAATGGATGCGGTGGCCGCGTGCGAGCGCTGGTATGTGGACCCTCCGTGGACTCTCTATGGGGCCACGAAACGTGTAAGGGGTGCTCCAAAATGGATGCGGTGGCCGCGTGCGAGCGTTGGTATGTGGGCCTTCGGTGGAGCTCCCCACGGGGCCACGAAACGTGTGAGGGGTGTGCCAGAATGGGCGCAGTGGCCGCATGCGAGCGTTGGCACTGCGCTATTCGGTGGAGCTCCCGTTGCGGCCACGAAACGTGCGACACCAAAGCAGGCACACCGCCCGAGACGTCCTCTTAAGCTGGGCCCCCTGGGGTGCGAACGCCAGCGTCTCGCCGGAGGCATCCTCAAAATCTGCCCCGAAAGCAACCATGTCGGGCATGCCAACAGGCAAACCGCTGGAGGCACCCCCGCAATCTGGGAGCGAACGGGCCCGTACGATACGCCCTTGGCGCCCCCACATGAGGGTGCGAAACATTTCCTCACGAACTGTTCCGAAACCAGAGGATGTTGGGCATACAGGCACGCAAACCGCCTGAGACATCCTCGCAATCTGGGCGCGAATGGGCCCGTGTCATACCGCCCTGGCCCCCCCCCCCCGGGAGTGCTGAAGCCAGCGCCTCGCCCGAGACATCCTCTAATCAAATCTACCCCGAAAGCGAATGATGTTGGGCAGCCAAACAGGCACACCGCCGAGAAATCCCCGCAATCTGGGCGCGAACAGGCCCGTGCAATACCCCCTCTGACGCCCACCCCTCGGGAGTTCTGAAACCAGCACATGCCTGAGGCACCCACAAGGTGCTCTGTTCAGCATCATCGTCATCATCATCAGCAGCATCATCACCATCACCATCACCAACATCATCAGCATCAGCAACTTCATTTGCGCCAGCATCATCAACATCATCCTCATCATCATCATCATCGTCATCGTCGTCAGCAGCATCATCATCATCATCATCATCATCATCACAATCATCATCGTCATCGTCGTCATCATCATCGTCATCATCAGCATCAACATCATCATCATCATCATCAGCAGCAGCATCATCATCATCATCGTCACCCGCATCATCACTATTATCTTTCCATCGTGGGGAAGAGGAGGAGGACAAGGGGGAGTGAGGTGTGTGAGGAGTCGGCGCGGCCAGAACAACAACACGCGCCCCCTTCCTTCGGATTGCCGTTTCAGCTTGGTTTCCGCATTGCCGTGTTCGTCGCTGTCGCCGTCGCGGTCGTCGTTGTCGCCGTGCCTGTCGTCGCCGCCGTGGCGATTGCTCTCGTCCCCAGACGTCCGGTGCCCTGGCTGTTCCAGCGCGGGGCCCCTGGAAGGCTCGATCGGTGCCCCCCCAGGGCCAGACCCTGGAAGGCTCGATCGGTGCCCCCCCAGGGCCAGAGTTTCGCCCCGGGCCGTTTCTGGCGGCGGCCCCGGGGCCCGTCGGGGGTCCCCTCCTCCTCCGCCTCCTCCGCCTCATCCTCCCCCTCCTCCTCCTCCTCCTCCTCCTCCTCCTCCTCCTCCTCCTCCTCCTCCTCCTCCTCCTCCTCTCCTCCTCCTCCTCCACCGCCTCCTCCGCCTCCTCCTCCTCCGCCTCCTCCGCCTCCTCCCCCTCCTCCTCCTCCTCCTCCGCCTCCTCCGCCTCCTCCTCCTCCGCCTCCTCCTCCTCCTCCTCCTCCGCCCCCGCCTCCGACTCCTCCGCCTCCTCTGCCTCCTCCTCCTCCGGGCCGAAATGTACGAGCGAAGATCTGTCTTGATTTTTTGTGAATCCGTTTGGGGTCGTCGTCGTCGTCGTCGGCGTGATCGTCGCAGTCGCCGCCGTGGTGATCATCATTCTCGTCGTCGTCGCCGCCGTCGTCGTCGCCGGCAGCTCAGTCAAACTCGTTGGCATCCTCGTCGCCGTCGTCGTGCTCGTCCTCGGCGCCGTGATGGCCGCAGCCCCCGTCGGCTTCGCCGTGCGCGTCGTCGTGGTGTGGTCGTTCTCGCCGTCGGCGTCGTCGTCGTCCCGAGGCGACTGGCTCTCGGAGTGGCCCCAGCAGGACGAGAGCGACCACGAGTCGATCACGCGCATCTGCAGGGACCGCGTCGGCCGACCCCAGCGGGGGGGGGGACTCAGGTCCCTGGCGTTGCTGTTGTCGGCCTCCCGGGGCCGTTCGACAATCACTCGGGGCTGAGACACAGGCCCCGGGGAAAGGGTCGGGACTTCCGGGAGGGGGCACATTGAGGAAAGCGTTTCAGTCCGCGGTCGCCCCTTGGTCCAAGACAGTCAGACGCCAGTCGTGGCAAGCGGTGGGGCGCACGGGGGGCGAATGGAGGCACGGAGGCAGCAGAGGACAGCGCGAGAGGGCAAGCGCGGGGTGCCGTAGAAAATTTGCAGTGAGAAGCACAAGACATTGCATGTTTGGCGCTCCAGCTTGTTGTTCTGAGGTCGGCGGCGAGCGATAGGGGTAAGTGAGAAGGAGGAGGCCTTCTCAGAAGGCGGCGGGACTTCTCAGAAGCCCCCCCCGCCGTTGGGGAAGTTTTCGGCGCCTTCGGGGAAGGCTCAGCGAACTGTTCAGAAAGCCAGGGGGCTTCCGAGCCTTCTGAGGCTACTCCTCCCCTGGAGTTCCAACGGCATGGAGTTTCAGCCCCGGCGCCTTCATTAGACCGCGGCTGCACCCCCCCCCAGATCTCCAACGGTATGATGTCCCAGCCCTGGCGCCTTCATATTAGACCTCGGCCGCCCTCCCCCCCGGAGCTCCAGACGGCATGATGTCTCTGCCTCTGGCCTCTTCACTGGACCCCGGCCGGCTGCCCCCCCCCCCAGACCTCCACCGGCATGATCTTCCAGCCCCGGCGTCTTTACTCGGCCTTGGCTGCCTTGCTCCCCCAAAAAGAAGGTGCAACGGTGTGGATGTTTCGGCCATGGCGTTTTCCAGTAATTAGACCCCAGCCCCTCGGGCCCGTCATCTGGCCCCTGGACCATCAAGAGCTGCTTCTGGACGGGGAACGATCTGCTGTTTCGCCGATCGGCGCAGGCCCCCCGCCCCGTCCCCCCCCTCCCATCCCCCCGTAGACCACCAGCTCTTGGTTGAAGTTGGGCGGCTGCTTCGGGCGGCTGCCGTTGGCGACTGGTGAGGACCCCGGGTAAGGGGACCCAGTTAGTGGTAGGGCCCTGGGGCCCCTCAATTGGCCAGATTCACAAAACCAGGCTTGCCGTAACTGGTGTTTTTCGGGTGACGGCAGTTCCGGTTAGTGGAAATGGGGCGGGGGGGCGCCCCCGGTACAGATCACTAAACCAGGTTCCATTAAACCCAGTTCTGCCAACGCCCAGAAGCAGGTCGACTGAGGAAGTGCCGGCCCAGGCCCCCTGCTCCCACCCTTCGGCCAAGCATCGAGACCCGGAATCAGCAGACGCCGACGGTGCTGGGAGAGGGCTCTGGACCTGTGGGGCCGCGGGGGCCGCGAGCGGGGAAAAGACCGCATCGTCGGATGGCTGGGCCTGCGATCCCCCCTCCCCCCTGGACCCTTCGCCGGAGAGGGGCTCCTGGAAATAGAAGCCGCCTCCCGCAAGTTGAGCCCTACTTGCGGTTGGCAGCCTTTTGGGGTAGGATCAATGGTCGGGGGAGCGTAAGACTCGAGTAAGCCGGAACTCGGTTTGCCTACGTTTTTGGGCGAGCGCGTCTTGGATTTTGACGGTCCAGTTTTCGTGAGAGGTTTGCTGCGGGAGCCCGCGTCAAATTTCAGATTGGGTCTCGTCTTTTTCATGATGGCCCCGTCAGGCCAACCCGCGTCCCCCGTACCCGAGTCTTACGTCTCCCCGACATCAGGGGCCACCCGTGTGGTTCGATTGCAGGAGCAGTTTTGTCGCCGACCAAGCAGGGCCCGCCCCCACCCCTTTGCGCCCCCCGCCGCCCCCCGCGCCGTGCTCTGGCGCCCGTGGCCACGGCCCCGCCGGCCCTCCACGGGTGGGGCGGCGAGGCGAGACGTGGGTGGCACATCTCTGCTTCGGTGCTGCCCCTCCTCCTCTTCTCCCCTCCCCCCCCCCCTACTCCTCCCCTCTCTCGGAGCTTCGGGCTCTGATTCAGGAGGAGAAAGAGGCCGCCAGGGAAAGGAAGTGGCAGCGACAGCGTGCTGCCCTTGGCCTGGACCCCCGGCCTGGCTCCCTCTTCGATCGTGTCCCCACTACAGGGTGGGACCCTTTCGCCCATCAATCTTCTCAATGACCCGTTTGGGGTCCACAGACACCGGCAGCGAGTCGAGTCATACCGATACCGGTACCGATGCCCCTACCCCTCCTCCTGCTCCCTTTCCATTCCGCTTCCTTGTGAACCATTTCTCCGCGTCGCAGCCCGTGGCCAGTCGGAGGGACGGGCCAGGCATTGCGCCTGAGACGTCCTTACCAGGTATCATTTTGAAGGTGAGATTGGCAACAACTTCACAGATGGAGGGCGGGCCGCTTCCAAAATGTGAGTAATTAGCAGCGCTCCCCTCGCCCCTTTTCCTGCGCCGCCCTGTCCCCTCCAACTGAGGGTTGTCGGCGCCTGTTTGACTGTTTGCACGTGCAAGTATTATATGTGTTTTTGCTGCTTTCATGCATGCTGTCAAGTACAAGATTCGCGTGCGCGCGGCCTCCCCGCCCAGCATACCGAATACATTAGACTCGCTTACCCGATACCAAATTAGACTAGGAGGTCCACTTCCCCGAAGCTAGACCTGGAACCAGTAGTGCGCAACGTACAAGCACAACACGAAGTGCCGCATGATCCGTATGATCATCCGAACCATACGCCCACGAATACGAATATCCTCCACATGGGCATTAATCGGCAAAGTGTTTGCGGTTCTCGCCTTGGCGCCGCTCACGGGCAACTATTCATCTGAGTGTCACGGTATGACGGCGGGCCGTTTTTGACATGTGGTCATCGCTTGAACGAGGCGCACACTCTTTTTAAACATGTGCAAGAGTTTCACGGATCGAAGGAGGTTCCTTCTGAAAGTGTGTTTCTCGTTATGGCGCCGCGCGCTATCGCTTCAAACATGTGCAACAGGTCCACGGGCTCCCATGGCCGACGTTTCAACACATTGTGTACTGGAGTGGTTCACGTTTGTCATGGCGCAACACTCACGTTGATTCGCGGCGTTGTAGTCGCAGGAATTGTGTTTTGGCAAGATTCACGATCGCCAAGGCGCAACAATCAGGTTGATTCGTGGCGTGAGGTTTCGGGAATAGTGGCTTGGAGCGCTTCAGGATCTTCAAATGATTGTCTCCAAACTTGGCATTTTCCTCCGTGGAAATGAATCACTGTGGAGGCTTATGAGCAGGGAGCTTGGAGGGGTTTATCCCAGCCTCGTTGATGAGTCTTGGGTTTGCAATTGTCCTTCTTTGTATCTTTCTCCTCCTCTTCCTCCTCCTCGTTCCCCTCCCCTGGTCTGGTACTTGCAAGAAGGTGGTTGCGCCCATCGCTTCGACACACAGGAAACCCTCGCCCACCTGGCCACGGCTAAGGACACGAAGCAGGCTGAGGCACACATCCCAGTGCGCCCCACGATCAACCTCATCCATTTGGGCGGGTGTATCAACGCGCAAGGGAGCAACTGGAGGGAGATCAGGGCAGGCATGCGATCTGGGGCAACTGGATGGAACAATATTCGACAGTCTTGGTTCTCGTCGGGGCCCTGGAAAAAAGCATGCGCGGCACTTTTTCTCGCAAACGTAGCAGGAGCATGGCTGGGTCTCGATGCTCACGTCCTGACCCCGCACGAGCCTAAAGAGCCCGACGCGTCGCGAGCTGAGAAGATGAGAGCTGCTTTGCGCGTGCGCGCACGTGTTGATGATGACGATGGCACGCGCGCCTCTTGCACGACCAAACTCGGGTCGGGCGAAAGGGGGGGATTGGGAAAGGGGGGGTTACGAAATTTGCTGCATGCAGCTGGTTTCGGCCTCACCGAGGGGCCCATTCCTCGATACATAGCTCCATCCGGCGCCGGGAGGCGCCGGGAAAATCAGCTACGTGAGCTGATTCTCAAACCCCCCCTTTGCTATCCCCACCTTTCGCCCGACCCGACAAACTGATTGTCCAGGAATGGCAGCTCCCCTTTGTGGCATCAAGTTGATGGTGAGTCGTCTCTGCCGATGGCAGTCCATCGCAGGCCCTAAACATCACAGACGTTACTTAGGGATTGCGCTTGGGAAGTTCCGGTTCGAGACTCTTGCAAGAGAGAGGCGGGCAGCAGATGTCATTGGGTCGCCGACGGGTGAGCTGAACCCACCCCTGGGCCCTCCAGTTTTTTCCCAGGACTTGCAGGCTGTCCTGACCAACCCGACCGGAGAGGAGTCCCATGAGTTTGGCAGCCCCGCACAATGGCCGATTCTCCGGGAAACCCGAGGCCACCGGGGCTTGCAGATATTGGGATTGTTCGAGCGATGAGACCGACAATCCAGCCCCGCGAAAGGGGGCCACACCTGAGTTTGTTTTGGAACGGTTGCCGAAGCAGGAGGATGGGGGAGGCGGTGGGCACCGAGAGTGACGAAACCGAGACTGCCATGCTGCAGCGCGGGATCGAGGGGTGCCGAGCACGGCTCGGCACCAAGTGGGAGTTGGTCAAACATCAGATGCACGCCACGACGCCCCCTTGACACGGAGCTTCTCCGACCTTGTTTGCCATCACGCTGCTTAACACATATTTCCGTTGCCAGACGGCGTTCAGCATTGTGGACCATGCTCGCGGGCCATTCGGCGCAGCATGGAGGGCAGGGAGGCGCATCCCTGATGTTCTTCGCCATCGCGATGAATGGGTACCGCCCTCCGAAACAACTCGCCCGATGGCTGGAGACACGGATCGACCAGACTGCGAAGAGTACCGCGAAAATCCGACTAATCTTCTGGCGCATTTGGCGACCCACATCCCGCCCACGCCGTTAGGGTTTAGGCCCAAAGTCGCTCAGACTCAGCCAGCGCACATGCATAGCGTCCGCACCGCGACGTGCGCCGCGATGCACGTCGCGCCGCCGCGCAGCTTCGGCGACGTGGGGGGGGCGCACCCGGCTTTCGAGAACCACCGCCCGCAGCGTAATTATCTTCGACTGGCTGCACGGCGACGCGAGAGGGGGCCGGCACGCAAAGGACCACCACAGCACGACGACGGGCTGCCGCGCGCCGCCCCGAAGATGCACCGTGGCCCGCGAAGGCGGCTTCCGATGCAGCGCGGGTGGCAGCCGCGAGGGCGCCACTGCTCAGGCGATCGCAGCGGTGAAACGAGGGGGCGCGGAGGTGCGACGGGCCCCGCTCCCATGGGAACTCGCGGACCTCCGCCGCCGAAGGAGGCGGCGCCCGCCGCACTCTGGGGAGGGCGCCTCCCCCGATCCAGGGATTTCGCGACCGCGCGCCAAATCCCTGGATCGCTGATCCATGTCGGCGCGCTCCCGAGCCTCTGCCGCGTCGGCTTCAGCCTGCGCCGCCCGCGCAAGAGGGCGGCGGCTGCGGCTGCCGGGGCGGGCGACCCTGCCCGCGAGAGACTGAGGACGGCGGGCCTTGGGCCCCAGGGGCTTCCCCCCCCCCCCCCCCCAGGCGCTTGAGCTTTCTGTCGGTGTCGTTTAAATCGACCCCCATCCCCATCCTCATCCCCTTCGAGACCCCCGCCGAAGCCCCCCCAGCTGCGGATGCCCCCCCCGGGACCCGAAGGATACGGCCTATATCCCCATCCAGGGGGGTAGATCGGCCAGCGGGGCCCCGGCCACGCCGCTGGGGATAGGGGTCGGATGAACGTTGCTCAGGCAGGACGGGCGACAGGGACGGGGGCGAGGAGATGACGGACGCGTCCGCGATAGAGGCCATCCTCAACGCCACGGGGGGGAGGGAGAACAGGGGGCGCGCGGCGCCGCCGCGGCGGTCGCCGCCGCCGCCGCGGGGGCCCCGCCGAGAAGACGTGGGCGAGCAAGGGCGCGACGCTCCAGCAGCGCTTGGTCAAAACAGCCAACCTCACGCCCCAGAAGGCGCAGCGACAGCGCCCGACGATGGCGACGGTGGTGGACGCGTTCGCAATGCCAGGGAGCTACCCCGTCATCATCCAGCCCCAGGCGGCGATCGAGGAGCACCGCAGGGCCATGCAGGCCGCCAGAGAGGAAGGAGCAGATCAGCTTCGTTGGGTGGGCCGCCCACCGTGGGCGGCCCGACTGCCTCGTTGGCGGCCACCCTGGTCGAGACGCTGCAGACCTGCGGCGTGTGAGGGCAGGTGGAGGTCGAGTACCTCGACAAGGTCGGGCCGCCCCTGGGCAGCGCGGCCACCGTGGATCACAATCAGCTGGAGTTGGACGCACAGGCTAGCAAGATCGGGCGGCCGCACGACGAGTCCAGGGCCAAATTGTTGCTCGCGGCTCTTCAACGGGCCGCCCCGCGGGACCATTGCCCTGCCTTGTAGTTGGAAGGCATTGCGGTGACGCCCGCGGGCTGGCTGGAGGACGAGGCCGCGACGTGGTTGGACGTCCCGCAGCACAGCCGAACCGCCCCGTGGACTTCGTCCGGGCGAGACCGTAGGAGGCATGGCGCAGCACCTTCCCCCCCCCTCCTCTGTCCTCGTGCCGACGTCAGACCAGGGCTAATTTGGGCCTGCCCCTCTACACGAGGAATATCAAAGAATAGTCAAAACCCACTCTGGGGACGATGTTAACAACAAGGCGACAGCGTCGCCGTGCACTGGCCCTTGCTGCAAAGAGTACCTGGAAACCAGGGTAGACAGCAGAGGATGTGTAGAGGAGAGAAGGGAAGGGGGGGGTCGCGAGGGAGGAGGAAGAAGAATGGGAGCATCATCGCATTCTTTGCTATTTTGGAGCATGTGTTGGGTACGTTTCATTTTTCGATCAGAGTCCGCCTGTAGGGGGACATGCCCGACCTGAGACCAGGGTTCCGCACTGCTGGACGAAAGCCCGAATTTGATCGCGACCGTCGGGGCCGCCGCTGGCCCCCCCCCCTCGTCTCGCTCGTCCAACTGCAAGCCTGACCGCAAGACATGGCCCAGGGACGGCGCCGCTGTAGAGGAGGCCGCTCATTTTCTCCTCGGCTGACGGGGCGCATCGTAATCTGAAGTCGGGCCTGTCCCTCTACAGGAGGGATATTCAAAAATAGTCAAAACATGGTATTGGGACTATATTTTAGTATTGTTTGACCATTGGTTTTTTTTTTTGACAAATATTGTTCAAAAAATTCGCCCAAAATACCCCTGTAGAGGGACAGCCCCGAGCTAAGCGCAATCTCCTCCTCCCGCGTATTAGACTCAGTGGGCGAACAGTTCGGGGTCGATGACTGCGCTCGTGCGAGGCCCGATGGCACGATCTCGAGGAGTGCCTAGCCCTTCGCTGCCTGCCACTGCCAGCCTCTCGTGTTCGACGCGCGGGGGCGCGCGCCCGGCCCGCGCGACGGAACCGCAGTTTGGGACCCTCGCAGTCTTGCGACAGCCGGCCGCCGTGCCACTCCTTGTGCCGCATCCGTTTCCAGTGTCTTTGGGCCCCCTCGTCGAAGAAAAGATGGGGGGGTCCTCCTCCTCGTCGTCCTCCCCCTTGCGGAGCGCTCTGCCCTGACCTCGTGCGCTTGTGTTTCGAGCGACGCTTTGTCAGAGGTTCCCCCGAGCGCCCTTTGAAGGTTTCGCTGCTCGCGGGGGCGAGGATCATCAGACCCACAGCGCAAAGCCGAGTCTTATCCTCCTCTTCCTCCTCCTCCTCCTTCTCCTCCTCCTCCTCCTCCTCCTCCTCCTCCTCCTCCTCCTCCTCCTCCTCCCCCTCCCGCACAGGATGACAGATGCCCAGATCTCCGACGATATAATTGTTCCAGTCCAGGATGACCTATGCCCTGACAATCTCCGATCAGATGCATGTTTCCAGTCTGGGCGTTGTTCCTGGATTTTGGCCACCAGGGACTTTTATCAGGCGGGGACTAAGAGTGGATCCGGGGCCCTCTTGGACCGTCTGGGCGGCCTCTTGGGGCCCTGTTGGCCCGTCTTTGGGCCCTCTTGGGCCCGGAAAAAAACACGCCACAAACCATGGAGAGCCCGAGAAGGAATCTTCAGAACTGAGGACTGAGGTTCCAGGGAATCGAAGAAAGGACCTGAGGATACTCCCGCTCGCGCCTCAAGGGCACGGTTTCGGATCAGGCCGGGGGACCAAACGTGAATCTGGTTCGCCAGAGCCTACCAGGGAAGAGGTCGGGATTTGATTGGGGCCCAGTCAACCTGGCGGACGCCCGGGAACCCAGCGCGTGCCCAAAGCAGGTGTCGGTTTCGGCGCCGGCGGCACTGGGACAGGCGAGGGTGCAGAGCCCACGGCCGATCGCGCTTAGCACTTCCAGG
This sequence comes from Prorocentrum cordatum, assembly GCA_963575745.1. Lineage (NCBI taxonomy): Eukaryota > Dinophyceae > Prorocentrales > Prorocentraceae > Prorocentrum > Prorocentrum cordatum. Next base: position 352,730 of record CAUYUJ010009369.1, on the reverse strand, counting down.
TGCTGCCCGCGCTTGGTCAGGACCGCTTGCGCCGCTGACCTACGAACGGTGCGGGACAAGAGGGTACCCAGCTACCCCCCCGACCCCTTGGGGCCCGTTGTCTTATCCCCTAAGGGCCGTTGCCTGGGGGCGAGGGGGCTGGTCGCGTCACGATCCGCGCCCTCGCCGTCCAGACATCACCTGCCCTTCTACATTCCCGAGCGGCACTGGTACGAACGGTGACGTTACCACGCCGGGGGGAGGAGGGGCGGAACATTTTTGGGAACGGCCGTCATCGCGAACCTTACACCACGCTCTCTTGCGCATCCGCCGGCGTGACTTACGTTTCCTTCGCGGCCCCAAAGGTGCCCGAGCTTTCCTTGGCCCGTGCATCACAGCGTCGGGGCCCGATATAGCCAGTCGGCGTCGAAAAATAACGCTGGGAAAAGTCACACTGTCGGAGATTCGATCTACAGGACATTCCACGTGTTTTCCGTTGATTCGACGGGAAGTCAAGTGTGGGGTACATCAATTCTGCAGTCGGCTCTTTACTCGAGATCTGGAAATGCTGTCTTCGGGCCATACATCAAGAGTCTGGCGGCCGTTCTGGACGGTCCGGGCATTTCGGAACGCTCTCCGCGCGGCGCAGCCGCTGGAAAACACCTCGAGGCCAGGTAATCGCCGATGACTGACGAAAGCGCGTCAGAGGGTCGACCTTGTAGAAGTTGATCGCCGGAGGTCTTGGGACCACGCCTCCCGCTCCCTTGCTCCCCCTACCTTTTTACGGGGCAGCGTCAGGCTTGGCATCGCTCGGACATGAACATGTTTTCTCGGCAAGGACCATCGAGGAGCATCCTGGGTCCCATGGGCCATCGACGAGAGCACGGAGAATGAACGTCCGAGCGATGGCAAGTAATCAGTGGTTACGTTCGGTGTGGGCAAGCAAGCTCCAGGGGGAGCACCGACCATAGAATCGGCGAGACGTCGCCAGTAGACAGGGAATATTCAAAAGTAGTCAAAAAAAAAGTTCGGGGACGATCTGTTCATCAGTTTTGATTATTTGGGGGCATTTTTGGGGCATCTTAAACTTTTCGCCCAAAACCCGCCTCTATAGGGTCACACGCCCGCCCTACACCTACCAGTGATTGATTCACGGGCGAGCGTTAAGCCAGCTCTCTAAGACAACAAGCAGGTCCGGCTGCACAGACAGCGCTCGAATTCGATGCATGAGCCGAAGCTTGTCGACTCGATCGAACGCCCCCGAGACATCAGAGCAGTAAATCACTACACGACGACCGCTGGCGAAAGCGGGGGCCGACGCACGGCCCCCCGCTGGCTTCGGGCCATATCCTCCGGACCTCCGACGGCCGTGCCTGAGCGATCCGGGCACCCCCGCAGAGCGCGCTCGGCGAGGCGCAGCTGCTGGAGCGCAGCCAGAGGCCGGAAGGCCGCCGCGATGGGCCTGGCTTCCACCACCAGCACCAGCAGTTGGGGGGGGGGGAGGGGGTCCTCCTCCTCCTCCCTCCTCCTCCTCCTCCTCCTCCTCCTCCTCCTCCTCCCCTCCTCCTCCTCCTCCTCCCCCCCTCCCTACTCCTCCTCCCCCTCCCCCTCCTCCCTCTCCTCCTCCTCCTCTCCTCCTCCTCCTCCTCCTCCTCCTCCTCCTCCTCCTCTCTCCTCCTCCTCCTCCTCCTCCTCGCCCTCCTCCTCCTCCTCCTTCTTCTTCTCCTCTTCGTCGTCCTCCCTACTCCTCCTCCTCCTCCTCCTCCTCCTCCTCCTCCTCCTCCTCCTCCTGCTCTCCTCCTCCTCCTCCTCCTCCTCCTCCTCTTCGCCCTCTCCTCCTCCTCCTTCTTCTTCTCCTCTTCGTCGTCCTCCTCCTACTCCTCCTCCTCCTCCTCCTCCTCCTCCTCCTCCTCCTCCTCCCCCTTCCCCCGTCCAACTTATGGTGGTGGTGGTGGAAAACAGGCCCATCACGCCGAGCACCGACAGACGCGCCCGACATCCCCCGGCCCCTGACGAGGGGCGCCCTCGAGGGCGCGAAGCTGCTCGCGCTTCCCGGTGCGGCCCCGAGCCCTTTGCTGCCAGAAAGGTGTTCGCGCTTCGCGCCGCGCGGAGCGCGAATCGGCGCCCTTGCTGACGCTGCCCCACCCCCATGGCCGGCCAGGATCGGGCCGAACGAAAGGGGGGGATAGGGAAAGGGGCGGGTACGAAATCTGCTGCACGCAGCTGGTGTCGGCCCCGCCGCCGGGCCCAGTCCTCGATGCGTGGGCGCCTGCCGGCGCCGGGAGTCGCTGGGGGAGTCGGCTGCGTGAGCTGACTCTCTCTGCCCTGCCCTTGGCTGCCCCCCCCTTGTTCGTCCCCCCCGAGAGATCTCGGCATGCTGGGAGCTCTCTGGTGTCTTCGGCCTCGTCGGGCCGTCGAGGCATGTGCTTCATCGCCAGCGTTGAGCTGACGTCGGGCTCAGACCCAGACGTGCGACGTCCTGATTGTTTCAGGACGGCGTCCCTGGAAGTCCAGACCCTTTCCCCGGGGCCGGTTTTTCATCCTGAGTCGTTTCTTGACGGTCCCGAGGCCTGGTAAGGCCCCCAGGGGCCGAATATATATATATATATATATATATATATATATATATAGAGAGAGAGAGAGAGAGATGTGTGTGTGTAACAATGCCGTCCTGATATATATATATATATATATATATATATAGGTGTGTGTGTGTGTGTAAAAATATAAATGCCGTCCTGATTTGTTGTTTACGACGCGATCCTGCCTGGGGAGAGCACCCTCTGCACGGCGGCTTTTCTGTTCCCCTCCGGCCCCCCCGGCAGGAGTACCCGAGCTACCGGTGGTGCAGGAAGTGGGCGCGCCGGGCGGGCTGAGCGGCCCGCGGCCTCCTGCCCTCCTCGCGGGCGGCCCCCACCGGCAAGTCGGGCCCGTCCCTCCACAGGGGGGAGATTCCAGAGTAGCCCAAAAATAGTCAGGGGACGATGTTTTGCTTATTGTTTGACCGTTTGGGTGTAATTTTGGAGTTTTTTGTTTTTTGCCCAAAATTCGGTTATAGCCAGGACCCCGGATAAGGGGACCCGATTAGTGGTAGGGCCTTGGGGCCCCTCAATTGGCCAGATTCACGGAACTAGGTTTGCCGTAACTGGTGCTTTTCGGGTGAGGGCAGTTCCGGTTAGTGGGAATGGGACGGGGGGGCGCCCCCGGTACAAATCACTAAACCAGGTTCCCATAAACCCAGTTTTGCCAACCCCCAAAACTGCCCAAAACATCCCCCGGAGGGGGACAGGCCCGACCTAACCCCACTGGCGCGCGGGCGGCGGAGGGAGGCCCTCGAGGCCTTCGCGCGCTGCGCGCGAGCAGGGCCGCCTGGCTCGCGCGCAGCGCCTGGCCCCCGAGCTGCCACGGCAACGGCTCAAGCCCCGAGATTCTCTCACGATTTGTTCAAAATCGCGGTCCAACGGAGGGCTTCCTCACTATACATATATAGATATATACAATATACATATACAAATGTATCCATGATGTGTATTTATATGTGTATATATATATACATGCATGCATGCATGCATGCATGCATGTATGTATGTATGTATGTATGTATGTATGTATGTATGTATGGATGTATGTATGTATGTATGTATGTATGTATGTATGTATGTATGTATATATACACACATATATATATATATACATATATATATATACATATATATGTATGTGCAGGTGCAGAATTCGTGCTCTCGCGTGGGATTGCCTCGCAACTTCTCTCGAAGATCGCGCTCACGCACTGAGCTTCCTCGGTGTACGCAGGAATCGCGAGATTCAGACCTCTCGGACCAGCCCTGAACCCCTCGAGACAGGTCGGCGGCGAGGGATGGGGGGGAGAGGAGGTGAGAAGGAGGAGGCCTTCTCGGAAGTCAGCAGGACTTCTCTGGAGCGCTCTGGGCATCTGAGAAGTTGACTGCGTCTTCGGGGAAGGCCTAGAAAATTTGTCAGACGTCCGGGGGACTTCCGAGCCTTCTGAGAAGGCCTTCTCTTCTCACGCCCCCCCGAGCTCGCCGCCGAACATGAAAAAGCACGACGGGAGGTTTTCTGTTTTGTTCGGCATCTGCGGGCCCTCACTGGGCGACGAGACCGTCCAAAACAGAGTCGGAATGATCAACCGGTCCCGGAGAACGGATCGAGTTCTGTGTTGGTCGACGCTAGGAGAGGATCATGTCGTCGGGGGCCTTGGCGGGAGATCGCTGGATATTCGGAGGGAAAAGCAGCATGAACTGAGGCAGTGGCGAGGCGTCCAGGTTTGCCTTCAGGCCCACTAGCAGGGGTTCTGAGAACCACTTGTGGTTTGCACGACGTGTTATCAGGACAGTTATTGTTGAGATCGTGTTGTTTGAATGCATCGGCTTATGTATCGTGTTTGTGTTTAGGACATTCTTTCGTTCTGGGAGCACGTCGTGGTAGACCTGTGGGAATGCCGGGACGGTCGGTGCCTGCTAAACACGTTAGCCAGCGTGGACCCCTAAACAGTGTGTCTCGAGCCATGCATGTGGTGCAAACTATGGGATCCGACCTAGGTTGTGCAACCAGCGTTGTGCAATCTATGTGGTGCAATCTACGTGGTGTAGCATATGTTGTTTACTCCATGTGATGTAACGAGTGTTGTGCTGTCTGCATGGTGCAATTTATGTGGTGCATTTGATTTTGTACGGAACAAGTCGGGCAACCATCCCACCACACGCCCGCAATTAAGTTTGCAAAACCCACGCAGCGGCGATTGCGATGAGTGCTTGGTGTTGGCTGGTGCATATTTGCGGCCGCGATAGCCCGCGCACGCTGGCGCGCGGAGCTGCCAGCTAGTTCGGCGCGACCGATTCGGCCGGGTTGGCGTTGCCCGCTGGACACTTCTCAGCGGGCACTTCAGCCCGTGTCTGCGGCCTGGGCGGGCGCGGTATCATGGCAACGTTGGCGACGGCAGACACGAGGATGATGGTAGCGATGCTGGCGGCCATGTTGACATCGACGACGTCACAGCCAGTGACGGCGCCGATGCGGATCAGCCGACGACGATGACGGCGTCTTCGTGTCGGTGATGAAGGTTTTGGAAAGAGTTCGACATGCGCGCGGCGGCCAACGCGCGAGGGTGGCCCGTATGACCTGATTTGAGACGGATCGCGCCCACGCAGCACGCGCACAACGGCGTCCGAATGATTTCGACATGCAGCGCGAAAGGCCCGCCTTACCACATTGAATGAACATGTTGCAAACCAAGAAAATGTTGTTCGTTGGAATTCTCAGGAGGGCGCGCGCAGGCTTGTTGAACACTGGCGGTGCAAAACCATGTCGTTGTTTTGGCGATGGTTTCGGGGCGCTCGTTTTGGACATCCCTGCGGCACCTAAGGTGTTTGAAATATTCCGGCATGCGCGCGCGACGACGCGCGTGCGTGCACTTCGTCATGTGTTTTGTTAAAGGATGTTTGCAACAGCACGCGCACAGGGGCGCTTGAGCGATTACGACATGCGCGTTCGAGGTCCCCTTTTGGTAGCATGTTTGAACATGTTGGAACACAGTGGCTTTCTTGAAGAATCGCAAAAGCGCGGGCGCAGGCTTCTTTTTGAGAGCTCTTGTTGCGAAACTGATGTGTATCATTCGGCGCAGTGGAATTCGATATCCTTACGACACCTAACGACTTTCTGGTTCAAGGATTTCGGGGTGCGCGCGCGACGACGCGCGCGTGTGCACTTCGTTTTTGTTTGACCAGCGTTCGTGCAAACTGATGAGTTCTGATGAGCGGGTTCGCGCGCAATAGTATGTTTTGCAGAGGATCAGAGGGGGCGATGCCGGTTTAGCTGGGACGCTGCGAGTTGATAGCCAGGGTGATTGACTGTGCAGGGTAATTATGAAAACGCAATACGCGAAGGGGGCCGTTCAGTCTGGGGGGGAAAGGGGGGAGACTTGATTTTTTTAACGGGGGATCTATGTAGCGCACTTTACGTGGGGCGCTAAATGTGGTGCAACATACGCGTTTCAATACATCATAAGTACGCAAACTATATGGTGCAATCTAAGTTGTCCTATTTACGTGATGAAACATATGTTGTACACTCCTACGCGGAGCAAGACATGCAGTACAACCTATATTGTGCAAGATAAGCTGTGTGCGCGTTGTGGCACAATCGATGTTGCGCAGTACATATGGTGCAACGTACGCGGTGCAATCTATGCGGTGCAATGATTGTTACGCAACCGATGTGGTGCAATTGGTTTTTACAAACGAATTGACAAATTCCATGCCCTTGCAAACATCCCACCCACCCACCCGCAATTGGGTTTGCAAAACCCATGCGCCGGCGATTGCCGTGAGTGCGTGGCGTTGGCTGGTGAATTTTTGCGGCCGCGCTAGCCTGCGCACGTTCGCTCGCACAGCGGCCAGCTAATTTGGCGCGACCGGCGCGGCCGCGGTGGCGCTGAACGTTGGGCATTTCCCAGCGGGCACTTCAGTGCGGGTCGGTGACGTGGCCGGGCGCGGTATCATGGCGACGCCGACAACGGTAGACACGATTATGAGAGTAGCGATGGCGATGGTGTCGATGACGACGACAGCGCCAATGACGGCGACGATGATGATCACGCCCGCCGATAACGATGACGATGTTTTCGGCGAGGAAGGTTTTTGAATGAGTTCGACATGCGCGCGTGCCGACGCGCGAGTGGCCCGCGCGGTGTTATTTGACAAGGATCGTGCCCCCTTTCCCACTCCCCCTGCACGCGCGCAAGGGCGAGCGAATGAGTTCGAAATGCGGCGCGAGAGGCCCGCCTGGCAGAATCTGATCGAACATGTTGGAAAGTCGGTGGTTTTCTTAAGAAGCGGCAGAACCGCGAGCGCTAGATTTTTGACGGGAAATTGATTTTACTTGACCAGGTGTTTTGATTGTTGCTCAGACGTTCGGTTCTGAAGTCCTTCGGAACTCATGGTTTTGGATAGACTTCGGCATGCTACTCTTGCGACAGCACGCGCCCAAGGGCGTTCGAACGATTTCGGCACGCGCGCGCGAGAAGCCCGTTTGGCAGAATTCCATGAACATTTTGAAAACACGTATGGTTTTTCTCCAGAATTCGCAAGAGCGCGGGCGCAGGTTGGTTTACAAATCCGTTTGTGGTATAATGTTGTGATGTTGTAATGCTGTAATGTTTCCATGGCGTTCGATTCAGAAATATTTACGGAACCTGTTCTGGTTTCCGAAGGATTCTGGCACGCGCGCGACAACGCGCGCGTGCGCATGTCATCTAATCGTGTGTCAAATCATTCGTGGGAAATTGCTATGTTTATAAACGAGCGTGCGCGCATACCGCGTTTTTTCGCACTGGACGAGGGTGGGGATAGATACCTGCTTGCTTGGAGTGGTACGCACTCATATTTCGGATGGACGATGGGGCCGAACCATACGCAAACTACAATACGATAAGGTGGCCCGTTAACCTGAAGGGGGGGGCTCGATCCTAGCATCTTTTTAGCAAAAAAAAAACAGTCCGATGTTGGGCAACCATCTGGGGGGGGCAAGACGGCGACAGGGCGGCGACAGCGGCGACATAGCCGCCAGAGCAGCAGACAGGCCCAGACGACGGGCGGCGACGAAGCGGCGACGAGGCGGCCACGGCGGCCACATAGACACGGCCCAGAGGAGGGGCGGTGACGACGCGGCGATTGGGCGGTGACGGCGGCCACATAGCCGCCAGACCGAAGACACGGCCCAGTTCCTAAGAACAAAAGTGAGACTCCCTGAGCGCAGGCGTCGTTTAGGGGATGAGTTGTTGTAGGGCGACGGGATCTGTCCAGTAGCCGCTGCCCCATGCCTGGCCCGCAATGGGCCCAGGAGCGGTGTGTACGCCCTCCTGGGTCCACGAATCACTTCTGGACTCATCATGTACGCCCTCCTGGGTCCATGAGGGGGGAGGAGGACTAGAGGAGGAGGAGGAGGAGGAGGAGGAGGAGGAGGAGGACGAGGACGAGGACGAGGACGAGGACGAGGAGGAGGAGGAGGAGGAGGAGGAGAAGGACGACGACGAGGAGGAGGAGTGGCTTGCCCACTGCATCATGTACACCTCTGGATTCTGCAAAGGAGGTCCGCGCGGACTTCTTGTCTCGGCGCTGGGCCCCCCGTGGCGGCGCCTCCTGCGCCGCCCATGGTGCGCTCCGCGCGCGAGGGAAGGGGGGGCCCGGGCGCTGGCCCAGGAAACCCGCGCGGAACTCCAAACGTGAAAGGGTATGTCGCATGTTTTTCGTCAGGAGATCTGGGCCTCCAGGGAGGACGAGGAGGAGGAGGAGGACGAGGAGGGGAAGGAGGTGAAGGACGAGGAGGAGGAGGAGGAAAAGGAGGAGGAGGCGGAGGTGAAGGAGGTATAGGAGGAAGAGGAGGAGAAGGAGGACGAGGCGGAGGAGGTGAAGGAGGTTAAGGAGGAGGAGGGGGAGGACGAGGAAGAGGAGGAGGAGGAGGAGGAGGACGAGGACCAGGACGAGGACGAGGACGAGGAGGAGGAGCAGGAGGAGGAGGGTCCCACGTCGTGCGCAAAAAACACGGCGCCGCCGCGTGCGGGTGGCGGCCTCGTTGCGCGGGCTGCGGCCACGGGCCTCACCAGGCGCGCGCTCTGGAAATGGCCTCTCGCCCGTTCTGCGCCCTTTCGCCCCCGTCAGGGGCAACGAGGAAGGGGAGAAGCAACTGGAGGAGGAGGATGAGGATGAGGAGGAGAAGGAAGAGCCAGGCGCGGTTCGAGGATCGAGGATCGAGGAAGGGTTCGTGGTTCGAGTATCGAGATTCACCCTCTTGAGGTTGTCCGTCGTCCCTGGGGTGCCCTCCTGGCCGCGGCAGGATCCGCCCCGGGGGCCTGGTCATAACGCGCCCCAGGAGAGATCGAGGCGTAGCTCTTTTGGCCCCCGGTCAAGGGCAACGTTGGTGGAGGATTGGCTCAGCAGGCGTGGGGAGACGGCGCCAGGCATGGGGGGCACAGCACAGCGCCGATCCAGGACACTTGCTCGGACGCTCGGCAGCTTATGTCGACGTGGCGGCTGCTTCCCAGGCAAACGTTACGGGGTCACCACCAGGGAGGGGCAACGACAGGGAGCTGCAGGGCCCACGGGGGGAGCACCTGCCCCCGAACGCCCACCCATCGCCGATCGGGGCCGGGGCGCCCCGCGCTGCTCGGGGAGCGTGACCACGTTGGCGCCGTCGGGGGGGAGGAGGAGGAGGAGGAGGAGGAGGAGGAGGAGGAGGAGGAGGAGGAGGAGGAGGAGGAGGAGGAGGACCTGTCGCCGACATGTCGGCGACGCACCGCCGGTTCGAGGTCCTCGCGTCCCCCCCCTGGACCGGTCCCCGCACTCTCGGCGCCCCGAGAGCGCGGTGGCGGGCCGGCTGGCGGAAGGTCGGCGGAGGGCGGCGGGGGCAGGCACGAGGCATCGACATTCGCGGGCTCGGGTGCAATGGGAACGGCGCGGGGGTTGCTCAGGGGATCCAAGGGAAGGGTTTCGCCTTCACCTCCGTGTGAACGATGTTATCTGGCGTACTGGCTGGAGTGGATTGCTTCGTCTTCACTTCCATGTCAACGATGTTATGTGGCGTAGCGGCTGGAGTGGATTGCTGCAGGAGGGATGGCGGCGACCTTGGGGGGTATCTGTGGACGCCTGGATGAGCTGTATGCGGCCGAACCTAGCCCAGGAGTGTGTCACATCACAAGTGCCCCAAGTGGCTAAGGGGGTTCGATGACATCGCCAAGTGGGCAAAGCCCACTCAGCCCAGATCCTTAACTCCCTTAGCCACTTGGAGCATTCAAAACACTTGCAACCCACTCATAGGCTGGGATGTGCCAGATATGGCCCACCCTGGCATCCCTTGATAACCCCCTTTTTCTACTAAGTGACCTCCAAGCCGATCCCAGCGGGGCTGATGACTTCCTACTGCCTCGAACCTAGATCCTCGAAGCGCGACGACGCCGACCACAGGGCTCCGACGATCAGTTTTTGGGCGCTGTTTACCCTAACTCGGCCTCTGGAGCCCGCCATTGGGCCTTGGGACCAACAAACATGGATCGGCGGCGAGAATCTTCGACTGGGGAATCGACTGCAGAATTGTTCTACCCCAGAATTGATTTTCACGTCGACTCTTCAATTCAAATACGTCAACCATTCGTAGATCTGCGAAAGTTCCACGAATTGCCCATGGATTCGACAGGAAAAGTCAATTCTGGGGCAAATCAATTCTGTAGCCGATCCCCGATTCGGACTCTACAGAGAAGGGATAGGGAACCTTAAGGCAGCGCTTTCAGACGAACTTGGATATGGGACGAAAAGCTACAGGGAAGGGGTCGGGGCCTCTGGGGCCGCGCTTTCAACAAATCAGATCGCCGGATCTCTGTGACGGCGCCGGCGCTGACGGTTCTTCGATTCGCGTACCACGACCACGGCTCGCACGATGACCGCGACAATGTGCACGGCGACGACCACGCGGCGCCGACGACCACGTCGGCGCCGCCGCCGCCGACGGCGGCGCTGGAGGAGCGCTTGGTCGACCCAGGGCGGCCACGACCACGACCACGACCGAGGCGGCCACAACGACCACGACTCCGAACTCGACGACAGCCACGACGACGTGGACGGCTACCACGACCACGACGACGGCCACCGATGGGCCTGTTTTCCACCACCACCATAAGTTGGTGGGGGAGGGGGTCCTCCTCCTCCTCATCCTCCTCCTCCTCCTCCCTCCATCTCCTCCTCCTCCTCCTCCTCCTCCTCCTCCTCCTCCTCCTCCACCATTTCCTCCTCCTCCTCCTCCACCTCCTCCTATTCGTCCTCCTCCCCCTCTTCGTCCTCCACCACCTCCCCCCCTCCAACTGATGGTGGTGGTGGTGGAAAAAAAGCCCATCGGCCACCATGACCACCACCGCGGCCACGGCGACCACCTCGGCGCGCCTCCGACCACGACGACGGCCACGACGACGCGCACGGCGACGACCGCCGCGGCGGCGACACGCCCACGGCGGCGCTCGACGAGCGCTCCGCCTGCCCAGGGCGGTGCCCGCCGGCGCGGCCGCCGGCGCCGCCGCCGGCGCCGCCGCCGCGGTGCCTGCGGGCCTCTCCGCGGGCCTGCTGGCGGGCGTGCCGGCGCGCACCGCGCGCGCGCGATGCCGCCGCCTCCGCACTCTGCCGCCGCCGCCCTCGGCTTCAGCGTCGTTGGGGAGCCAGGTGCGAAGCCTGCCCCACCCTCGCCCTCAGAAATCGTGGGGGGGGAGGGGTAGGATACGCGTGTGGTCGTGGTCGCCGTCGTAGTGCGCGTCGTGGTCGACGGCGGCGTCGCCGTCACCGCCGTCACCATGGCCTTCGGCGTCGTGGCCGTGTCCGTGATGGCCGTCGTCGTGCTCGCCGTCGTGGCCGTGTTCGCCGTGGCCTCCGTGGTCGTGGTCGCTGTCACCGTCGTGGCCGGGTCGCGGGCGGCCGTCGTCGTGGTCGCCGTCGCGCTCGTCTTTGTCGCCGTGGCCGCGGTCGTTGGTTGTGGTTTTCTGCGTTCGTCGCCGCCGCCGAAGGGAAGGAAGATCAAGGGCCACGAGAGGGAGGGATGGCCTCGGGGGAACGCATCGACCCCAATCGCCCAGTGATCGCCGACAGGGGCACGATAGCCCACCCCGAAAAGGAACGTGCGATTTCGCTATCGCGGGGGGGGGGGAGGAGGAGGAGCGGAGGAGAAGGAGGAGGAGAGAAGGAGAAGGAGGAGGAGGAGGAAGGAGGAGGGAGGAGGAGGGAGGGAGGAGGGAGGGAGGAGGAGGAGGAGGCGGAGGAGGAGGAGGAGGAGGAGGAAGAGGAGGAGGAGGAGGAGAAGGAGAGGGAGAGGAGGAGGGAGGAGGAGGAGGAGGAGGAGGAGGAGGAGGAGGAGAGGAGGAGGAGGAGGAGGAGGAGGAGGAGGAGGGGGGGAGGGGGCGGGAGGAGGAGGAGGGAGGAGGAGGAGGGAGGAGGAGAGAGGAGGAGGAGGAGAGGAGGAGGAGGAGGGGCGGAGCAGGAGGAGGAGGAGGAGGAAGAGGAGGAAAGGAGGAAGAGAGGAAGGAGGAGGAGGAGGAGGAGGAGGAAGGAGAGGAGGAGGAGGAGAAGAGGAGGAGGAGGAGGAGGAGCAGGAGGAGGAGGTGGAGGAGGAGGAGGAGGAGAGGAGGAGGAGGAGGGAGGGGGAGGAAGAGGAGGGGGAGGAGGAGGGAGGAGGAGGAGGAGAGGGAGGAGGAGGAGGAGAGGAGGAGGAGAGGAGGCGGAGGAGCAGGTGGAGGAGAAGGGCCAGGAGGAGGAGGAGGAAGTGGAGGAAGAGGAGGAAGAGAGGAAGGAGGAGGAAGAGGAGGAGGAGTAGGAGGAGAAGGAGGAGGAGGGAGAGAAGGAGGAGAGGAGGAGAGGAGGAGGAGGGAGGAGGAGGAGGAGGAGGCGGAGGAGGAGGAGGAGGAAGAGGAGGATGAGGCAGGAGGAGGAGGAGGGGGAGGAGGGAGAAGGAGGAGGGAGGAGGAGGAGGAGGAGGAGGGGAGAGGGGCGGGGGAGGAGGAGGAGGAGGGAGGAGGAGGAGGAGGAGGAAGAAGAGGAGGGGGCGGGGGAGGAGGAGGAGGAGGAGGAGGAGGAGGAAGAGGAGGAAGAGGAGGAAGAGGAGGAAGAGGAGGACGGAGGAGGAGGAGGAGGAGGAGGAGGAAGAGGAGGAAGGAGGAGGAGGAGGAGGAAGAGGAGGAGGCAGCGTGGATCGTTCAAGCGAAAAGACGCTCGTTCGAGCGAAAAGGTAATCCGTTCAAGCGAAAACCAACACAGAGCAGCAGAGAGCAGCAGAGAGCAGCAGAGAGCAGCAGCATAACAGCAGAGAGCAGCAGCAGAACGGCAGAGAGCAGCAGAGAGCAGCAGAGAGCAGCAGCAGAACAGCAGCAGAACAGCAGAGAGCAGCAGCAGAACAGCAGAGAGCAGCAGCAGAGCAGCAGCAGAGCAGCAGCAGAACAGCAGAGAGCAGCAGAGCAGCAGCAGCAGAGAGCAGCAGAGAGCAGCAGCAGCAGCAGAGAGCAGCAGCAGCAGAGAGCAGCAGCAGAAGCAGCAGAGAGCAGCAGAGAGCAGCAGCAGAACAGCAGAGAGCAGCAGCAGAACAGCAGAGAGCAGCAGAGAGCAGCAGCAGAACAGCAGAACAGCAGACAGCAGAACAGCAGAGAGCAGCAGCAGAGCAGCAGCAGAGCAGCAGAGAGCAGCAGCAGAACAGCAGAGAGCAGCAGCAGAACAGCAGAGAGCAGCAGAGAGCAGCAGCAGAGCAGCAGAGAGCAGCAGCAGAGCAGCAGAGATCAGCAGCAGAACAGCAGCAGAACAGCAGCAGAACAGCAGCAGAACAGAAGAGAGCAGCAGAGAACAGCAGAGAACAGCTGAGAACAGCAGAGAACTGCAGAGAAGCAGAGAGCAGCAGAGAACAGCAGAGAACAGCAGAGAACAGCAGAGAACAGCAGAGAACAGCAGAGAACAGCAGAGAACAGCAGAGAACAGCAGAGAACAGCAGAGAACAGCAGAGAACAGCAGAGAGCAGCAGAGAACAGCAGAGAACAGCAGAGAACAGCAGAGAACAGCAGAGAGCAGCAGAGAACAGCAGAGAACAGCAGAGAACAGCAGAGAACAGCAGAGAACAGCAGAGAACAGCAGAGAACAGCAGAGAGCAGCAGCAGAGAACAGCAGAGAGCAGCAGAGAGCAGCAGAGAACAGCAGCAGAACAGCAGAGACAGCACCATCCTCGGGGCAGCCGTGGGTCCCAGGGGCGCCAGCCAGAGCTGGGAACCACGATTTCGGGCTTTTCCGGCCTGGATCTCTCCAAAATCGTGGTTCCCGCCATCCTCGGGGCCGCCATGGGTCCCAGGGGCGGTTTCCGCCATCCTTTTGGCCGCCGTGGGTCCCTGGGGCGCCAAACAGAGCCGGGAACCGGGATTTCGGGCTTTTCGAGCCTCGATCTTTCCAAAATCTTGGCTACCGCTATTTTCTGGGCTGCCCTGGGTCCTTAGGGCGCCAGACAGAGCCTGGGGGCGGGGGGTGCTCTCTGCACGCTCTCGGGGACTAGACCGCTACGACGCGGAGTGGCGGCGATGTGCCAGCCTGCACCGCTCCGCCACCCAGCGGTCTCGTCCTCCCAGCGCGATCTGCAGCATCGACCGACTGCGATTTTCTTGGCCACCAGCGTGTCGTTTTGCATTGTTCTAGCTCTCGTGCTGTTTCACCATCGCTCGGCATCTTTCATGCTAAGGTTGTTTAAGCGCATGGGTCATCCTGCTTTTGTGGGCAGTCGGTTCGCGCTGGGGCTGCTGCTGACTGCTCGGATCGCACATGTGCTAGAAAGTCCATGAGGACTTGAGCTTTTCCGGCCTCGATCTCTCCAAAATCATGGTTCCCGCCATCCTGTGGGCCGCGGGGCCCTGGGAGCGCATAGCAGCAGAGACCACAGAGCAGCAGAGAGCACAGAGCAGCAAAGAGCAAAGAGCAGCAAAAAGAGCACAGAGCAGCAGAGAGCACAGAGCAGCAGAGAGCACAGAGCAGCAGAGAGCACATAACAGCAGAGAGCACAGAGCAGCAGAGAGTACAGAGCAGCAGAGAGAGCACAGGGCAGCAGAGAGCACAGAGCACAGAGCCGGGAACCACGATTTCGGGCTTTTCCGGCCTGGATCTCTCCAAAATCATGGTTCCCGCCATCCTCGGGGCCGCCGTGGGTCCCTGGGGCGCCAGACAGAGCAGGGAACCGGAATTTCGGGGGTTTTCCAGCCTCGACTTCTCCAAAATCATGGTTCCCGCCATCTTCTGGGATGCCCTGGGTTCTTTTCGCGCGCGCGCGCGCTCAGCGGATTTCTTTCGAACGGCCCGCAGTTTTCGCGCGAATCGATTTCGCGCGGACGGCGGACCCTCAGGAGGAGGAGGAGGAGGAGGAGGAGGGAGGAGGAGGAGGAGGATTCTTTTACCATCGACATCATGGGAGCTGCTCCTTCTGTGGCGGCTAAGGGCCTCCCTTGGGGAGGCAAGCTGCGAAAAGCCCTCAAAACGGGGCCTGAGGCTGATACGGCGAGTCCCGAGGCGGACCGCTCGCCGCTGCCAGGAGACGCCGTGCGATCGCGGCACGGCGTCTCTCTCGTGCTCCCTCCTCCTCCGAGGCCGAGGTGGGGGGAGGCTCAGACGAAGGGGCGGGGACCTCCTCCTCCTCCTCGTCTGGGACAAAACCAAAAGAATGGCTGCCCCAGGGGCCGCGTTCTACCGTGACCTCTGGGCGCTTTGGGTGCCGCCCTCTGCGGATCAGCCCCCAGTTGTTGTAAAAAGTTGACCTAGTCGGTCCAAGGTCCAAGGCACCTGCCTCCCAGTCCTGCGACTCTGCCGTGCGACGAGTAGCAGAAACACTTCGTGCAGACTACCAGCGACGCCTGGTCAGAGCAAGACAACGTGATACAAGAGTGGCCCCTCTTTTCCAGCGCACCCGACTCGAGACCCGCGATCGGCTTACAACGGGGAGCGCTCGGGGGAGGGCCGTGGGTTGACGCACGACTAACTCTGCCACAAGTCGTGCATTTCCAGAAGCCTGGGGAGGACGCCAACTGCGCAACCTGAATTATCGTCCACTGGCATCTAGCAGACGTCGAATTCATAGAAACTGAGGCTGACGGCTTAGTCCAGGAGACTTCGCTGAGGTCAAGGCGTGGCCAACTAGGGAGCACTTTCGCGGCTAGCTGACACACTGCACGGGACATTTTGAGGTCAGGATCCAGTCTAGCAGTGTCATCCGCAGACGGCTGCGGATGACCCAGGTCGCCTGAGGAAGAGGAGGAGGAGGAGGAGGAGGAGGAGGAGGAGAAGGAGGAGGAGGAGAAGGAGCAGGAGGAGGAGGAGGAGGAGGAGGAGGAGGAGGAGCAGGAGGAGAGAGGAACAGGAGGAGGAACAGGAGGAGGAGGAGGAGGAGGAGGAGGAGGAGGAGGAGGAGGAGGGAGGAGGAGGAGGAGGAGGAGGAGGAGGAGGAGGAGAAGGGGCAGGAGGAGGAGGAAGAGGAGGAGGGGGGAGGAAGAGGAGGAGGAGGGAGTTGTTCGTCTGACCGTGAGGGAAGAACGTTAATCATGCCCACACGGGTAAACGTGGCGCCGATCATGGCGCGGGCGAGCATGCCCTTGCAAACCTGCCACACATCATAGCTTCCCTTAGCAGGGCGCACACGTGTACAAAGAGGAAGCAGGCACAAGCTGAATCCGTCCTCTGGCCTCCTATTATTGGCTAACCCCCAATAGCGCCTGAAACGCCGTGCCTTAGGGGGGAAACCAACAAATAGGAAAGCAACGGGCAGGACCCGAGCATTGGACCAGCGACCACAATCCCGCAGGGTGAGGTCGCCCCCTGGCCCTTTCCCCCCAGCCGACAGGCGGGGTGGGAGGAGGCCCCACCAGGGGCGGGATTGGTCAAGTGCTGGGCCTACCCAGCAAGACAACACGGAGTGGTACCCAGCGCCAGAACCTCATCATAGCACGGCACACGATATGCCCGCGGCTAGTGGCATTCCAACCAAGGTGGTTGGACGCTGTGAGCCGCGGGCACCCGCCTCCGCATCATCATCGGCGGTGCACCTCATACAGGAGGTGCGACACGGCGCCCAGGCTGCACCGCTTGGCCGCGGTGGCAGGGACTTTAAACATACCCAGGCCTGACGGCCGAGGAGGAGGGAGGAGGAGGAGGAGGAGGAGGAGGAGGAGGAGGAGGAGGAGGAGCAGGAGGAGGAGGAGGAGGAGGAGGAGGAGGAGGAGGAGGAGGGGGAGGGAGGGAGGAGGGAGGAGGAGGGAGGAGGAGGAGGAAGGAGGAGGAGGAGGTCCTGCCCCAGGGCCCCGGAGGAGCCCACCTGCCAGGACTGGTGCGCGTGCACAGCCGCCCCGTCGCAGGAGCTGGGCCGCCGAGCTCCGCGGGCCCCACGCCCCGGCACGCTGTCCCACCGAGAGAGCGCGGCCCGGGCAGCGCTCCGCGCCACGCCCGCTGCGGCGCAATCTGCTGGTGAGGGCTGCTGGTCCTCGTGTGAAGTCGGGCTCTGTCCCTCTACAGGGGCGATCTTCAAGGATAGTGAAAAGATATGGGGACGACGTTTGAGTATTTTTGGTCATTGCTTGAGCATGTCTTGGATGTTTTCACTTTTCCGTCCCAAAAACTGCCTGTGGGGGGACATGCCCGACCTAATGCTGGTCCTCATGTTTTGCACGTAGGAGAACAAGCAATGCATGAACCTAAAAATTCGGAGGTCCGCGCGGATTGCGCACATCGGCGCCGTGCCC
The DNA here is from genome assembly GCA_963575745.1 of Prorocentrum cordatum. Taxonomy (NCBI): domain Eukaryota; class Dinophyceae; order Prorocentrales; family Prorocentraceae; genus Prorocentrum; species Prorocentrum cordatum. The sequence continues at coordinate 335,443 of CAUYUJ010009369.1, read as the reverse complement.
CCCTGCTGGTGGCGCTTCCGGCGCAGCCCCCGGCGCGCTCCGCGCGCGCCCCGGGAGTGGGTTTCCAGCGCCGAAGCAGGAAGCCCACGCGGACCTCCGCAAGTGCATGCTTGGGCTAGCGCAAACAAACCAACAGAAGGGAAGGAAGGAGGCGATACTCGAAGAAGAAAAGACAAACACCAAAAACATAAACTCTCGACGCTCCGCGCGGATTTCTTGGATCCGCGCTGGCCCCTCCTGGCGGCGCCTCCAGCGCCGCCCCTGGCGCGCTCTGCGCGCCAGGGAGGAGGGTCCAGCGCGGATCCAGGAAATCTGCGCGAAGCGCCAAAAGTTTCTGTTCATGGCGCTTTTTCTGCTTCCAAACAAAACAGAAGGGGTGGAAGGAAGCGATGCCGCTGCTCTCCGGGCGTCACCCAGGGTGCGCTCTTGACCAGGGCCCCGAGGCAAAATCGGGCCGTGCCCCCCCCAAGAGGCTCCGAGGAGGCCCCCACACGAGGAGGCAAGAAGTCCGCGCGAAGCTCCGAAGTTTATGCTCATGTGGACGCCCGCTGTTCTATTGTTCGGATCCGTTGCTGGCTCGGCTCAGCCGCCATCGCTCGAGCGTTCTGCCGGTTCTCTGGGATGGCCTCCGCGGGGTACGGCCACACGGTTCTGCTCCGGAGCGACGGCACGGTCGTGGCCTGCGGGAACAACATCTTCGGAGAGTGCGACATTTTGGAGACGTCTGGGAGTCTGAGGTGGCCCAGCACAGGTTCTGGCCAACAGGAAGGGGCTGGCAGGTTCGAGGTTCTGGGCTCCGGACGGTGTTTTGCCCTAGGCCGTCTTCGGGGCCCGGGACCGTCAGAAACGGATCTGGACTGAACAACTGAACCAGATGGAACCCGGGAGGGGTCTCGGGACCGATTTTGAGCGAATTTGGCCCCATCCCCCCTCCTAACCGATTTTCTCGGGCCCCATCCAGTTCAGACCCCCCAGCGGCCTCCAAGACATTCCTGCGTTGCGAGCGCGCGCGACCTACCTGCAGGTTGCTGCGGGATTTCGCCACTCGGTTCTGGTCAGGAGTGACGGCACGGCAGCGGCGTGCGGCAGCAGTTTTTTTGGAGAGTGTGACATTTCTGCGTTGGATCGAGGCCTGATCTACAAGCAGGCTGCTGCAGGATTTCGGCATACAGTTCTGCTAAGGAGCGACGGCACGGCCGTTGCTTGTGGCCACAACGACTTCGGGCAGTGTGACCTTCCTCCTCTCGACCGACATGCTACCTATGCGCAAGTTTCCGCAAAAGGATGCTATACAGTTCTGCTCAGGAGCGACGGTGAGGCGCTGGCGTGCGGCAACAACACGTTTGGAGAGTGTGACCTCCCTGTGTTAGAAGAAGGTTTGATCTACATACAAGTTGCCGCAGGGTGGCGTCACACAGTTCTGCTCAAGAGCGATGGTGCGGCTGTTGCCTGCGGTAGCAATGAGTCTGGCGAGTGCGACGTTCCAGCAGTGGGCGAAGGCTTGGTTTACACACAGGTTGCTGCAGGAGCGAGGCATACAGTTCTGCTCAGGAGCGATGGCGCGGCCATGGCATGCGGCAACAACGGTTTTGGGCAGTGCGACCTTCCTGCGTTGGACGGAGGTTTGGTTTACGTGCAGATTGCCGCAGGATGGCGCCATAGCGTTCTGGTCAGAAGCGATGGCGTCGCCGTGGCTTGTGGTCACAATGAGTTCGGTGAGTGCGACATTCCTCCGAATCGATCGGATCTCCCCCGTCTCCGATTGACCCGGAAAGAGCTACCAGATGCATTGAAAGTGTACGCGCTTCATTCCAAGCAATTGCGTTATGTCACGAGTACGCTCAATTGATGCACTACCGCTTGGAATTAGAGCCTCGCGGCGTAGTTACACTCTTTTGCGGAAGCATGTCGTTCACGTGAAGATGCCCCACCACCGAAATGATTGTTTACTTGGTTTCAATTGGCTAGGTTGGACATGCCCTTGGCGTTCAGACACAGGTGGTAGAGCCATATTCGCGCAAAACGCAAAGCGAGTATTGGTGAGGCCTGGTGTAGGCGTTACTAGGTACTCGTGTGGTCAGCCCTCGTGTTCAAGATCTTCGAGCAACATGAACGTGTTGTCTATGATGTTGTCGGGTCATTGTCAGGCTATGTTGGTCATGTTGCTTTCTTTCCTTGAACAATTCTGCGCAGACCAGTGGGCCAGCGAGAGTGCTGCCTTTGCGAGTTCCACGGCAATTTCCATCACTGGCAACCCAAGTGGCGTATGCGTGGAGGCATTGTTGTCGCATGGTTATGCCAATAGAGTAGGAGGAGGAGGAAAAGAAGGAGGGGCGGGCGCTCTAGGGCTCTCCGCTCCCTGTGGTCCCGAGGGACTCCTCTGTGTGGTTATATTCCACAATCCGCACCCTCCTGCGAAACGCCGTGAGGAAAGAGTGCCCCGACAATCAGGCGTAAGATTACCAACTGGGCTCACGGTAGAAACTCGTCGAATGCGTTCAGGCAATGCCCTCTTCTTTGCATGTTTCTGTTACTTGTCAATGCATCCCTCCTTCTGCATCCTTCCTCCCACTCTTCCCCCGTCCCGTTCGCCATTCCTTGTCCCCGTCTCACAGAACGGGGACCCAGAAGAATTGTGATTGCCAGACAAGTGCGAGGGACATGTGAAGCGTGGGAGACGTCACGAAGCGAGACCGACATGCCTCGAGGGTCCCAGATTCGACACTCCGCGCTGCTGAAGCAACATGTTGTCGCAAATGATGCGGCAAGGTGCCGTGACATGATGGCATGATGGTCTATCCATTTGGCCAAGACGGATTGATATCAGTTGCGCCCGCCAGAATGGTCAGCATGGAAAGTTGATTGCCCTCCAGAGGGACGAGCCACGGAAGAGAATCACTGTTGGGAGGAGCCTCCAGTTTGAGGGTTGGGGGGGAGCTCTTGGGGCAGTGTCGGGGCGTTCCCAAGGCCTCTCCAAAGCCTGTGGAGTTCCTCCGAAGCCCTTTTGACTCCAGCCGCAGAGCCCCGTCGCGCGCCTCGCGCGTCCCCCCCCCCCGCGTGAGCGGGAGGGGCGGGCGCTGCGCAGGCCGCAGCCAGCACGGCGGGCATGCGCGGCGGCGGCCGAGAGGAGGCCGTCCGCATCCCGCTGCCCGGAGGCGGCGAGGTCTGCGCAAAGGTCGTGGTGCAGCGCAGCCCCGTGGTGGTCATCGCGACGCACCCGTGGGGGCCGCTCGGCGGGTGCATGGACGACCCGCACTGCAGGACGGTGTGCGGGGTGATGGGCGAGGCGGGCTGCTCCACGGCGCGGTTCAACTTCCGGGGCGGCCTCGGCACGGGCTCGTCCAGCATCGCGGACGTCCGGGCCGTGGCGGAGTGGTTCACGCGGCCCCGGCCTGGCGAGTCCGAGGCCCTCGCCGCGCAGGTCCTGCTGGTGGGCTACAGCTACGGGTCGCTCATCGCCGGAGCGGCGGCCGCCGAGATCCCGGAGTGCATCGGGTTCTGCCTGCTCGGCCCGCCCCTGGGCTACACGTGGGCCCTCTACTTGTTCAACAGCGCCAGCATACTGAGGAGAGTAAGGGAGTCGGCGGGGAAGCCCAAGCTGCTCGTGGTCGGCAGCAGCGACCAGTTCTGCAGCGCTCCGCAGTTCCGGTCGTTCGTGGAGACGCTGCCGGACCCGAAGGAGTCCCACGTCCTCGAGGGCGTCGACCATTTCGGCTACTTCCGGCTGGCGCAGCAGATGCTGACGAGGTTCGGGGGTTGCTAGAGGTGCCCCTAGCCCGAGGTGCCCGCAGCCTGCCGCTCCACTCTGGAGCCCCTGGGGCCCCCTGGGCCTCGTGAGGGGTGCCCTGGAGGCCGAGGTGGGCCTCCTTGGAAATCCTGGGGGCACCTTGGGCCAGGGGCACTTCCAGCAGCACCCGAGAGGTGGATCACAGACGCCTTCGGGGCCCCAGACCTGCCCACCTTCGCGCGCGTGGGGCCGACGACGAGCTGAGCCACCCGCGGTGCGCGCCGCCGACGCCTGCCGCGCTCCTCCCCCACGGCGGCGCGGGGACACGCGCCGCCGCGCGAGCAGTCGCCCACGGCTGTGCGTTCGCGGCCTTGGATTGCAGTCAACCCGCATAGTCAGGATGGGCATCCTTCCCAAGGGTACCCCTGCAGCCTTGCCTCCTCGACACATCGTTGGCGCTTTCGTTGGCCGCGCCCCGCTCGGAAAGATCCGAAGTGGGCGTCCAAGGCCCTTGCATCCTTACCGCGCGTCCTTATGATACGGGCTGACTGCACCAGCCTGGAAAAAATCAGCAAAACATTGAGCACTACCAGGATCCCGCAAAGGGGGGGGTGTGCCATGGTGTGTGTGTGTGTGACTTCGATCGGTTGTTGCACCGAGCCGCCCAAAACAGATACCCCCAGCCGCCGGCAGCTCCCGATAGTTGCCGATAGGGGGGGGGCATGCGGGGGGCATCTGTTTGCGGCAGTTCGGTGCACCAATGGATCGAACTCATGCCCCCCCTCAGGGTCACCCCCCCTGACACTAATGTGGTTCGTTGATGTTGACCTCTCTGGGATATCCCAAGGAGGTTCCAGAGCAACCCCAGAGTCATCTTGGGGTATTATTTGAGCCTCGTGGGCCCATACTGGAGGCAATATTTGTGCATCCGTGGGGCATCTGGGAACATGGGGCTTTGCTGTGTTCCTGCTCGCTAACATGTGTCACGTGTGCGGAGCTACACTGTCAATGCCGCTCGTTTGGCTTTGCTGCGTTCCTGCCCGCAACGCACACCGCCAGAAGTGGCGGAGAGCTTGAGATATCCACCGACAAAAACTACCGAATGGGTGCAGCCCACCATCGTATTGCCCTGCCTCGTCTACCCTTGCCCAGGACAGGACATGATCGCTGGCCCCTCCCCGTACTCTCTGCTGCCTCCTCCCTTCTCCTCCCTCCTCCTCCTCCTCCCCATTCGCCTCCTCATCTTCTTCCCATCTCTTCTTCAAGCAGCGCTCAGGGCGGCGCACGCGCGGGCTATGGCGCGCTCACGGTCGCGCTCGCGCTCGCGGTCGCTGCGGCGGCAGTCAGAAGGCCGCTGCTGTAGTCGTGTAGGCCTTGTCTCGGGGGAGGGTGGTCGCGCCCCTGACTCGGGAGACGCCGATTGTGGCCAGGCTCGTCTTGGGCCGACGGCCAGTGTATCTGCCTCCCTGGCCAAGTCAGGCGGGCGTATACTCGGGAGGGGGAACAAAAAAACACAGACATCAAAGACCGTCGACTCCCAGGGAAATAAGGAACAAGATGGTAAGTGGGGGGAAGACGAAAGCCCAAAGATACGGGAACAGATGAGAACTCCTAAGGTTTGTGCCTATGTATTTGTGTGTGTGTCCCAGGGCCCCCCGTCGTATCTGCCTCCCTGGCCAAGTGAGGCGGGCGTGCCCACGCTGGTCCTGTGCCCAGGATGCACCGGTGCTGTGCCCACGGGGGGCCTGGTCAGGATCGGTGAGGCGTGCGGGTCGACGTCCCACAGAGGACGCACGCGGGAGGCTGGTCGTGGCACTCCTCTCGGGCCGGACGAAAGGGGGGGATAGGGAAAGGGGGGGTTACGAAATCTGCTGCATGCAGCTGGTTCCGGCCCCACCGAGGGGCCCATTCCTCGATGCATGGGCGCCTCCCGGCTCCGGGAGGCGCCGGGAGCATCAGCTACGTGGGCTGATTCTCAAACCCCCCCTTTGCTATCCCCCCCTTTCGCCCGACCCGATCATCGTGCCACGCGTGGCGGACAGCCGAGCAGGGATACGTTGCACACGGGCGGGTCCCTCTGCAGGAGGAGCATGGGCGGATAGGAAAGACAGAGGCTGGGGACGAGGTATCGTCCTTCTTCTGTCGCGCGACGCACGTCGCGCAGCCGAGCGGGGATTTTTGTTCGAAGAGCGAATCACGCCATAGGCACAAACCTTGTGGCGCTCCACGCGGGTTTCTTGGGTCCGGTGGCTGGAGGCTCGGGGCGCCAAACGTTTCATATGTATGCAGTTTGTTGGTTGTCCCCATGGCAACATCATTTCCTTCGCCTTCCGGGTCTTCGCCCCCGGTCCCTGTCCAAGGCGTACCTTTTCCTGCACTTCCACTTCGGCACCGCCTGTTCCCCGGGCCCCGCCCGCTCCGGCCGCCTGAGGCCCCGCCTTCCTGTGCCCTGTCTCCCTAATGAAAGCTGTGCGTCGTCCGCCTAGCTTTTAGCGGAAGAGGTTCGCTCTCGCCCCGCAGATCAAAAAAAATGTTGACCCCATGTTGTAGTACACTGCGAGCGCACGTGACACCGATGTTGCACATGGCGGGTCCTCTGGAGAATGGCTTCTCGGAGAGGGGCGGAGTGTCATGTCTGTGCTCCTGGCACGCGGGCGATGCCTGCCCGATGGCCAGGCGATCTGCGCAGAGCGAGTTCCAATCTCACGGCAGGTGTTCAGTCAATGATATGTTCGTATGCCCCAAGAGCTTGTTTTTTTTAGTCTGGGCGATAACGCTCGTGATCGACCCCGCCCCTCCCCCCCCCGATCACGTCACGCTATTTCCCCACATGTCTCAAGGAATCTTCCAGAATTTCCAGAGAATCTCAAGATTTCCCAGAAATTCGTCGTCGTCGCTGTTGTCCGCGACCGGGAGACCGAAAAAGCAAAAACAAAGTCACCAAAACCTCGTTCCTCGAGCCTCGGACCTCGCTCTTCGGAGGGGCATCCAGTTCTCCAGGGCATCGGCATATCCAGCTGCCTGCAGCAAGTCCCGCCACTGCCAGCTCAGCGTTGAATTGCATGCAGGGTGGTTCGTGATTCTACCGAGTTATCTGGGCAGGCTTGGTGGAGCCATCCTGGGCCCGTTTGGGAAGAGCCGCATTGGCTTGAGTCAAATTGGCTTCAGATCATTTCTCCTCTTCCTCGCTCGCCCTCCCTGTTTTTCCTGCTCGTGCTTTTTTGCTCCTCATGTTCCTCCTCAATCCCCACGGGAACCTGGACCTCGGGACCAGACACGTGCACAACGACGGAGCGAGCAGCAGCTTTAGATAGAGGAACTTGGGGGGGGAGGGGGTAGGGGGCGGGGGAGGCGGTGGCGGGAATACTGCTACACTGGGACACGTCCCGAGCCAGGGGCGATTGGCCAGACGGCCCTAAGTCCCTGCCGTTTCCATAACAATTTTGTTTTCGGGAAGGCCCCGCGCTGCAGCGGGCCGAGAGGCTAAAAAGCCAGGGTCCCGTAGGCGACCCGTCGATCCGCCGATCTAACGTGCCAGCAGCAATTAGGTTCGTATGCAGTCGAACCCCAGACAGCTGCCAAGGCTTCCGACTCCGACTCCGACTCCTCAATCCCCTCTTCCGTCTCTGCTCCCTCTCCCTTTTCCGTATCTTCCTCCTCCCGAGGGCCCGGGGGCTCGAAAAAAGCCCCGGGAGGCCGAAACCCGCTGTGATGTGATCGGGGGGCCATGCCCCTCCCCCCGAGCACGCCCGTGATCGCGGACAATACAAACACAGGCCCCAACACGCCAGATTGATGAGCGGATTTGTTAAGTTGTGATCCGCAATCGGATGCCAAGTGTGCGCAGGGTTCCGTCCAGCAAACTACCCGGTGGAATGATAGTGGCTTAATGTTGTTTGCGGTCAGAGTCCGAGGGGGTGACATTTTTAGTAAGTGTAGTCGGTACTCGTGACGCAACAGTGCATGCGATGATCCTGATACGTGCGAGTGCGGTCTGTTTCAGGTGTGGTCGGGGTCTCCTTGTGCGCCCCATCCCTCACAATGTCCATGCACGCTGACGGCGGTATCGTGGTACCTGTGTGTTTTTCTACGGTGGAGTGCGGTGTGGTGAGCGTGTTCACGCTCGTGGGCGTCTGATATCTGACACAACGGGTGTATATAGATATATATATATATATATATATAGATATACATAGATATATCTATACATATAGATATAGAAAGATTGCGTGCCACCCTCGAACACAGCGCGGTTGGCATGTGGCCTTCGTGTAGACTCATTGATGCCAACTTGCTCGGCCATTCTGTCAGTCTGAACGTGAGGTCGCACGATCAAGTAGAACCATTTTGGGGTACGGGAATATGGTATTGCCTTCCGTTTCGTTGCAATTTCGTAGTAAGTGACGATGTTGCGCGATTGTGCAGATGCGCGAGCTCACGACACATATGTGCATGACGTCACAGGGAGGAGGAGTAGCAGCAGCAGCATGAAGAGGACGGAGGAAGGGAGGGAGAGGGGGCAGCGGACGACGAGCAGGGTGCGAGGGGGGGAGGAGTGTGAGGAGAGGGTGATGATGGGTAGGGGTCGTCGAGGGAGAAGCAGGTGGAGGTCCTTCCGCTTTCGAGCAGGGGGTCGACTACAGAATCGAGTAACCCCCACATTGATCTTCCCCGATCGAGCCCACGGCGAATGCGCAAGGATGGTTTGCACATCTACAGGGAATTCTAAGTATGTGTCCGCAGATTCGACGAGATAATTAATTTTGGGGTAGATCAATTCTGTAGTCGATCCCCTACTCGAAGCTCCGTCATCTTCTCATCCTTCGCCTCTTCCGCTGGCAGAGGGCCCCTGGTGGCTTGGCGAGGCGGAGGCGACGGAGGCAAGGCCGCTTGACCGTGTGGCGGCCGGCCTGGCTCGGAAGACGAGCAGGCTCGGGTGGGGGGCGGGGGCCTGGGGTGAAGTCGGGCCTGTCCTTCTACAGGAGGAATATCCAAAAATAGTCAAAAAGTAGTATGTGGACGACGTTTTGAATCTTTGTTTGCTTTTTTGTGCATTTTTGGGGTATTGGGGATGTTGGTCCAAAAGCCCCCTGTAGGAGGACATGCCCGACCTCAGAGCAGGCTCGGGTGGGGGTCAGGGGCCCAGGGAACTCTGGCGAGGATCGGAGAACGGATCGATCGAAAGCTGGACGGAGCGGAATTCAGTATCGTTCAACCGACCCCCATCCTCATCCCCTTCGAGACCCCCACCAAGTCACCACCCCAGTTACGGATACACCCCTCGAAGCTCGAAGGCAACGGCCTGTATCCTCATCTAGGGGGGCAGATCGGCCAGGGGGGCCCAGGCCACGCTGCTGGGGATGGGGATCGGTTCAACGATGCTCGGGAACGAAGACCGGCATCAGGAGGAGGAGGAGGAGGAGGAGGAGGAGGAGGGGGATGATGATGATGATGATGATGATGATGATGATGATGATGATGATGATGATGATGATGATGATGATGATGATGATGAGGAGGAGGAGGAGGATGAGGATGAGGATGAGGATGAGGATGAGGATGATGATGATGATGATGATGAGGAGGAGGAGGAGGAGGAGGATGATGATGATGATGAGGAGGAGGAGGAGGAGATGCTTGGCAACGTTCTGACAGGTGTCGCTGTCGGTGCAACCGCGGGCCGTTCTTCGGGACTCGCGCCGCCGGCCCAAACTCCAGCCGGTCTCGCTCTTGGGGCAGCGGTTGCTGTTGGGTCTCGTCCCCTATGTTAAAACGACGCGGAGATCGGGACAGAATCGGATCGGGATAACTCGAAATCTCTGAGAATCGGCGGGTTTGGAGGATGTATTGGGCGCCGCGGCCGCTCCAGACCGTTCCGGAACGCTCTGAGAGCGCTCCGGAACGCTCTGGAGCGATTTATCCCGATCCTAGCCCTGTTTTATATGTATGTTCGTCCCCATCTCGAGTGTGCCAGATCTCCTCGAGGGCCCAGGAGATCGGACGGAGCCTTCGGCGAGCTGTGTTGGAGCGAGCCGGGATTTTCGCAGACCTCCAGCAGCTCAACAGAAATCAAGACGTAGTACAATTGTCTTGATTCTGGGCCGTTGGAGGCCGCTTCCAGGCCCCAGGATTGTGGAACAGCATGTCTGTGATGCAAGAGAGGTCCCGAGGCCCACATCGGTCCGCCGATGGGGTTGCCAGGGTGAGACGGGCGGCAGGAGAGCGCTAAGAAAGACAATAAGATCTCGAAGGTCACGAAGGATGTTGCGTCGGCATCTTTTTGTTCCGCCGCCTCATCCGTAGAGAGGCCCTCAAACCTTCAGAAACCATAGTCGTACCGAGAGATATTGTTTCGTATACTTCGGGAAGTTTCCCCGATACCAGTATACATATATATGTATGAGACATACACATCGAAGACGCCTTCGGCGAATCACCGCCACCCCCTTGTCTTGCGGAACAACCCATGCGATCAAATGTGGGACCGAAATCTGGACAAGCTATTGCACTATGTGTTGCCCCAGCCGTTGCTGACCCCGTTGGGGGAACACTTGGGAGAGGAAGAGCAGAGAGAAGACGAGGGAGGGGGAGAAGGGCGAGGGGCCTGAGGGGGCCTCCTGGAGCTTCTTTGGAGCATCTGTTGGACTCCGGAGTCCGTCTAAGGGCCCTCTGGGCAGCCGTGGTGCCCATTCGGGAGGCGGGCGCTGCAGGGACGTCTCGCAAAGCTATGGGGCCGCCTTGGGGGCCTGATCTGGGCCCCCAAGAGGTCCCTGCAGCGCCCACAGACGCCCCTGATTTGGGCCCCCAAGACGTCCGGCCCGCTGCAGGCGAGCGGGAACGTTCGGTCGCAAATCATGGGAGCCTGGTGTACCCCCTTACTTCCGTCTTCAGCTTCGGGTAGCGTCGATTAGCGTCTGGGAGCCGATGAGATAGCACCAGTTTTGCATCGGCCAGCGTCGATGTAGCCCCGTTGAGTCGAAGAACGACAAACGGCACAAACATCCATCTTCGGCGTTCCGCGAGGATCTCTTGGACCTGCGCAGGGCACCCCTGGCGGCGCCTCCTGCGCCGCCCCCGGCGCACCCCGCGCGCCAGGGATCGGGAGCCTCGAGACGGGGGTCAATACAAACGGGGGTCAGCCAGGGCACCGGATCCTGCAGGATCCTGCGAAGACCCCCTCTGGCTGACCCGGGTTAGCGAGCCGCTCGTGGCCGCGAGGCGGCCGCGCATATTGGCTGACCCGGGTTTGCGAAGTCTTGCGTTGCAGTTGTTTTTCTTGCATTGCAGTTTTTTGGTTTCCTGCTGCCCCGGGTCTGGATTGACCCGGGTCAGAAGATCCCCGAATGGAGAGGGGCCCAGCGCAGATGCAAGAAATCCGCGTGGAGCGCCAAAAGTTTACGCTTGTTTCGTGTATTCGTTTCTCTAATGAGCCGCCCTGAGGCCATCTTAGAGGCTCCTTGGGCCGCCCATTGCTGACGGAGGTCAGAGAAGGCGAGAATACGAAGATCGCCAAAATGATGTAAGGGACATCTATTGTTGTGGCGTCCTCGAGCCCTTTGGGGGTCTGGTTGAAGCCCTCTCTGGTCATCTTGAGTGCCTCTTGAGCCGTTTGGAGGTCATCTTGGGCCATCTTGGGGCCATCTTCGGTTGCTTGGAGTGCATAGTAAGCTATCTCGAGCGTCCCTGGGATGATCTCGGAGCCCGCAGGGCCCGCCTGGGGAAAGCGTCACCCGAGGGGCCCGCCAGCCCCACAGGGCCCCGGACGAGCGCGTCCTCCCAGCGCCCGCCACCCTCCCCCACAGGGGAGAGCCATGGGGTAGAATCTCACACGCCTGGAGACCCCAAGGGGCCGGTGTATTGTGAAGTCGGGCCTGTCCCCCTACAGGGGGAATATTCAAAAATAGTAAAGAATGATAGTCTAGGGACGATTTGTTGGGCATGTGTTCACCATTTTGGAGCATGTTTGGAGTATTGTTTTTTGTTTGTTGGTCGAAAATCCCCCTGTAGGGGGGCAGGCCCGACCTGAGAGCATTGGGATGTGGATGAGGTTGATGACGAGGCGGAGGAAGAGGACGGCGAGACAGCAGCGACGAGGAGTCGGCGGCGGCGAGGGTGGAGCGGGGAGCAGGGCGGGAGCAGGAGGGTGGACGGGGTCGGGGCGGAGAGGCAGAGGGAGGAGGAGGCCGACGAGGAAGGAGGAGGCAGAGGAAGGAGGAGGTCGACGAGGAGGTCGAGATGGGGCAGAGAGGCAGAGGAACGAGGAGGTCGACGAGGAGCAGCTGCAGCAGGAGCAGGAGAGTTTAGAGGGAGGCCGTCGGGCAGCGGGCCGGGGACCTGTGCCTCGACTGCATCGCCCGGCCAGGAGTGGCCAAATCGCGTGGGAGTTGATTCGTTGTGTGTGTGTGTTGTCTTGCTCTTACCCTGAGCTTCTCAAGCCCGCACGACAGTCCATCCGACACAAGAGATCGATGAAGAGGAAGCATGGTTGCCAGTGCATGGATTGATGTTCCATGCTGTTGTGCGTCCTGCCCAGGAGGCTAAACAAGAAAAAAGCAAGCGAACAAGGAGGCCAAGAAGGATAATAATGCAATAAAGAAGGCCAAGAAGGTGGTCAACGAGGCCAAGGAGCTAGCCACACTGGTGGGCAGGGGCGTTCGTCACATCTTCTCCTCCTCGGCGGCGATGGGATAGCAAGGCGTAGCGTTAAGTCGGGCCTGTCCCTCTACAGGGGGATTTTCGACGAAAAATAAGAAATATTCCAAAGATATTCAAAATATATTCCAAAAACAGTCAGCGGACTATTTTTTTATCTTTTTGGGGAATTGTTGGGGTATTGCTTATTTTCCGCAGAAAATCCCCCTGTAGGGGGACATGCCCGACATAAGCTTAGCGGTCACCGGTCCTCAGCACTGCACGGTTCCATAGCGGTGATCAGCAGCATCGGGGATGTTGCATGGGTGATCGTTGCCTTATTCATTGTTTCGCCCATTGGCGCGGGCCCTCACACCCCCCCCCCTCCCCCCCGCCCGCATGGAGTAGATCTTGACTGTTTTGGGGCGCCTGTTTCGAGCAGACGGTGGAGTCTCCCCCACAGGACGCACGGTTCCAAATAGTCGCACTGAGCAGAGGTCTGGAGCCAGACCCCCCCCCTTCCCCCCGTTCCGCCCAATGTCGAAACGCCGAATCAAACAACGCTCACTAGCATCATTACATGCCCTTCGGAAGGCGAGAGAGCTGCCTGCCCCAACAAGACCGCCCAGGACATCCCCCCCCACTACGTCGAAGCCCCCCCCGCCCCAGGACACCAAAAGGGTCCCGGCAGAGACCCCAGGAGGCCAGGAGAGACCCCGAGCGGGGTCCCGAGAAGCCCCGCACGGGAGATGGAGAAGCAGGCCAGCATGATGAGGAGGAGGAGGAGGAGGAAGAGGAGGAGGAGCAGGTGCATGAGGAGAAGGCGAGAGGAGGAAGGAGAGGCAGGAGCAGAATCGTGAGGACGGAGAGGGCGACAGAGAGCAAGCTCGAGGAGTAGGAAAAGGATTCGCAAAAAGAGGAGATGGGCAGACTATTCCCCTGACTGCCGTAGTCTTTCCAAGAAGGCCCAGAGACCCCCAAGGCGAGCCATGGAGGAGGAGAAGGAGGAGGCGGATGACGAGGACGAGGAGGAGGAGGAGGAGGAAAGGGAGGAGGAGGAGGAGAAAGGAGGGCAAGGAGGAGGAGGAGGAGGAGGAGGACGAGGAGGAGGCGGAGAAGGAGGCCGAGGAAGAGGAGGAGGAGGAGGAGGAGGAGGAGGAGGAGGAGGAGAAGGAGAGGAGGAGGAGGAGGAGGAGGAGGAGGAGGAGGAGCAGAAAAACCGCGCCCCGAGCGTTGCGCCGCCCCAGCGGCGCCTGCAGCAGCAGCTGGCCGGGAGGGGGCGACGGAGCGGGAGGGCGCAGGAGTCGGCCGGAGGCGACGATGGGGGCGAATAGGCCAGGGGTGGGCGTTGCAGCCGGACCGAGGTATAAGATCGAGGTTGGTTCGGGGAGGGTACAACAGTGTTCTTCGCGCTTGCTGGATTCTCCTGTGCATCCTCCTGGGGAGGGTACCCTCGGATGTTCTGTGCATGTCGGCCGGCGGGGGGTCTCATGTTCTTGAGGGATGTTCTTCTGGCCCAGGTCCGACTATACACGAATTCGCCCGGGAGCATCGCCGAAGGTATGAGCCGTCGGCGCCCTTGTATACATGTGTTGCCCTCCCCTGGTCTATTCGACCCCATCGTCGCCCTCGGGTCAGGGGCGGCCTGACCGACCCCTCGCGGACCATCCCCTTCTGTGACGCCCCCCTCGCCTCGCCTTACAAGTTTCCTCGAAATCAGACGCAGGCTTGTAATGTTGGTCGACGCGCAAAACTCGCCCCACGGGGTCAGATTTGTGTGCTTGCAGTCTCCCGTTCCAGCGCGAGCACCGAAACATTGGGGCCCTGGGGCGCCGCCACGTCGCGGGACAAACTTGCGTTTCGGGGAGGGGTGCAGGACGTAGGTAGGCGGTCGGAGGGGAGCTCGAGAGGCGAGGGTGACGTCACGGAAGGAGGCGGCTTTTGTTCTGGGGGGTCGATGCGGCAGCGCCCGGACGATTGCACCACATTTGCCCCCTTTTCACAAGCGCGGGTCGCAGCATGATCCTTCGGATTGCCGGGGGATCCATCTTACGCCTCAGATCTCAAAGTGAGTGGAACGCATTTTGTTATTGTCTTTCTCAGCGCCGCGCGTGTCTAATCAAACGTGTCACGGAAATCCTCCATTCCCTTATTCGGGTGCGGGCAGAACCCCCAACAGTGACACGTCGATTAGTGAATTGTCCGTTTTCGGTTCTCGAGAGGGCGCCGTGGCCGCTATTTTCCAGGCTTGCGCCCGCCAGGTTTGGGCCTCGGGTCGTTTTCACTAAACCACGTTTTACTGAAGGGGGGCGCGCACACCACGTTCACCGCGCCACCCCCGACTTGTGATCCACTACGCCACACCACGTCGTGCTTCCGTGGCGCGAGCTAAGTGAGTGTCCACACTAGTGGCGACCAACTACGTGAACGTCGTGATGCAGTACCCCGAGTGTAAACGTGGCGCGTTTTGGACCACGACACCTTAGGCGATGCTTAAGAAAACCTAAGTTTTCGTCCAGAGTCTCGATTGTTCTTAACTTTCCAATGTCAATCCCAAGATTTTGATAGAAGTTCTGGGTTTTATTCCATTTCTGAGACTGTGAATTTCTTAACCCATGATTTCTTGAGCATTTCGCAGGGTGTAATCCCCGACTTCTGATGCAGGGCGCGGTGTCCGCGAGGGGGGGGGGGCGGGAGCGGCGCGGCGCAGCGGGGTGGGAGAGCGGGGGCCCGGCTTCGCAGGACGGTCGGGGAGCGTGCTGTCCACGCCGGCACGGGGACGCCCGTCCCGAGAGGAGGGAGGAGGAGGAGGAGGAGGAGGAGGAGGAGGAGGAGGAGGAGGAGGAGGAGGAAAGGGAGGAGGACGATGGAGGAGGAAAGGGAGGAGGAGATGAAGGAGGAGAAAGGGGGAAAGGGAGGAGGAAAGGGAGGAGGAGGAGGAGGAGGAGGAGGAGGTGGACGAGGGGGAGGGGGAGGAGGGGGAGGAGGAGGAGGAGGGGGAGGAGGAAGACCTAGGTTTCTACAGGATTCTACAGGCCAGACCTCCAGAGACTCGAAGCCCGAACCACGGCGGCGCTGAAAAAGCTTCCCCTACCCCAGACCGCCTCGCTGATCACTTGTGCTGTGCGCGCCCTGCCTTGCAAAGGGTTCGCCCTTTGCGCACGACCTGATCTCTGTTCTGAAGCTGGGGATCTGGATCATGCGCGCCCTGCTGACTTTGCCTGCACTTCTCGCAAGCCGTCGCCCGGAAACTATAGCTGATGACGTTGGGCTCACCTTCCTCCCCCGCTCGGCACCACTGCACTCCGCTCGCGCAATCCACCCTGCTCCCCGCCTTGCGGCAGGAGTTGTGGGGCGGGCCTGTCTCCACTCGAGCCCCACACGCGGCTCATCTGTACAGTCGCTGTAGCGGCTTGCCTGGTGAAGCGGGCCTGACTCGGCTTGACCAGTCGAGTTCTATCACGAGCTGGTCCCTGTGTTGCCTGCAGCCACTGCATGCTGTGCTCGCATGCCGAGGCCTGAGCGCTGTAGTTGACGACGTTGGGCTCTGCTGCGTCCCTCTGCTGGCAACCACTGCTCCCGTTCTCGATGTTGTCGACTCGGCGAGGTGACGCGTCCCCGGTCGCCGCTGCCTTCTGTCACCGCCTGTCTGTAGCACACGCCTTGGTCCGAGCGCAGTATCTGAGAACGGTCGGCTCGCTGCCGAATTACGCCCGCTTGTCATTAGACGGGCTAACTAACGGCGATGTAGGTAACGGTGATGTAGGTTTTGGTAGTGTGGGAACGCGTGGCCCGCGCTTTCCTACAGTTCGCTGTGTCGTGTCCGCCCGATCCATTCGCAGATCGGAAACGCAGGAAAGTGTGGTTCGTGATTTCCTACAACTTGGTTTCCAACATCACCTTCGAGCAACATCGCCGTCAGCAGCCCGGCCTTGGCATTGCTCCCTGCTTCTCGGCAGCCCTCCGAGCACTCTTCCGTGAGGTTGCGGTTAGCGGAGATCCGCGGGGACCCTTCAGGGGGCCCGTGCACCGTGGAGGGGGCGCGGGCTCCTCAGCATAGGAGTGGCCGTCGGGCGCTGGAAGCAGGCATCTCTGGATGCGCAAGTCTCAACCTACACCTTAGGCGATGCTTAAGAAAACCCAAATTTTCGGCCAGAGTCTCGATTATTCTTTATGTTTCAATGTAAATCTTAATATTTTAATAGACATGTTGGGTTTTTTATTCAAGTTCTGAGACTATGAATTTCTTAACCCATGATTTCTTAAGCATCTCGCAGGGTGTAGGAGTGGCCGTCGGGCGTTGGAAGCAGGCATCTCTGGATGCGCAAGTCTCAACCTACAGTCGGGGCGCCGAAAAAGGAACCCTTTTCGTTGGGGAGGGGCTCGGTGCTCCTCGATTGTTCTGCAGTTCCCCATTAGGTTTTCCATGGGGAATCCAAGTTTAACTCAGGGGAAAAAGGGGTCTCGTTTCTTAGTCAGGGTTCCTCGGGTCAACGCCCCGACTGCACTTCAGACGCTGGCCTCCGTTGGAGACCCATGCCAAGAAGCATCCCTGCTTGCCTCCAGGGTGCCTCTGGGTGTCCTGGGCATCGGCGGTTCTGCCAGGGAGCTCGTGGCGCTCCCACGCCAGCAGCCGTGTGGGACGCCCCGGGATCGCAGGGTCGGGCCCTCTGCGGAAGGTCTCCCGTGGTCGGGCCCTCTCCTGCACTTCCAAAAAGGGTCGAGCGGGGCTCCCTCCGCCCCCGCCCTCGGAGGGCGGGCGGGAGCCCCATCTGATTGCGCTCAAGCCCGGCAGAGGGTGCGATCTGAGATGCCGTGTCGATGGATTCCCGAGGTTTGAATTTTTACAAAAGGTGAGTCACAAGACGGATGGATTCTCGAGGCGCAGAAGCCCATGTATGGATTTCACCCTGAGCCCTCCACCCTAAGAAACTGCTCCGTCACCCCCCGCCCGCTTCGTGCCTCGGCCCACTCCTGCCGGCCCACGGGGTACAGTGGGGGCGCGCAGCAAGAAGCCGTCCACTTTTTTCCGTCAGGGTACCCTCTCCCCTCCCTTCTCCCTCCCTCCCTGCCCCTCCTCTTCTGCATTTTTTGCCGAATTCCCAATTCCATTTTCTGTTCATGTCTCACAAATTTGTTGTCTGGCTGGTAGACTGATTGCACACCCATGCCCTGCACAGGGCCGAGCAGCCGGCAGGCATGCTCGAGTGGCTCGCTCGCTCGTGCGCTGCGCGTGGACCTCCCGCGGCCGCTGAGGGAGCTGCTGCGTTCAGGGTGCGCCAGGCTCCCCCCTCGCCAGCACCTCGCGCACGGGTCCTCAGGGCTGGGCTTCTTGCGAGGGTTTCTTGCGGCCGCGCCCGCACTGTACGCCGGCGAGGGGGAGACAAGGGAGGAAAAAACACCCGGACCAGACAGTTGGCGTTTACTATACGGCCCTGGGCGTTTACTAGATAGCCCTGCCCTATGTGATTCCTTCTTTGGGTGCGTTTACTGAACGGCGTCGCGTGTCGGGGCGGCTATTGTCGGGGTGGATGTTCTGCCCCATAGGGAGGGTGGAGGTCTCTTGGTGTTGGGTGGGGACGAAAAAGCGGGGAGGGAGGGGCGCTGAGAGCAGGGCGAGGCCATCGCGAGACTGCATGCCTGGTTGCTGGCTGGTCCTTGTCCTGTGCTTGATGGCGTGGGGGTCCAGCCTTCTCTTGTGGCCCTGGGCGGCAGTGCCGTTCTTGCGCTTGCAGTCCCGAGCTTGAGAAGGAGCAGGAGGAGCAACAAGAGGAGGATCTCAGCCTCGTTCTGATCGCTGGAATGGCCATGCGCAGGTACGAAGCCTCGTCTTGATCGCTGTAACTCTGATGTGTGATCATGTCGCTTCGTCCCTTGCCGAAGCCACTGCTTTGAACGAGGCTGTGCAGACACTGGGCACTTCATCATCATTCCGTGCCTGGCCGTTGCTTCAGTGGCTTGGGCTCCGGGGGAAGAGCAAGATGAGGAACTGGAGGAGGAGCAAGGGGAGGGGAGGGGGAGGGGGAGGAGGGGGAGGGGGCAGGGGAGGAGGGAGGGGGAGCAGGGAAGAGCAAGAGGGGGAGGGGGCAGGGGGGAGGGGGGAGGGGGGGAGCAGGGAGGGAGGGGGGGAGGGGGCAGGGGGGGAGGAGGAGCAGGGAAGAGCAGGAGGGAGAGGGGCGCAGGGGGAGGACGACGCGGAGGGCCCGCAGCCATCTTGGCACACCATGCTTGCCAGCGGCCCGTGGCGGCCCGCGTGCGCGCGGGGAGCCCGCGCCTCACGGCCCCCTTCCCGCGCCTCGCGGCCCCAGAGGAGCTCGCGTCCCCGACCGCGGCGGGGGAGAAGCGGACTTCCCAGACCCCCTCGCGGTGTGCAAGAAAACGCGGCGGGAGGTGTTTCCCCAACCCCCTTTTTTATGGTTGGGAACTCGTTCTGAATAGAGCAGTGTGGTCGCCCCGTCCTCCTCCCCCCATCCTCCCCTCCTCCTCTCCTGTCTCCTGTGTTCCCCTCTCCTCTTCTCTCGTGCCGTCGGGCAAAACATCACGACGGGAGGTTTTTCTTTATTTTCGGGCTCCCGGGCCCCCCCTCCCGGGCCTCGGGACCGTCAAACAACGACTCAGGACGAAAAACTGGTTCTCAGGAAGGTGTCCATGCTCCTGAGGGTCACGTCACGAGACAAGCGCGACGTCGGGGGTCTGGGTTGCCGAACGGGTGCCCCTACCGGCTGGGCTCCACCGCGCAGTGTCGGGAGCGCCCAGGTGGATTTTCACCCCGGAACCGCTCCAGGGTGAAAATCCATTTGGGACCTTTCCCAATGCAAAGCGGCGCTCTCGGGGATAAGAGGGGGGGGTGCACCCGTGATGGGCTTGTTTTCCACCCTCACCACCATAAGTCGGAGGGGGGAAGGAGGTGGAGGAGGAGGAGGAGGAGGAGCAGGAGCAGGAGGAGGAGCAGGAGGAGGAGGAGGAGGAGGAGGAGGAGGAGGACCCCCTCCCCCTCCAACTTATGGTGTTGGTGGTGGTGGAAAACAGACCCACCAACCCGAGCCCCCCAAAATCGTCAGTTTCCAAGTGGAATCTCGATTTGGAATGGAATTTCCACGGGCGCGAAGGCTTCAGGTCCCTCGCGCTTCGGGCGCCGCAGCCTCGGCCGGAGAGCTGCCCCTCTCTCCAAAGGTGGCACCGCCGGGCGCGGGTCGGCCACGCGCAGGGGGGGGGGGAGGGGGGGGGGGAGGGAGGGCTTCTTGGAAGCGCCCCCGCTGCTTGGAAGGCGCGGGCCTTCTCTGCAGATGCGAGGCCGGCGCCTTCTAAGAAGCATCGGCACGAACGAAATGGGTACGGAAAGAGTGGGTACAATGCCCAACAGCAGTTCCTGTTCATTTGGAACACGACTCGCTGTCCGCGCCGCCGCGGCCTGTGTCCATTCGAGACAGAAGGCCGCCTGCCCAACAGCGGCCGCTGTTGCTTTGGGACAACAGTTGTTGTTGGGCCCTGTCCCCCTATCGTTCCCGTACCCATTTCGCGCGTCCAAAATTCAGCCTCCCTCTAAGAAGCCCTCCCCCCTCTCCCGCATGCCCCCTTGGTGCGCACCGCCAGGGCGCGGGGCCCGCCGCGCGTCGCTCGCATCGCCAGAGAGGCGCGAGGGCACCGAGGCCGGGCGAAGCGCAGCGGCCCACGCTCTCGGGCGCCAGCCTCGAAGGGCCACCCAGGCCCTGCCCCCCCCCCGCCCTCCTGCCATCGGGGGCGGCCACGAGGGGGGTGATGACGCGGGGTCGTGGATTGAAGCCGGGCCCTGTCCCTGGACAGGAGGACCTCTCAAGAATAGTCAGAGACATGGTCCGGGGGCGATTTGTTGATTTTTTTGTGTGTTGCATGTCTTGTGCAGTTTTTGAATATCTGTTTCGTCCAAATTCCGCCTGTAGGGGGACATGCCCACCTAAACCCAGGCCCTGCCCCCCCCACCCTCTGCCATCGGGGGCGGCCACGAGGGGGGTGATGACGCGGATCTCATGGCGGGGGCCATGATGTCTCCCAGGGTTTCATGGCGCTTCTTCTCACAGTGGGGGCGCATGCCAAGAAGCACCTTGCTTGCCTCCAGGGTGTGGACGGTTTTGCTGTGGAAGGCGTGACATTCCCACATCACAGATCGATAGACGTCCTGGGGTCTCAGGGTTGGGTTTCTTGTGAAAGGTTCAGTGCCTGTAATCGCGCAGTGGAGGCTCTGCCCCGCGCTCCCACATCGGAGGAGGGGGAAAAAGGAAGTGGATGAGGAAGAGGAGGAGGAGAGGAGGAGGAGGAGGAGGAGGAGGTGGAGGAGCTGCAGCAGGAGCATGAGCAGGCGGATCGGACTGAATTATTTCCTGCTCAGATACATCACGCTGCGCGTGACCTATTCTGCCTGACTCGCCAAGCACATCGCATTTGTTCAACATCCTGTGATGGGTTGCTCCCCTTCGGTTGCACCGCGGTTCAATTACGCATGCTAACATGCGCCACAACATAGCTTCGCGTGTGCAGCGTCATATGTTATGGCGAAGCTAGCAAAAATGAGCAGAAGTTAGCAGAAAGTAGCGGAAGTTACAGCGCGTTTCTAATTTTTTTATCATTCGATTGCTCCACACTGATCAAGAAGGTGCAGCCGTCGGCTCAACTCTCCGCCGGAAGCCTCACAGAAATCCAAGGATCCACACGGCGGGGCCCGACGAGGGCCCCCGCGGAGGCAGACAGAGAACGGCCCCAAAGCCGCCAGCTCCGATCTTTGGCGGAGCCAGGGCTGGACCCAAACGGTGTTTTGGCGATTCCGTGGGCCGTTGTCGTTTCGATGTCGTTTTGCGCTACAGGCGGATCGAAGACATAACGAGAGAAAACGAAGGCAAAACGAAAACGAAAAACACCGTTTGGGTCGGATCTCGGTCCGTTTAGAGCAGATCGAAAACGAAAGACACCGTTCGGGTGCAGCCCTGGGCGGCGCGTCGGATCTCCGGGTCGTCTGGGGCCGACGTCCCCGCGCCGTGGGCCCGGCCCGCGCGGCCTCACAGAACTCCGAGGATCCACACGGCGGGGCCGGGCGAGGGCCCCCGCGGAGGCGGACGAGAACGGCCTCAACGCCGCCAGCTCCGATCTTTTGGCGGCGCGTCGGATCTCCGGGTCGTCTGGGGCCGTCGTCCCCGCGCCGCGGGCCCGGCCCGCGCGGCCCGCGGGCCGCCCTTCCCCGGCCATGGACGCCGTGCGGCAGGCGCTCACCTCGCTGCGCCTGGAGTGCTACGCCCGGGCCTTCGAGGAGCTGGGCTGGGACGACCTGGAGTACATGCGGACGCTGGACGACGAGGATCTCCCTCCTCCTCCTCCTCCTCCTCCTCCTCCTCCTCCTCCTCCTCCTCCTCCTCCTGCTCCTGCTCCTCCTCCCCTTCCTCCTGCTCCTCCTCCTCCTCCTCCTCCTCATGCTCCTCCTCCTCCCTCTCCTCCTCCTTCCTCCCTCCTCCTGCTCCTCCTCCTTCGAGGGGGGGGGGGGGGGGCGGGGTGCGCGCCGCGGTCCCCTGAGGGATCCTTCCAGGGATGCGTGCTCGCAGTGAGGGTTGCCCTTAGAGCTTAGAGGGGCAGTGCGCCCTTTGGGCGAGAGCACAGGGCTCACGTCCAGAGGCTGACTGGCGTTCATATGAAATGCCCCCCCAGAGTTGGCAAAGTTTTTAAGGTTGAACCGAGGCTGCTTTGCACCAGGACTCCATGGGTCATTGCTTGCTTGCTCCTGCTCCTGCTCCTGCTCCTGCTCCTGCTCCTGCTCCTGCTCCTCCTTCTCCTCCTCCTCCTTCTCCTCCTCCTCCTCCTCCTCCTCCTCCTCCTCATGCGAGCTACCCTTCCTCGTTTTCGGCCTGGTGCCTCGTCGCCACCGCTGAGTTCGCTCCGAAATCCTGGTCAGAGTGCGCCCCTCGGAAGAGGTCCAGGGAGTAGCGGTATGGGTACCCTTTGGTTCCCCAAAACTGGAGATGCGGGACGTGGGCGTCGTGCTCGTCGTGTTCGTCGTCCTCCTCCTCCTCCTCCTCCTCCTCCTCCTGATCCTGCTCCTCCTCCTCCTCCTCCTCCTCCTCCTTGAAAGTAGGTTTTCTGTGATTCCCAGAACCCAATCTGCTTCAGGCGCCTTCCTACTCCAGGAATCGATATGCTCTTGCTGCGTGTTGGTGCTCTCTGGGCGGGCCCAGAACCAATCTACTCTATCCGCATTCCCATGAAAGCCGCGGTTCGGTCCGGTCCAGTTCGCTTCGATGTGCGACTGGTTCGGTTCGACTGAGTCCGGTTCGCGTCGCAAACCGGTTCGGTTCGACCGGTTCGGTTCTTTGTCGTAGACTGGTTCGGTTCGACCGGTTCGGTAGAAACATGAAGTAGGAAGGTTTCCTACTTCATGTTTCTACCTACTTCTTCCAACCGATAGGTACCCTACGGAGGGGTCTTGGGGCCAGATTTGGGCGGACCTTGAGGAGATGCGAGGTCTCGTCAACGACGTGGGCATGAAGCCGGGGCACGCTAGCAAGTTCGACAAGTTCCTCCGGTGCATCGGCGGCCGCGGGGGCTCGTGGTCGGCGCTCTACGGGAGCGAGTTTTCGGCAGGCTCGTCCTCGAGGTACGGCGGCGGCGCTGTCGCCCAGCCCTCGCACCCGGCGATCTGTGGCTTGACACCTCTGCCGAATGACCCGCCAGCTGCCCAGAAGGACTCGGGCCGAACGAAAGGGGGGACAGGGATTGGGGGGGGGTACAAAATCTGCTGCATGCAGCTGGTTTCGGCCCCGTCGCTGGCCCATTCCCCGATACATGGGCGCCTCCCGGCGCCGGGAGGCGCTGGGAAAATCAGCTACGTGCGCTGATTCCCTACCCTGCCCTGTGCTGTCCCCCCCCCATTTGGTTCCGGAGGGAAAGAAACACACAGACACAATTAATTCTCGATTCCCCCGGAAATATTGGAACATATGGGAAGGGGGGGGGAAGACTGAAACCCAGAAAATATGGGAGAATATGGGGGATCTTTTTATTTGTGTGTATTTATTTGTGTGTCCTGGGGCCCCTTCATTGGTTCCCCCCGAAGGACGGGCTCCGGACGTACGGGCTCAGCGCCCCGCCGCCCGACGCGGTGCCAGGGGGCTGCGGCCACGAGCTCGCCCGCGGGGGCGAGCTGCCAGCTGGCCACGGCCCGCTCTTCGGCGGTGCCGCGGCGAGCAGCGGCGCCGGCAGGCTGGAGCACGAGCTGCTCGCGCTCGAGCAGGACGCCTTCCCGCCCGCCGCCCTCTTCGCGCAGGGCGCCGAGGTCCTCCTCCTCCTCCTCCTCCTCCTCCTCCTCCTCCTCCTCCTCCTCCTCCCTCCTCCTCCTCCTCCTCCCCACTCCTCCTCCCCACTCCTCCCCCCCTCCCCCCTCCTCCTCCTCCTCCTCCTCCTCCTCCTCCTCCTCCTCCTCCTCCTCCTCCCCTCCCTCCTCCTCCTGCTCCTCCTCCTCCTCCTCCTCCTCCTCCTCCTTCTCCTCCTCCCGCCCTCTTCGCGCAGGGGCCCGAGGGACCGCGCGCGGGTGCCGGGGGCCCAGACCTCGGGAGCCAGACCCTGAAGATCCCCGTCGGCGCGGGCCAGGGGCGGACGGACCGCCTGCCGGAGGAGCACGAGGGGAAAAAAAAACACAGACACAATTCATCGGCGATTCCCAGAAAACATGGGAAAATATGGGAAGGGGGGGGGGACAAAAACCCAGAAAATATTGGAAAATATGGGGGATATGTTTATTTGTGTGTATTCATTTGTGTGTCCCAGTTCCCCTTCAAGAGGAGCAGCACGCGGTGGGCTTGGGCGCCGACCACCACGCGCTGATGATCTGCAACATCCCCTGCAGCGTCACGCAGGTGCAGCTGAAGAAGGCCGTGGACCTCATGGGCTTTGCGGGCCGCTACGACTACGTGAGCCTGCCCGAGAAGCGGCGCCTCCGCAGTGCGGACCCCGCGGGCCGCACGTCGAACCCCGGCTACGGCTTCATCAGCTTCCCGGACCCCCGCAGCGCCAGCGAGTTCGTGACGCGCTTCACCGGCTACAGGCGGCCCGGATGAGTAGGTCGACCCTGCCAGAGCAGGGGTACCTTCGTGAGGGTGCCCTCGTATCCTGGGTCTTGCCACCCATGCCTGCTGCATTCCTTTGGCAACGTGGCCCTCGGAAAACTCTTGTGTCCTCTCGCGTGCCCTCGCCGATCCAGTCCGGCTGCACAGGTTCCCGGACACCTCGTCCCTGAAGGTCTGCGAGGTGCGGCGGGCGAAGCAGGCCATCGCGCCCACCCTGCAGGACCCGGGCATCGGGAGCCCGACGCCCCCGTGGCCGGGCCGGCCCTCGGCGCCGGGCCGCGCGGGCGACGACGGCCTCAGCCGATGGGGCCCTCCGCCGGGGTTCTCGGCCCCCCCGGGCCACGCGCCGCAGGCGCCCCCTGGGCTGCCTGGGCCTCCGAGCCAGTGGGCGGAGCCGAGGTGGACCGCGGGAACAGAGGCTCGGAGGAGGAAAGGGGTACCCCTATCTCCACCCCCTCGCCCGCGTGCGCCTTTTTGGGGGGCTTCCTGGGAGGCCCTCGTCGCCACCGCCGGCTTCGCCTCGAGATCCCGGCCAGAACGCACACCGGGAGAGGTCCGGGGGACAGCGGTATCGGTATACCTTTTGGCTCTTCCAAACTGGAGATGCGGGACGTGGGCGTCGTGCTCGTCGTGTTCGACGTCGTCGTCCTCCTCCTCCTCCTCCTCCTCCTCCTTTTCCTTTTCCTCCTCCTCCTCCTCCTCCTCCTCCTCCTCCTCCGGGGGACAGCGGTATCGGTACACCTTGTGGTTCCCCCTGGAGGCCGACCTCACCGCGGCCGGCGCGATCATTCCGGGCAGGAAGGGCGAGGGCAGCGAGTTCGGCGAGTGGTGGCGTTGCGCTCCCAGCTCCACGGAGTTCACCGACGCCGAGCGGGCGCCGGAGCTGGAGAGGCCCGTGCGCGGCCCCTCCTCGGGGACGCTCGAGCGGCAGGAGCCAGACCTGGTGCCGCCCCGCAGCGTCCAGCCGAGGCCCATCACGACCCTCATGATCTGCAACGTCCCCTGCAGCATCTCGCAGCAGCAGCTCTCGGAGGCCGTGGACTCGCTGGGCTACGCGGGCAGGTACGACTTCCTCTACCTGCCGGTCAAGGGCCGGCCGTCCAAGTCAGGGCAGACGGTGCGGCGCTCCAACCTGGGCTACGGCTTCATCGACTTCCCCTCCCCCCAGGAGGCCCAGAAGTTTATCTCGAAGGAGGAAAAACACGCCACGAGCAGAAGCGTCTGGCACTCCGCGCGGACTTCTCCGATCCGCGCCTGGGGCCCCCATGGCGGCAGCCCCGGCGCCGCCCCTGCAGCGCGTTCTCCGCGCGCCATAGGGAGGGGTGCCCAGCACAGGTTCAAGAGATCCGCGCGGAGCAGCTGGCTGCGCGAGTCCGCCGTGCCCTCCCAGGGCGCTACGGTCCCCTGCGGGCCAGGTCCCCCTGGCGGACAGGACGGGAGAAAGGGGAGGAGGAGGAGGAGGAGGAGGAGGAGGAGGAGGAGGAGGAGGAGGAGGAGGACCAGAAGGAGGAGGAGTGGGAGGAGGACCAGAAGGAGGAGGAGGACTAGGAGGAGGAGGAGGAGGAGGAGGACGACGACGACGACCAAACACGGCGAGCGGAGCGCCAAAAGTTTATGCGTGGGCCGTTGTTGTTTTCCCCTTCTGCGATCAAGAGCTTCACGGGGTACCCAGGGGCGGCCTAACCGATCCCTGGCAACCACCATCCCCTTCCGTGACGTGCCCCTCGCCTCGCCCCAAGACGTATGTGTATGCGGCCGGAGGGGAGCTCCAAAGGCGAGAATGACGCCACGGAAGGGTCGTCGTCGTCGTCGTCGTCGTCGTCCTCTCCCACCTCCTCCTCCTCCTCCTCCTCCTACTCCTACTCCTCCTCCTCCTCCTCCTCCTCTTCCTCCTCCTCCTCCTCCTCCTCCTCCTCCTCCTCCTCCTCCTCCTGCGCCTCCTCACGTCCCAAGACCGCGAAAACACTGCAACACTGTAAAGCATCACGCCCGGAGCCCTAGACCCCTATCGTCCTGCGCCATCGTCCGAGCTGGAGCGATCTGTGACGGCCCCGGGGCGCGCAGTTGTGAAGGCGACGACGCCCGGCTCGAAAACCGATGGGGCCGCCAGGATCTCAGGGGGAGTGCAAGAAGGGGATGGCTGGCGCGGGGTCGGCCGGGCCGCGCCCGAGGTACCAGTTCGCCGGCACCACCTCGGTCAAGCGCTGCGAGGTGCGCGCCGCCCACATGCAGGGCTCGGCGAGCCACCAGGCCGCGGCCCGCGCGCAGAGCGGTTCGGCGCCACCCCCGCCGCTGCTGCCCGACGCCTGCGGGGGCGCCGGCTCCGCGGCCGCGGCAGCGCCCGCCTAGCTCCGCCACGCGCCGGGCAGAGGGGGGCGTCCAGAGGAGGAGGAGGTACCCATGCCCCTCCTCCTCCTCCTCCTCCTCCTCCTCCTCCTCCTCCTCCTCCTCCTCCTCGTTTTCCCCTGTTTTGGCCTCCTGGGCCTCCATCGTCGCCACCGCTGGATTCGCCGCAAAGTCCTGGCCAGAACGCATGCCAGGAGAGGTCCGGGGAGTAGCGGTATAGGTACCTTTTGGTTTCCCAGGGTGGGGGGAAGGGGGAGGGCTTCGTAGAAGCACCCCTGTTTATTTCCCCGAGCGCGCTCCACTCCTCGCAGAGTGCCTGCTCGCAAACGCCCGAAAAGCACACGTCGGCTTCGATGTGTTTCTCGCAGATCCCCCCGGCGAGTCCAGGTCATTTGCGAGTAGCCACTCTGCGAGTAGTGGAACGCGCTCGTCGATTCTTATAAAACGCTGGCCTTATCAATATATTAAAAATGGCGCCTTCTAAGAAGCAGCCTCCTTCTAGGAAGCCATCCCCCCTCCCTCGACCCCCTTGCGCGCACCGCCAACTAGCCGAGGGGCGGGTAGGGCCGATGTCGATCCCTCGAAGGAAAAATATAAACATTGAGTTGGGCCTGTCCCTCTACAGGAGGAATATGGAAAACTAGTCAACGAATTGCCTGGGGACGATTTTGTTTAGCGTGGTTTGACGATGTTTGGGCATGTTTGAAATTTGTCGCTCAAAATCCGACCCTCCCCTCCCTCCTGTCCCTCCCGTCCATCCCGTCCCCCCCGTCCCTCCCGTCCCTCCCGTCCCTCCTGTCTCTCTCGTCCCTTCCCGTCCCTCCCGTCCCTCCCGTCCCTCCCGTCCTCCTCCTCCTCCTCCTCCTCCTCCTCCTCCTCCTCCTCCTCCTCCTCCTCCTCCTCCTCCTCCTCCTCCTCCTCCTCCTCCTCCTCCTCCTGCCTGTAGGGGGACACGCCCGACCCAAACAGAAACTTTGGGCGCTCCGCGAGGACTTCTTGCATCCGCGCCTGGGCCCCCCGGCGGCGCCTCCAGCGCCGCACCTGGGGCGCTCCGCGCGCGCAGGGGAGGGGGGCCCAGCGCAGCTCCAAGAAATACGCGCGGAGCGCCAAAAGTTTATCTTTACGTGTTTGGTGTTTCTTCTAATGTTGGGTCGGGCCTGTCCCCCTACAGGGGGATTGTCGACGAAACATACGATTATGTTTGGACTCTGTTTTGATTATGTTTGGGGTATTTTTTTCGCCGAAAATACCCCTGTAGGGGGACAGGCCCGACTTAATTCTAATTCCTCCGATCCGATTCGATTTCGATGGCTTTCGATTCCGATTCGGTTCGTCTCGGGATTCCGATCTGGGCTCCGAGGTCTTGTATGGGAGGCCTGCCAGCCTGCCGATGTCCGCCGAGTCGACTTGTCCCAACTCGGCTGCCGATGTCCGCCGATCCGAGCGGGGGGAGGAGGACGGAGACGCCACTGCCGCTAAACAGCGAGACGCCTGACAGTCCAGGCCTCCCAACTTTGGCCGGAGACGCGCCCATGCCGCCGGGCCGGCTTCGGGACGCCCGGCACGGTCCCAGGCAGCTCGGCAGCATTCCAGGGGACCTCTGGAACACGATGAGAAGGCTTCAGGATGGCCCCATCCGATCGGTGCGGGTAGAACTAGCGCTTTAGACTGCATCAACCGCGAGCGAATAGTTGTGTTCCCGAGATCTTGGTGTGCGTATGTGTGGGTGGGTGGGTGCACGCTCATACCTCCGCAGACGGTGCTCGAACGAAGGGGATATGCCTTGGCTTGGACAGGATTGGATACAGTACTTCCAAGTTGCCCTGGTGCTTTCTGGGTGGTACTGTAAGAGTTTTTTGTTATTCGGTTGCCCATCGGCGCGGGCCCTTGCACCCCCCCTTCCCCCCCCCGCGTGGAGTAGATATTGGCTGTTTTTGGCGCCTGTTTCGAGCAGGTGGAGCCCCTACCCCATAGCACGCACGGCTGCAAGCAGTCGCACTAAGCAGAGGTCCGGAGCCAGAACCCCCCCCTCCCCCCCCTTCCAACCCAATGTCGAAACGCCGGATAAAAAAACGCTCACAACGAGTTGGCCCCACGAGGAAATTTCGGCTCACCGCTTTGGCACTGGTGCCCAGAGGTGTGTGCCCGATGTCCAGCAGTGCCGAGGCGGCCCGGTTTGCTTCATTATAGGCCTGCCAGAGAATGTCCTTAGCGTCATTAAGTCGGGCCTGTCCCACTACAGGAGAAAACGTAGTATTGGGACGATGTTTTGAGTTGTTGTGTAACTGTTTTGGAGTATCTTTGTAGTATTTTTGATTTGTCGTCCAAAATCCCCTTGTAGGGGAACATGCCCGACCTGACCCGATCGTGGTCTGCACGAAATCATCTTAGAACACTTCTGGTTGGGATTGTCCTGTTTTCGTACATGGGCTTTAAATTTATGTTCTAAGAACATGGTCTGTGTTAAACACGTTCTAGGGATCTAAGGACATGTCGTGGTAGGCCTATAGCGATGCCAGAACGGTCGGGTCGGCCCCTGCTCAATTATGTTTGCTGCTCTGGTTTGTTTCAGTGTTGCGGTTTCGGAAGCAATGCACGCTGTGGGGGGGAGCGGAAATCCATTGAAGTAGCTGCCAAGGGCGGCGGTGATATCCGTGGCCAAGCCACAATGGTTGCTCCATGAGCTTCCAGACCATGGATGCCTTAACGAAGGCTTCCTTGTCCACTGCCCCCACCGAAAATTTGAGAACTGTGCCGGTTTTCTTCAGGAGGGAAAGAACACACAGACACGATCCATCGTCGATTCCCAGGAACATATAGGAAAACATGGGTGGAAGTGGGGTGGAAAACGAAAACCCAGAAGATGTGGAAACATGTGTGTGTGTGTATTTCTCTGTGTGTCCTTGGGCCCCCTGGATTCTTGGGCTTGCCCCGCACCGCCGACCCCTTGGGGGGCTCCCGGCAGGCCTCTAGGGGGCCTCCCGGCAGCACCTCCGAGGCCTTTTGGGGTGCCGTTTTGGGGCCTATAGGGCCTCTTCTGGGCCTCCGGTGGGCCTCTTGGAGCCTCTGGGGGGAAGGATTGCAAAAAAAGGAGGAGTGCAATCCTTCGTTCAAGGGGGCCTCTTGGGGGTCTCTTGGGGGCCTCCTGGAGTTTGCCTGGGGCCGAGTGCTCGAAATCTCCGTTCGGGCCCCCCGCCTGGGCCCCCTCCTGGGGCCGCCTTGGGGGCCTCTTTGGCCGCCTTAGGGCCCCCTGGTGTCCCAGGGCCCCTCGCATGCTCTCGGAAGCTCCGCCTCCGGGGTGCGCGCTCCTGCGCCAGCGCCTGGCAGACGATGAGAAAGCGCCGATCGAGTATCGCTTGGCGTCGATCTGGCGTCGATTTGGCGTCGAGTTGATTTGGCGTCGATTGGCGCCGATTTGGCGTCGAGCTGGCGTCGCGCTCATCGGTTCGGCACCGACGACTTCTGGAGGCCCCGCCGGGCCTTCGCGGCGCCCCCTCGGGGCCTGTCCTGCGAGGGCTCGCCCGGGCGCCCCGCGAGGGCTCGCCCGGGCGAGGTGGCCGGGCGGCCTCGAGCAGGGCTCCCGGGGGGAGGCTCCTATAGGGAGGCCTCGGGCAGGCCTCCAGGGAGGGCTTCCAGGGAAGGCGCCCAGGGAAAGCTCCGAGGAAGCTTCTGCGCGTGCTTGAGGACTTGGGGGCCCTCTTGGGGCCACCCTCGGCGTTGTTGCGGGCCTTCTTCGGCGCTCTCAAGGCCCGATTGGCCCTCCCAAGTCTTGAGCACGGACGTGCCGTCTTGGAGCCTTCTGTGACCGCCCTTGAGGCTTTCCTTCTTTCCACCCACTTCTCCAGTATGAGAGGGATGCGCGGAGTCGTTCGCGCGTTTGTGCATCGCCAGCCAAAAACGTACCTACCACGTCCGGTCAGTTCCCGTGCCGCGACCAATATCCCACATATTTGACGGTCCGGGATACCACTTTACTTGTGTTTCTGAAGATGATCAAATCGGTTTGCCCTAGAGAGTGCAGACATGTTCCAGCGCGAATGTAGTTAGACGAGTATCAGAGTAGGTCTCAGTGTGTCGCAGACGGTGTTCGAGAATAGGAGTAGCCGTGCAAGTGAGGGCGAAGTAATTCAGATAAAGACGCGCGCAAGTGGGAGCGGTGGTAGGAAAGTAGATTTTGGGCGGCCAATGAAGATCCGAAAGTAGTTTTGGGAGGGGGTCAGGTAGCTTTGGATGAGGGTAAGAAGTGGCATCCGTCCACAGCCCAGTAATCATTTACATAGATTTGCAAAGGAGACGTCGAGAGGCCCACAAGACGTCCCCAAAAGGGGAAGCACAACAGCGCCACCTCTTGGATCCCGTTTGGATCCCTCTGAGGCCACTCTGAGTCCCTCTTGGGATCCTCTTGGGGCCCTCCTGGGCTCTTCGCGACAAGAAGTTCGCGCTGTCAAAGCACCGTTTGTGACAGCGCGAGCCTCCTCCCTCTTGGAGCCCCTTGGAGCCGACTGGGAGCTCAATTGGATCCATCTTGGGGTCCTCTTGGATTTCTCTTGGGCCCATCTTGGGGCCCTCTTGGGGCCCTCCTGGAGCTCTTGGCAACAAGCTCGCACTGTCAACGTACCCGTTTTGACAGCGCGAGCTTCCGCTTTCTTGGGGCCTTTTGGGGAACCGATTGTGAGCTCTGTTGGATCGATCTTGGGGCCCACTTGGATCCCTCTGGGGCCAACTTGATGCCCTCTGAAGGGCCTTCTTGGGGCCCTCCTGGGGCTGTTGGCGACGAGAAAGTTAGCACTGTCAAAACATTGGTTGTGACGGCGCGAACATCCGCCCGCTTGGGGCTGTGGCCGACCAGCAAGCAGGTGCAAGCCAGGCAGCAGGCAGGAGAGAAGAGGAGAAGCAGAAAGCGGAGGACGAGGCAGACGGGAGGATGGCGACAACAGCAAGCAGGAGGAGGGTGGTGGGAGGAGGAGAAGACTAGCGAACAGTGCTCAATTCAAGACGAGATGCCAACAATGGAGGGGTTTGGTGGGGGGAAGATCGGCGCGCGTGTTCTTGCGAATTCTGTGGAACAATAGGTTGAGGGCCCCCACCTCTCGGTTGAACAATGATGTATCTCAATCACCCCTGAAAATAGAAACGCGATGTGTTGGAATCAAGAGGGAGAAATCACATAGCACAGCCAACTCACGTTCTTTCATTATTGATTTTCGACACACCGAATGATCGCGCGACTCAAGCCAGCGCCACCCCTCGAAACCATCGGTGCGGCGCGACCTTTCGAGTATCCCCCGAGCCCATCTCACACCAATGCCCGCCCCGCTGTCAGCTGTCCGTTTTTGATGTGGAGCATGGACGGGCGAAGCAGGCGCGAGGGCCTCAGAGCCGATTCCCACCTGGCCTGATGACCGCCTGGGCGGTCTCAATTGTATGGCATGATGTGTTCCTAGACATGTCCCAACCAGCCTGTAGGGTGCCCTCGCGCTGAGTTGGTTGCCGTAGTGGAGGTGGTGCGCCGCATGGCACGTGATCAGCACGTGACGGTAATGGTGATCACCGACCACATCAATTACCAGAGAGTTTTACAGAAGGGACGTCACGACTCCCTTCGGTTGCAGAGTGCTGACTTGTGTTGGGAGCTCTGACTTGTAGCTTAGCGGTCGGGGTTGCTCGATTCGGGCCAACGCACGCTCGTTCCGCAACACAGTCCTCCGCAACACGCTCCTCACATCGCCAGAAGCCAGGCGACGAGGCCATACGGTGCGCAGTGTTCCAGCCCTCTACCTTCCTCCTCCCCCCCTTCCCACCCAGAGAAAGAGAGGGTGCCCACGAGCAACGTGGTCCAAGGGAGTTTACGGGCGCGCCTGCGAAGCAGCCGGGGGTGTGGAGGCCCTTCCGGCGTTGCGGTAGGACACCGTTTCTTCGGCCACGGCGTGGAGAGTCGCACTCAGTCAGTTTTAAGACGCCACGTGATAGTGGCTATATGCTCATGTGCGTTTCGTACTCGGCATTTTGCTGGTTTGCCTGTCCACTCTGCCGATGATGCGAAGTTTGCTCTTCCAGCAATGTCTCCGAACCCCTTTCATCTCGTCATCAGTGCGCTCGCTGACGCTCTGGCCGCGGCGCGGTCGGCTAGCGCTCCGGTCCCAACCGATGTGGTTTGTGAAATCGTTGAATTTGAAGATTCTTTGACTTACGCCACACCGCCGACCCCTTGGGGCGGCAGCAATCGGCCCCCGCGTGGCCTGTCCGGACAGCCTGTGAGGCCCCTCTAGACACGTTTTGGAGCCCTCTTAGGACCGTGCTGCCGTCCCCCCGGGCCGTTGCTATGGTTTCTGGGGCCTCCGGCGTTGGGCGCCCGGAGGCCGTCGTGGAGCCTTTTGGAGAGCCTCTTGGGGTGCCAGAGGTCGATTTTGGAGGTTTACTAGGCCGTTGTGGGCCTCGTGGAAGCCAAAGAAGCGAATATGCTGAAAATGTGCGTTTTCCCTACGGATTGGGATCGCCCGGAAGCAGTCTTAGAGCCTTCTTGGGAGCCTCTTCGGGTGACAGGGATCGATCTTGGAGGTTTATTCAATCGCTTCGCTCACTCCGCTGGCCCGTATTGCATGATCGCTACTGCTTCGGCGCGGGCTCGGGGCCATTTCGGCGCCGCCGGCAGGGGGAAGATGAGGATGGGGAGGGGGAGGGGAGGAGGAAAAGAGGATGAGAGGGAACGGAGGAGGATGAAGATAAATATGAGGAGGAGGAGGAGGAGGAGGAGGAGGAGGAAGAGAAAAGGGCGGAGGAGGAAGCCTCTCGATGGCATCTTGCGGCGCTCTTGGGGCCAAACAGGGCCGTCGTCCAGATGCTTCTCTGGGAGGCCCTGGGGTCGGTTGAGAGGCCGTTCGGGGGCGCCTGGGAGACATTTTTGAAGCCTTGTAGGGCCTCTTTTGAGCCTCCTTGGAGCCTCCTGGGGTCTCTTGGGGGCCTCTTGGCGGCATCTTGGGCCATCTTGGGGGCCTCTCGGGGCCTCCTGGGGCCCTCTTGGGGCGGAAGGCTTGAGGTTTCGGTTCGTGGTCCCCATCTTGGGCCCCTCTTGGGGCCGTCTTGGGGCTCTCTTGGGCCGTCTTGGGCGTCTCTTGGGCCGTCTCGGGGCCCGTTTGGGCTCTCTGGGGGCCTTCTTGGGGGCCTCTTGAGCCGTCTTCGTGCGCTCTTGGGGGCCTCTTGGGCCATCTTGGAGCATCGGAAAGCCGAAAATGCGACAAGGCCAAAATCCTTCCAAAACCATAGTAAAATTTACGATGTTGGCCTCTCGGGGCGCTCTTGTAAGGCCTCTTGGAGGCCGCTTGGAGCGTCTTGGCGGCTTCTTGGGTCGTCTTGGGATCATCTTCGGCGTCTTGGAGCGTCCTTTGGGCGTCTCGGGGGCCTCTTGGGCAGTCTTTGGGGGCCTCTTGGGGCCCTCTTGGCGCGCTCTGGGGGGCCTGAGAGGCCGTACCCAGGAGGAAAACCATCTCTGAGTAGACCTTCCTGGGACCTTCCCGGGCTGCGGTCGGGGTACTTTTCGCCGGGGGACCCCCAGGGGCCGCCCCGCGCGCCCGAACTAGAAGAATTGTAAACCAGTTGCCGGAGATCATAGCACGTCTCTGGCCCGTTGGGCCGGCGAATTGGGCCGTCGCGGGCCTCGTGACAACCCAAGAAGCGAATGTGCTGAAAATGTACGTTTTCCCTACGGATTGGAACGGTGTTTGCTTCTGGAGGCCTGCTTGGAGCGCCTCGTGGTCGCGTTTTCAAACGTCTTGGACACCCATGGGGCCGTCTGGCGGCGATCTTGGGCAGTTTGGACCGAATCGTCCCCCGCGTGGGCCGTCCGGACAGTGTTTGGGGGCCCTCTTGCCCCGTTTTGGAACCTTTTTCGGACCGTCCTGCGGCTTTCCTGGGCCGATGCTATGGTTTCTGGAGCATTCGTGGATCGCCCAGACGGTCTGGGAGCCTTTTTGGGAGCCTCTTGGGCTGGCGAGGGTCGATCTTGGAGGTTTCTTGGGCCGTTTTGCGCCGCGTGGAAGCCGAATGGGCGAATGTGGTGAAAATGTACGTTTTACCCTCGGGAGTGGGACGATTTTTGCTTCTGGAGGGCCTCTTTGGGGCGCCTCGTAATATTGCTTCGAACGTCTTGGGGACTTAATTATGGAGCCGTGTGGAGGCAATCTTTGGCGTTTTGGGGCGATCTTTCATCGATTCGTAGCTCTCTTGGACCGTTCCGGGAACCTTTGGAACCTTTTTGGCTCGTTTTGGGGCCTCCTGAGGCTCGAAGTGTGCGGATGATGGATTTGCCCCTCCCCCCCCTTTCCAAACCGGCCGGACCAGGCCCCCGGGGAAGGGGTTTGGGGAGCGGGAGGCATCTCACACGCCGTGACCCCAAGGGGTCGGCGGATTTGGTTTGCCGCATTTTGCGGCGCGACGCTTCCATCATTTTGGAGCGTGCCAGGTTATTCAACAATCCAGACCGCATTGCTCATCGCGTTCACCTCCCGCGATTGGTCCACCGGCGCAAGGTTGTGATCGCACTTCTTGACGCTGCTGACTACCACTTCGAGCCAGTAGCCAATGACATATGGAGGTGCGAAGCCTACAACAATCTCGTGCGACCCACAGCCCGCTTGTTTTTCCGCACGCTTCGTTCGCAGCGTGCGGCTCGCGCGCCACATGCGGACGCCACGCCCGAGCGTCAGAGGGGACTCGAGGGCGACGAGTGGTGGGATCGCGGGTCGGCGGAGCACCAATCGATGAAGACTTTTGGTGTAGACTTGAATTGGCCGACCTCGTCGACGCGTGCGTCCTTCAGCTTTCGTCCACGGGCACAGGGTGCATGGCAGCCACGCCGCCTGGAGCAAAGGCTGCTTCACCTTCTGTGGGCGTTGCGGGTGCTGGGCGGATTCAAAGCTTCATAATTTGCGCATGGAGTGCCAAGACGCTTTGTTTGCCCCGGCGGCCCTCTCGGCATATAATTGCGAAGCATTGGGGAGGGTGGGACAAGGCAAGTGTTCCAAGAAAAAGCCTGGAAGGGGGGAGCACAGTCGATACCTTCATCGTCTTCAAATAGGTTGGTTTTCACTTGCCAGGCAATTTCTTCGGAAGATTTCACAGCAAAATAACCCCAGTGGTTTGGTTCCTCGTTTTGAAGAGACAGCGCCCGGTGTCTCCTCTCCTCCTCCTCTCACACCTCCTCCCCCTCCTCCCTCCTCCTACCGTGCCTCTTCCTCCCTTGCGTTCCTCTGACCTCCGCATGCTGTCATCACCACTGTCACGCTCATCAGCATCGTCATCATGATCGCCATCGCCACATGCCTCTGCTCTCTGCACGTCGATTTCGTGACACCCCTCACAAGCGCTGTGGCCCTTTAGGGAGCTCCACCGAAGGCCTCAGTGGCAGGGTTCGCACGCGGCTCCACCCCCAGGTCAGCACACCCCTCACGCTTCGTAGCCCCACAGGGAGAACCACCGAAGGCCCCAGCGGCGTGGTTCACGTGCGGCTCCACCTCCCCCTCTCGGCACACACCGCACACGTTGCATGGCCCCATGGGGGCCCACCGAAGGCCCCAGTGACGCGGTCCGCATGCGGTCCCACAGAGTCCGCACGCAGTTCCATCCCCCATCTGGGCTCACCCCTCACACGTTTCGCGGCTCCGTTGGGAGCTCCACCGACGGCCCTGGTGGCAGGGTCCGCACGCAGTTGCACCCCTTGTTCCGGCGCACCTCTCACACGTTTCGTGCCCTGTGGGGAGCTCCACTGAAGAGCCCCAGTGTTAGGGTCAGCATGCAGTTCCACCCCCGATTTTGGCGCACACCTCACACGATTCGTAACCCAGTAGGGAGCTCCACGGGAGGCCCCAGCGGGAGGGTCTGCATGCAGCTCCACCACCCATTCTGGCGCACCCCTCACACATCTCGTGGCCCCGTTGAGAGCTCTACCGAAGGCCCCAGTGGCGGGGTCCGCATGCAGTGCTACCCCATCATCTCGGCGCACCCCTCACACGTCTCGTGGCCCCACACAGAGCTCCACCGAAGGCCCCAGCGGCAGGGTCAGCATGAGGTTTCAACCCCCCATTCTGGCGCACACCTCGCACGCTTCGTGGCCTTATAGGGAGCTCCACCGAATGCTTCAGTTATTGTTTCCGCATGGCGTGCCCGCGCCCGAACTGGCACACCCCTCACACGTTTCGTGGCCCTACAAGGAGCTGCCCATCGTTCGTCCTACCTGCCTTGCGGCAGCCGCACCCTCATATTGTCGAATCTTCCGACAGGATAATCCATGTTGTTTCCCACACGGTCTCGAGCACGCCCAAAGCTAGCCTCAAGATGGCCCACAAGCCGTGGACAGCAGGGTGGCGTAAGATGGACTCCAATATGCCTCCAAGCTAGCATCTACGATGGCCCGATGACATCCTAGACGTCTCAAGCTGCTCCCGAGACGGGACACGAGGGCCCGAGGAGTGTGGGCGCCGTACTGGGTGCGGCCCATGGAGAAGGGGGCGAGATCATCGCCATCGTCAGCATCGTGCATCCCCTGATCTCCGCATATCCATGTCGGCAAACCCTTCACATGTTTCGCGGCCCCATGGGAAGCTCCACCGAAGGTCCCAGTGGCAGGGTTCGCATGCGGCTCCACCCCCCTTTCGGTACAACCCTCACAAGCTTCGTGCCCCCACAGGGAGCTCCGCCGAAGGCCCCAGTGGCAGGGTTCGGGTGCGGTTCCACCCCCGTTTCGGTACACCACTCATACGCTTCGTGCCCCCACAGGGAGCTCCTCCGAAGGCCCCAGTGGCAGGGTTCGGGTGTGACTCCACCCCCGTTTCGGTACACCACTCACTCCGCCGAAGGCCCCAGAGGCAGGGTTCGGGTGCGGCTCCACCCCCGTTTCGGCACGCCCCTCACACGCTTCGTGCCCCCACGGGGAGCTCCACCGAAGGCCCCAGCGGAAGGTCCGCATGCGGTTCCACCCCCCATCCCAGCACGCCCTTCACACGCTTCGCAGCCCCATGGGGCGTTCCAGGGAAGGCCCCAGTGGAAGGGTTCGCATGCAGTTTCATCCAGCGTTTCGGCGCACATCCCACACGTTTCGTGCCCCCATTTCAGCGCACTCCTCACACGTTCCGTAGCCTCATAGGGAGCTCCACCGAAGGCCCCAGTGGCAGGGTCCGCATGCGGTTCCACCCCCAATCTCGGCATGCCCTTCACACGCTTCGCAGTTCCAAACGGAGCTACACCGAAGGCCCCAGCGGTAGGGTCCGCATGCGGTCCCACCCCCAATCCCGGCATGCCATTCACATTCCCCGTAGCCGCATAGGGAGCACCACCGAAGGCCCCAGCGGCAGGGTTCGCATCCGGTTTCACCTCAATTTCGGCACAGCCTTCACATGTTTCCTGGCCCCGTGAGGAGCTCCACCGAAGGCCCCAGAGGCGGGGTTCACGTGCGATTCGACCCCCCTTTCGGCATACCCCTGACACGATTCGTGGCCCCGTGGGGAGCTCCACCGAAAGCCTCAGCGGCAGTGTTCACGTGCGGATCCCCCACCCAGTGCAACGCGTCGCGGCCCCACATCCCCGACCCGGTACAGCGTCTCGTTGCCACAGAGAGAGCTCCACCGAAGGCCCCTGTGGTAGGGTGCACATGCGCCTCCCCCACGCAGTACAGCGCTTGGTGACCCCATAAGGTGCCCCATCGAAGGTCCCAGTGGCAGGGTCCACATGCGGACCTCCCACACCCAGCACCTCGATTGGTGTCCCCATGAGGAGCGCCACTGGAGGTCCCAGTGGCGCAGTTCGGATGCGTATACCCCACCAACTAAATTGCGCCTTGACCCCAGGCAGGTCTCTACCAAAGGCCCAAGTGGCGCGGCTTGCGTGCGGAGCTTCAACCCACTACAATCGGGGGAGCGTAAGACCCGGGTTTGCCAGGACTCGGGTTCGCCATCGTTTTTTGACGACCGCGACTCGGATTTTGACGAGTAGGAGTTTCGTGGGATGTCTGCAGCGGGAGGCCTCGTCAAAATGCAGGCTCGGCCTAGTCATTTTTTTGACTACCTCGTCGGGGATTTCCGAGTCCCCTGTACCCGGGTCTTACGCCCCCTTGATACAACGCTTCGTGGACCCATAGGGAGCTCCACTGGAGGTCCCAGTGGCGCAGCCCGCGTGCGTCTCCCCCCGCCTAGTACGGCGTTTCGTGGTCTCACCGGGAGCTCCACCGAAGCTCCCAGTTGCGCGGCCCGCACGCGCCCCCCCCATCGAGTACCGCGCTACGTGGCCACACAGGGAGCCCCGCGCGCATGCCAAAATCCTTGGGGGGGGGGCGGAAATCATCGCCGGCACGTGGACACCGTGATCGTCATCGGCGTGGTCAGCATCAGCGCCGTCAGTGGCCTTGCCGTCGTCATCATCATCGTCGTCCCCAGCATCGCTATTATCATCATCGTGTTTGTCGGTGTCGACGTCACCATGATACCGCGCCCACCCGAGTCACCGACTCGCACTGAAGTGCCCGCGCGCCAGTTCGGCCTGCGAGATGCGCTGGGACATGGCCAGCAGTCAGCTCCACCGCGGCTGGGTCGGCTTGCGCCAGGCTAGTTGGCCGCTTTGCGCGCGAGCCTGCAAGCCAGCGCCAAGCATTCATGGCAATCGCCGCCGCATGGGTTTTGCGAATCAACTTGCGGGTGGGCGGGTGGGATGATTGCGCGAGCACTGGAGCTGACAACTTCAAGCCCGGCAACGCGAACGGCACCGCATAGCTTGTACCACATGGCTTGTTCAACACACATGGCACCACATAGTTTGCACCACACACTTTAACCACCCAGCTTGCACCACACGTATTGCACCACGGGGGGGAGGGGAGACCAACAGGGAACAGTGTTGCAAGCCCTTCCCCAATGAGAACGATGGAAAGTTTGACGAGGAAACCCTGTAAACCACCTCCGCCCAAAGGGCTGTTTGTCAGGGGTCGTGCCTACCCCGCTCCACCAGTCCCGGGGGTGCCGTCCGTCCCTCCAAGGAGGCCGCGCTGGACCACCGCAGGCATCCGCAAACTGTGCTATGTGTGACGGGACGTGCATTTCCCACTCCACCAATCCCAACGGCGCCGTCTGCCCGTCCAGGAGGTCGCGCCAGACCGCGTCAGGCATTCACAAACCATGCCATGTATCAGGGAACGTGCCGTTTCCATTCCGCCAGTTCCAACAATACCGTCTGCCCCTGCACGGAGGCCGCGCCAGACCGCTGCAGGTTCTCGCAAACAGTATGAACTGTCAGGGAGAGCGCCCTTCGCACTCCACCCGTCCCACCAGTGCCAACGGTGCCGTCGGCCCTTCCCGGCGGGCCTTGCCTGACCGCGCTTGGCATGGCAATGGCAAACCTCGTTATGTATTGGGGATCCAGCGATTTCGGCTCCATCAGCCCCACCGGTGCTATGATGTTCCAACCTACGTGAGCCTGGACCACCAGAAAGAATGTCGAGCCCCAAAGAAGAGCCGATAGTATGTGGTTTTCACTTGTCGGGCCCTGGGAGACACTCGTCCGGCACTGTTTCGAGACCGTTTTGACATTTTCCAGGTGTTCGAATTTATTTTTGGGATGCGGCCCTTAAGCACAGTGGGGGGAACATAGCACCAGTGTTAAGTCGGGCCTGTCCCCCTACAGGAAGAATATTCAAAATAGTCAAAAAATGGTACGGAGACTATTTTTGTGCATTGTTTGACCATGTTGGAATATGTCCCAACCGTCCTGTGGTGCCGGGTCCTCGTTTTGAAGAAACGGTGCCCCGCGTCTCTCCTTCATCCTCCCCCTCCTCCCTCCTCCCCCCTCCCTGCCTCTGCTCTCGGCACACCTCTCACACGCTTCGTAGCCCCATAAGGAGCTCCACCGAAGGCCCCAATGGGGGGGGGGGGGGGGGGGGGCGCATGCGGTTCCCCCACCCAACGCAACGCTTCGTGGCCCCACAGGGAGCCCCACCGAAGGCCCCAGTGGGGGAGGAGTCGCATGGGTTCCCCCACCCAGGGCAGCGTTTCGTGGCCCCATAGGGAGCTCCACCGAAGGCCCCACTGGGGGAGTTCGCATGCGGCTCCCCCACCCAGGGCAGCGCTTCGTGGCCCCATAGGAACCTCCACCGAAGGCCCCGCTGGGCGGGGGTCGCATGCGGTTCCCCCCACCCTGGGCACCGTTTCGTAGCCCCACATGGAGCTCCACCGAAAGCACCCGTGGCGCAGTTCGCATGCGGTTCCCCCATCCAGGGCAGCGCTTCGTGGCCCCATAGGGAGTTTTACCGAAAGCACCTCTGGGCGGGGGTCGCATGCGTTTCCCCCGCCCTGGGCACTGCTTCGCGGCCCCATAAGGAGCTCCACCGAAGGCACCCGTGGAGCAGTGCGCATGCGGTTCCCCCATCCAGGGCAGCGCTTCGTGGCCCCATAGGGAATTCCACCGAAGGCCCCAGTGGCGCAGTTCGCATGCGGTTCCCCCACCCAGGGCAGCGCTTCGTGGCCCCGTAGGGAGCTCCACCGAAGGCCCCAGTGGGGGGGGGTCGCACGCGGTTCCCCTGCCCATGGCAGCGCTTCGTGGCCCCATAGGGAGCTCCACCGAAGGCCCCAGTGGGGGGGGGGGGGGGGGGTCGCGTGCGTTTCCCCCACCCAGGGCACCGACGCGTGGCCCCATAAGGAGCTCCAACGAAGCCCCCAGTGGCGCAGTTCGCATGCGGTTCCCCCTACCCAGGGCAGCGCTTCGTGGCCCCATAGGGAGCTCCACCGAAGGCACCCGTGGCGCAGTTCGCATGCGGTTCTCCCGCCCAGGGCAGCGTTTCGTGGCTCCATAGGGAGCTCCACCGAAGGCCCCAGTGGCGCAGTTCGCATGCGGTTCCCCCACCCAGGGCAGCGCTTCGTGGCCCCATAGGGAGCTCCACCGAAGGGTCAAGTGGCGCAATTCGCATGCGGTTCCCCCACCCAGGAC
The DNA here is from genome assembly GCA_963575745.1 of Prorocentrum cordatum. Taxonomy (NCBI): domain Eukaryota; class Dinophyceae; order Prorocentrales; family Prorocentraceae; genus Prorocentrum; species Prorocentrum cordatum. The sequence continues at coordinate 293,698 of CAUYUJ010009369.1, read as the reverse complement.
AGCGGCTCGTGGCCTCACATGGAGCTCCACCGAAGGCCCCAGTGGCTGCTCTCGCATGCGGTTCCCCCGCCCAGGGCAGCGCTTCGTGGCCCCATAAGAAGCTCCACCGAAGGCCACAGTGGCTGCGTTCCTAATGCGTTCCCCCGCCCAGGGCAGCGCTTCGTGGCCCCATAGGGAGCTCCACCGAAGGCCACAGTGGCTGCTCTCGCATGCGGTTCCCCCACCCAGGGCAGCGCTTCGTGGCCCCATAGGGAGCCCCACAGAAGGCCACAGTGGCTGCTCTCGCATGCGGTTCCCCCACCGATTTTAAAAACGCTGGGGACGTTTTTTTTTTTTTCGTTTTGGAGATCGACGTTTTTTTCTGTTTTGGGAGCCGTTTTTTTTTCTGTTTTGGATTTGCGCCTTGCCGTTTTCGGTTCGTTTTGCGATCCGTGTTTTAATCGTTTCCACTTGCCGTTGTCTGATCGTTTTCACCTGCCGTTTTCACTTGGCGCAGACGAACCTCTCAAGGCCCGTGCCGTTTTTTTCTGTTTTGGTTCTCCGTTTTGTGTGCGTTTTCGCCCGCCGTTTTTGTTACGTTTTGGTGCTGGTCACATCGTTTTGGGCACGTTTTGCGTTACCGTTTTTGTTCTGTTTTGGTCGACCGCAACGCCAGAAGTTGAACACGGAAAAAAAACGCTCCCAGCGTTTTAAAGAACATCTAACCCAGGGCAGCGCTTCGTGGCCCCATAGGGAGCTCCACCGAAGGCCCCAGTGGTTGCTTTCCCAATGCGTTCCCCCGCCCAGGGCAGCGCTTCGTGGCCCCATAGGGAGCTCCACCGAAGGCCCCAGTGGCGCAGTTCGCATGCGGTTCCCCCACCCAGGGCAGCTTTTCGTGGACCCGTAGGGAGCTCAACCGAAAGCCCCAGTGGTTGCTTTCCCAATGCGTTCCCCCGCCCAGGGCAGCGCTTCGTGGCCCCATAGGGAGCTCCACCGAAGGCCCCAGTGGCGCAGTTCGCATGCGGTTCCCCCACCCAGGGCAGCTTTTCGTGGACCCGTAGGGAGCTCCAACCGAAAGCCCCAGCGGTTGCTTTCCCAATGCGTTCCCCCGCCCCATAGGGAGATCCACCGAAGGCCCCAGTGGCGCAGTTCGCATGCGGCTCCCCCACCCAAGGCAGCGCTTCGTGGCCCCATAAGGAGCTCCACCGAAGGCCCCAGTGGCGCAGTTCGCATGCGGCTCCCGTACCCGTGGCCCCATAGGGAGTTCCACCGAAGGCCCCAGTGGCGCAGTTCGCATGCGGTTCTCCCACTCAGGGCAGCGCTTCGTCCCAGTGGCGCAGTTCGCATGGAGTTCCCCCACCCAGGGCAGCGCTTCGTGGCCCCATAGGGAGCTCCACCGAAGGCACCCGTGGCGCAGTTCGCATGCGGTTCCCCCACCCAGGGCAGCGCTTCGTGGCCCCATAGGGAGCTCCACCGAAGGCCCCAGTGGCGCAGTTCGCATGCGGTTCCCCCGCCCAGGGCGGCGCTCCGTGGCCCCATAGGGAGCTCCACCGAAGGCCCGCCCCAGTGGCGCAGTTCGAAAGCGGTTCCCCGGCCCAAAGCAGCGCTTCGTGGCCCCATAGGGAGCCCCACCGAAAGGGGCACCCACAACGCGTTACGAACAATTGCTTATGGTTGGGTTTTTCGCCAGGATAATTTTGGAGTATGTTTCATTGTTCGTTGAAAATCCTCCTGTAGGGGGACACGCCCGACTCGACACCAGTGCCGCCTGCCCCTCCTGGGAGGCCGCGCCAGACCGCGCCTGGCGTTCGCCGGCACTGTTATGGAGTCGCTTCGCTCCTTCCCTTGGCATCGCTCGGACGTGTGCATTTTTCCTTCCGCGAGGACCATCGAGGAGCATCCTTGACCACTTGGCGAAAAAACCATGCACGAAACCGAAAAAGACACAGGAAATGGACGTCCTAGCGATGGCCAGTTCCGCTGGCCCAGAGGGAATGATGGATTCTTGCTTATACGGGGGCTCTCTCCGGAGGCTTCTTGGTCGCCGCTGGGGGGGTCTCGAACGCGTCGCGGGCCGTCCGGAAGCATTGTGCCGATGGGGACTCTTTCGGGAGGCCTCTTGGTGGCCTCTCTGGGGACTCTTACACGCGTCGGGTCGTTGGCACTTGCGTGCTTGTTCGGGGGGGCATTTGGGTGGCCTCCTGGGGCCGCTTGGGGGCCTCTTGGGGGCCTGCTGAGGGCCTGTGGGGGCCTCTTGGAACCCTCTTAGGGCCTCTTGGGGACTCCTGGGAGCTTCTTGGGGCCGAGGGCTCCAATTTTTTTTTGTGTACCCACCCTTGGACCTCTCTTGGGGCGTTCTTCGGGCCTTCTTGGGCCGTCTTGGAGGCCTTTTGGGCCGTCTTGGAGCCCTCTTGGGCCGTCTTGGGACACTCTTGGTGGCCTCGTGGGCCCTCTTGGGGCGGTTTTGGGTGCCTCTTGGGCCGTCTTGGGGTGTCGGAAAGCAAAGTGAAAAAGCCAAAATCTTTCCAAAACCTAAGGAAAAGCAACGAATGTTGCCTCTTGGGGCCCTCTCGAGAGTTTTCTTGGAGGCCTCTTGGGCCGTGTGAGGGCCATCTTGAGCGTCTTGGAGCGATATTGTGGCATCTCGGAGCTCTCTTGCATCATCTTGAGGGGCTCTTGACGGCCTCTTGGCCTTTCTTGGAGCTCTCTGGGTGGCCTCGAGGGCGGCGCCCTGGAGGAACAAAAACATCTCTGGCCCGAGTCTCCCGGGACCTGCCCGGGGGGCACTTTCCGCCCGGGGACCCCCGGGGGCCGCTCCGCGCTCGCGCGCGGAGCAGAACAGTTGTAGAGCAGTAGCTGGAGAGCTCAGCGCGCCTCTGGCCCGCTGGGCCAGCGGAGTTCTGAGGGGACGGCGCGCCCCCACTCCAGTAGCCCCACCATCGGGTATGACCAGGACCCCAGGTAAGGGGACACGGTTAGTGGTATGGCCCCAGAGCCCCTGAATGGGCCAGAATCACAAAACCAGGTTTGCCGTGGGTGGTGTTTGTTCGGGTTACGGCAGTTCCGGTTAGTGGAGCGGGGCCGGGGGTGCGTCCCCAGAACACATCATTGAACCAGGTCCTACTAGGCCCAGTTCTGCCAACGCCCGACACCAGTGGCACGGGTGAGGGGAACCGTTGGGAGGAAGGGTGGTGGAGAACGACGGCACCGAGAAGGAGAAGCTCAGTAGAGGTCAGAGGATGCATACTATTTCCAGCTGGCTTTCCCAAACCGACGCAGTTGCGGGGGAGGGGGGGGGAGAAGAAGAAAGAGGAGGAGGAGGAGGAGGAGGAGGAGGAGGAGGAGGAGGAGGAGGAAGAGTTATGCAGCAGGAGGGGGAGGGGGAGGAGGAGGAGGAGGAGGAGGAGGAGGAGGAGGAGGAGGAGGAGGAGGAAGAAGAGGAGGAGGAAGAGGAAGAGGAGGAGGGAGGGGGGGAGAAAACAGCAGAGGCCTCCGTGGGAGACTTCTTGGGGTCTTTTGGGGGGCTCCACGGGGTGGCTCATGGAGGCATTTGCGGGGCCTCTTGCGGAGCCTCTTGGGCGCCTCCTGGGAGAATCTGGGGGCCTCTTAGGGGGCCTCTTAGGGGGCCTCTTGGCGGTCATAGTTTTGGGACTGCCTCGCAATCGGGGCCCTCTTGGTCCGTCGTGGGGCCCTCGTGGGCTGTCTCGGGGCCCTCGCAGGAGCCGCCTGGGCCGTACTGGGGCGATCTTGGGGGACTCTGGGGCCGTCTTGGGCAGTGGCAAGCCCCGAAAAAGCGATGCCGGTAGAATATGTCACAGACGTATGTTTACATATCTATATTATATATATGTATACATATATATAGATATGTGTATATGTGTGTGTGTGTGTTCTTGAATGTGGGCGGTTGCGGCCCTCTTGGGAGTCATCTTCGGGCCCTCGTGGGGTCTCTTGGTGTCTTGCGGTGTTTTCGGGCAGTCTTCAGGCCATCTTAGGCGCACTGGAGCGCTCTCGGGCCGTTGCGGAGCTCGGCCGGACCGTGCGGCAGGCGATCTATCGGGCCCGCTCGGGCCCCGGGCAGCCAAGGAAGGCCAGAAGGGGCCTCTCCTGAGCCGATAAGCTTTAACTCTCTTGCACAGCTGTGCCCTAGAGCTCGGACCTCTTTATTCTCTTGCACAGCTGTGCTCTAGAGCTCGGACATCTTTATTTTCGTCGTTCGTCGTGTCGTTCGTCCCCCTCGCCCCCCCCCTGTCCACGCTTCCCATGGTAGCTCCCCTGGGCCACGGAACCCTTTATTTTCGTTGTTCGTCGTGTCGTTCGTCCCCCTCGACCCCCTCCCGCCCCCTCGCCCCCCCCCCTGTCCACGCTTCCCAGGGTATCCCTCGCCCCCCCCCCCTGTCCACGCTTCCCAGGGTAGCCCGCCTGGGCCACGGAACCCTTTATTTTCGTCGTTCGTCGTGTCGTTCGTCCCCCTCGCCCCCCGTTCGTCGTCCCCCCCCCCCTTTCCATTAGGGTAGCCCCCCTGGGCCACGGAACCTTTATTTTCGTTGTTCGTCGTGTCGTTCGTCCCCCTCGCCCCCCCCCCGTCCCCCTCGCCCCCCCCCCTGTCCACGCTTCCCAGGGTAGCCCCCCTGGGCCACGGAACCCTTTATTTTCGTCGTTCGTCGTGTCGTTCGTCCTCCTCGCCCCCCCCCCTGTCCACGCTTCCCAGGGTAGCCCCCCTGGGCCACGGAACCCTTTATTTTCGTCGTTCGTCGTGTCGTTCGTCCCCCTCGCCCCCCTCCCGCCCCCCTCGCCCCCCCCCCTGTCCACGCTTCCCAGGGTAGCCCCCCTGGGCCACGGAACCCTTTATTTTCGTCGTTCGTCGTGTCGTTCGTCCCCCTCGCCCCCCCCTGTCCACGCTTCCCAGGGTAGCCCCCCTGGGCCACGGAACCCTTTATTTTCGTCGTTCGTCGTGTCGTTCGTCCCCCTCGCCCCCCCCCCTGTCCACGCTTCCCAGGGTAGCCCCCCTGGGCCACGGAACCCTTTATTTTCGTCGTTCGTCGTGTCGTTCGTCCCCCTCGCCCCCCCCTGTCCACGCTTCCCAGGGTAGCCCCCCTGTTCCACTCTTCCGATCTGCACAGCTGTGCTCTAGAGCTCGGACATCTTTATTTTCGTGTCGTGTCGTGTCGTGTCGTTCGTCCCCCTGCCCCCCCTCCTCCAGGCTTCCCAGGGCAGCCCCCCCCTGGGCCTCGGACACCTTTATTGTCGTGTCGTGTCGTGTCGTGTCGTTCGTCCCCCTGCCCCCCTGTCGTGTCGTGCCGTGTCGTTCGTCCCCCTGCCCCCCCTCCTCCAGGCTTCCCAGGGCAGCCCCCCCCTGGGCCTCGGACACCTTTATTTTCGTGTCGTGTCGTGTCGTGTCGTTCGTCCCCCTGCCCCCCCCTGCCCCCCCCCAGGCTTCCCAGGGCAGCCCCCCCTGGGCCTCGGACACCCAGACTAGGAAGTCTTGGGTCGTGTCGTGTCGTCGTCCCCCTGCCCCCCCCTCTCCCCCTCTGCCCCCCCCCCCCGCCCAGGCTTCCCAGGCGCCCCCTGAGCCTCGACACATTGTACAAGAGCCAGGGCAACGCGTGCCAACTTGTTTCTCCCCTTCCCCCCTTCCCCCACCCCTGTCGTGTCGTGTCGTGTCGTTCGTCCCCCCTGCCCCCCTCCTCCAGGCTTCCCAGGCGCCCCCCCCTGGGCCTCGGACACCTTTCTTTTCGTGTCGTTTATTTTCGTGTCGTGTCGTGTCGTTCATCCCCCTGCCCCCCCCCTGCCCCATCCCCGCCCAGGCTTCCCAGTGCATCCCCCCCTGGCCTCGACACCTTTAAATTTTTTCGTGTCGTTCGTGTGTCGTGTCTTCGTCCCCATGCCCCACCCCCCGCTGCCCCCCCCCGCCCATGCTTTTCCCAGGCCACCCCAGCCGCGGACACCTTTGTGCAAGAGCCAGGGCACGCGTGCCACTTGTTTTCGTGTCGTGTCGTGTCGTGTCGTTCGTCCTCCTCGCCCCCCCCCTGCCCACGCTTCCCAGTGCCGCCCCCCTGGGCCACGGAACCCTTTATTTTCGTCGTTCGTCGTGTCGTTCGTCCCCCTCGCCCCCCCCCCCCCTGTCCACGCTTCCCAGGGTAGCCCCCCTGGGCCACGGAACCCTTTATTTTCGTCGTTCGTCGTGTCGTTCGTCCCCCCACCCCCCCCTGTCCACGCTTCCCAGGGTAGCCCCCCTGGGCCACTTTTATTTTCGTGTCGTGTCGTGTCGTGTCGTTCGTCCCCCTGCCCCCCCCCCTCTGCCCCCCCCCGCCCAGGCTTCCCAGGGCAGCCCCCCTGAGCCTCGGACACCTTTGTGCAGGAGCCAGGGCACGCGTGCCACTTGTTTTCGTTCGTGGTCGTCGTTCGTTCGTTCGTCGTTCGTCCTCCCCCCCACGGCCACCATAGTAAACTCCTGGAGGAAGGAGGCGAACGCCTCCTGTCTCTGGCAGCTCCTTGGTGCAAGAGCCAGGGCACGCGTGCCACTTGTTCTGGAACTTCTGTACGGGTGGGGGTGGGCGACCTAGTGTTTCGCGACATGAGCCCTGGCCCGGCCCAGGAAAGTGGGTTACACGTCGTAGGAGTAACTCTTCGTTGGAGTGACCTTTGGTCCGGGCCCACATGCATAGGACCCCTCGGCATTTGCGCGCTGTGATTTGGCCCGCCCGCGGCTCCCTAAAGCCGCGCACCAAAGGTCGCTCCTGCTTGGAGTCACTCCTGTGCGCAGCCTAGGGTTCCAGGACCCGGAAGCCCGAATAAAGCGGGAAACCTTGGCGGCCTGGGGCCGCCCACCATTGCAAGGGCACCCGCGCACCGCCCAGGGCGCATGCCCTTCCGGGGCCTCCTCGGAGCCTCCCCGGGCTCTCTCGCTCGGCATTAGCGGCCGCTCCAATCCCCTTGGGCCCTCCAGGATGCCCCAAGACGGTTTTCAGCTGGCGCAGCACTCCTTTCCTCGCTCACCCATCATTGTGTTGCGTTTTGTGTTGCGCAATATAACTCGAATGCAAGACATGTTTGATTTCCCCCGCTTAGCGTTTGGAGACACATTTACACAGAGCGTCAGAATTGAATGTCACATTACACTCGTTGGCGTTTGGGGACACCCAAAAGGCACAGCCAACGTTTGATGTATGGTTTCTCCCATGCAAACGCTTGAAGTATGCGGATATATCAATAGTTCTATATGCTTCTGAGCTGCCTGCTGTTGGGAATATTGCTGTTCATACGCGCGCATCTATAAATACATACGTATGCAGAACATGTTGCGCAACATCCGATCAGGAGCAGACGAGACAAGCCAAGACGCATAAGGCCAGTCAGACCAGAGTAGGTCGTACACTTTCAGAACACACTGGGCCAGGCAAGCATTGAATAGACAACGGACGCCGAGAAAGCCGCCCAGCGGTTTTGAAATGTACGCATCTAGTTGCATTTGTGTCATCGGTTGCCCTTTCACAGGCACCGACAGAAAACACAATGAGGAGGAGACGGGGGGAAGTGGGGATGCGGGAGAGGGAGTAATGAATGAAGAGAACGACGCGTAAGGATAAGGACAACAGCGCGAGTTGCATATACATACATTTGGATTCACACAGGTCGAACGATTTGGTGCACATGAGCAGGAAGTCGGAAGAATGGGTTTCCTTGATATGAAGCACCCGTGGGGCTAACGCCCATGATCGAGGCTTCTGGGTGGAGGGACAAGAAGGAGAGGGAGGCAGGACTAATGAGGGAGCGAGGGGGAGGGGAGAAGATGACAATGGAGCAGGGGGATACGATGTTGCTTCTCGTGCTCAGCGGCGAGGTCCAGGCGAGTGGAGGCCTGGTGGTTTGGCGAAGAGAACGAGAAGCCCGCTTCTCCAGAGCAAATACCAGGGAACCCTGCCCGCTGCTAGGGGGCATCCGATCCGTGGCAGCTCCGTGCAGGCGCTGCTAGTTTCACACGGTGGGTCGCGCATTCGTGACTTGCCTGCCTAGACAAGGTGCGTCGCGATCCCTGGTTCGCGGGGATCTTGCTTCATTTCCATTCCCTGGACTTGCCTACCCAGACTAGGGCGTGACATCTTGTCCGCCTGGGCTACGGCGTTCTATCGGCTGCGCGTGAACAAAAAAGGGCGTCGTCAGTATGTGTTGTACGCCTAACGTGTGCTGCACAGTGGTCGGGCATCCAGCCACGCTTGATGGCGACCAAGAGGAAGAGTTCAAGCAAATCTGCTGGCACGTCCGACAGTATTATTAAACAGTGCGTAGTGCCCCTGCATGAAAACACCAGCAATGGCTTGTCCTAAACCGGACATGGAAGTTTGAAGACTGTGTCGTGTTGGTGCACGGGGTCGTGGATATTCCGCTCCAGGCAAAATATACGATTTGACCAGCGGGCGGGTCCCCAGGCTCAGGGGCGGCCCAGTTGTCAGCATTCCCCCCCCAGGTTACCCATCTTAGCCCCGGGGGACACTGTAGACTATCGTAAACAATCAGGGGAGCCACTGCAATAGCTCAATGTTGTCCACCTGCCTGCGGCAAGCCCCACCACCGCGCCTGTGCAATATCGCTGCAGGAAGAAGGCCGAGTGCAAGAATAGCGCAATTCCGACAAATTGTATGAGAAGGGCGGGACGTGAACTCGACCTCGTCTGCGTCCGCGCGGTGGGAAGCAGGTCGAGTTCACACCCCGCGGCAGTTCAGCGAGTGGTCTGAATCGGGGAGGGTCGTGGTTCCGACATCGTCTCTGTCCGGGCGGTAGACAGGAGACGGAGGAGGAAGAGGAGGAGGAGGAGGAGGTGGAGGAGAGGGGGAGAGAGAGAACGAGGACGAATAGGAGACAGTTTCTTGGAGCCCTCTTGAGGCCTCCTGGGAGCCTGCTGGGAGGCCTCTTGGGGACCTCGTCGGGACCTGGAGCCCCTTTGGGGCCTCTTTGGGGCCTCTTGGGCCGTCTTGGGGAGGCGATTGGCCCGTCTGACGCTTTCGGAGGCCGTCTCGGGGCCTCTCTGATCCGCTTCGATGCCTTACTGAAGCGTTTTAGGGTCGTCTTGGGGCCCTCTTGTGCTGCTCTTGGGCGATATCCAGGTCCTCTTGGGCGACTCGGGGCCTCCTTGGGGGCCCCATGGGTTGTTTTGGAGCTATATTCGGGGCCTCTTGGGCGGTCGAAACATGAAACAGACGAGAACATCAAAACCCATCAACCTAAAGAGAAACAATGATTTGTGTTTCCTCCGGCTCTCTTGAAAAAGGCCTCTTGGAGCCCTCTTGGGAAGTTTTGGCAGCCTTTCGCCCTGTCTTGAGGCCGTTTGGAGGGCCTACTGGGTAATCTTGGGCCGTCCTGCTGCCATCCTGGCTGTCTTGGAAGTCGTCTGGGACGCCATATTGGCCGTCTCGAAGCTGAGCAGACCGCCCGAGTACAATTTCAGAGGGGGGGTCTCCAGACCCCGCGTGCGAGCAGGGGAGCGGCTTTAGACAAACCCCCCGACATCAGCAAGCATTCTAACACGCCGACTCACCTTGAAGGGAGTTCAAAAAAAAAGATATTCAAAGCGTCGCGCCAGCGCCCGCTGCCGTTTTTTTCTCGGGCTGCGAACCACTAACATGTGACTGCCCCGTGCAAGGGCATTGTTTTTAGATCGTGTGGAAGAAAATCCTGGGGAGCCTTGTCCGAGGGGGGGGGGTCTGGAGGGGTTGTTCGGATCCCGGGTGGGTTGTCAAAAGGGTTGTCCGGGGTAGGCCGTCTTGTCGCTACCAATTCTAGACGCTTCGCGTATCCCCACCAGCCGGTTGATCCGCCTGCCGCTGGCGCTTCCGCCTGCGGCTGTAAAAAAAAAAAAAAGTATCCCCACCAGCACGTCCAGAAACGACGCCCAGGCGAGTAGAGGGTCGTCCTGAGGGTGCCTCGGGGGGGCCTCTGTGGGCCGTTCGGGATCCTCTTTGGGGCCTCCTGGGGGCCTCTTGGGGCCTCTTGGGGCCATCTTGGAGCCTTTGGGGGCCTCCTGGGCGCTTCTTGGGGCCATCTTTGCCCCCTCAGGAGGCCAAAACGGAGCCAACATTTTGGTAAAATTCAATGATTTTGGCTTCCTCGCCGAGGCCGTTTTGGACGCTCTGACCGCTCGCGGCCCCCCCCGTCCAGGTCCACGGGGAGGGGGTAGGGGGAGGGGTAAACCCCTCCCCGAAGGGAAAGAGGGAGGGGTGGAAGAGGAAACGCCTTAAACCACCGACGCCCAGAGGGCTGGTGGGATTGCCTCGATCAGGGAAGTGGACAGCACACAGAGGAAGCCAGTATGAGACATCTTGGGATTTCTTGAGCCATCTTGGAGGTCATTTTGGGCTCTCCGAGGCGCTCTTGGAGTCATCTTAATCAGTGCCCCCCCCCAGAGGCCAACATGTGGCTAAAACCTTAGTGCAAACAATGGTTTGACATTATCGCCGAGGCCTCTGGGAGCACCTTGGGTGCCTCTGGGGGGTCTCTTGGGGCCTCTTGGGGGTCTCTTGGGGGCCGGCCTCCTGGGGGCCTCTTGGGGGGCCTCTTGGGGCCATCTTGGGGCCATCCTGCGGCCTCTTGGGGCATCCTGGGGGCCTTTTGCGGCCATCGTGGAGGAAATCGATCAAAAAAGAGGGGAGTTTTAATTAGCCCTGCCCCCTCAGAAGGCCAAAATGGGGCCAAAACCATAGTAAAATCAATGATTTTGGCTTCCTCGCCGAGGCCGTTTTGCACGCTCTGACCGCTCCCCGCCCCTCCTGTCCAGGTCAGTGGGGAGGGGGTAGGGGGAGGGGTAAACCCCTCCCCGAAGGGGAAGAGGGAGGGGTGGAAGAGGAAACGCCCTAAACCACCGACGCCCACAGGGCTGGTGGGATTAGCATGGGTTGGCTTGGTTATCCGGGGGGGGGGGGCGGAGATGTTTTGATGTATATGTGTTCATCGAACAGAGCACATTGGAGCAACGGACAACATCATTTGGCGGTTTATTTTCTCATCCCGTCATTTATGTTTCGCCGATTTGTTCATACCTACTGTATGGATAGGTCATGGAATACGGTTGCACAACTAAAGCGTATCATATGGTTTGGCTTAACGTGGCACCTTCGATGTGGTAGAGGAGTTGGCCTCACTTTCGCGTGGCTGGCTCCGACAACCACACAATAGTAGTCGATTTGAAATGGCCAGATTGGGGTCATATTCGGCGGGGCTCGACATTCCAAACTTCCACGTCTTGACCTTCCTGTTGTTTCGTGCCCAGGTAATAAGTGCACCTCGAGCGCCACAACCCTTACAACCTCTCAACAACACGACCAAATCTTGGACCGAATGCGCAGCTACGGACACTTAGTTGTGCGAGTTTTTGGAAGCATTGGCAGGGTCTTCAGTGCTCGAGGCTACGGCGCCAGCGCATGCCACCCGACGTGAGCAACGCGCGGGCGGCCACGCCAGGAAACACGCGGGCTGATCAGGAGCCCAATGAGTCCATTGCGTCTCTAGGCTGGGAAACTGGCAACGCGCACAAGCGACCCGAACAAGGGATCTTGGGGCCAAGGGCCAGCTACAGCTGCGGCCAGTCCCGCGCTACCAGCTGCAACTACGCCTGGGCATCAACCGGCCAATCCGCCCCTCTCATCAGACGATTCGGGAGCCGATTCTGACACCGTCTCATCGACAGGCGTTGCCGAAATCGCTCGGTCAGACCTACCTTCTGACGACGACCAAGCGGCGCAATACCTACACCTAGGCCATGATCATGCCCAGCGCCGGTGGAGGCGACGCATGGAAAACAAAAACGGTAAGCAGATGTAGACGCGCAGCTAGGTGCGCAGCGCGATTCGCATCCCGTCGAAGCGGCAAGGAACGCGGCAAGAGTGGCACGCGGACGCGCACGTTGCACGGACGGGGAATGGCCACATGCCTTGCACGATTTGGTGATCATGATTTCGAGGCATTGTTGTTCTGTGGATAGGGCAGGGGTCGCAGGCAGACCACTGGGCATGGACAGCACAGACAGCCTCGCTAGCAAATCATGAGCGCCTGGCGTGCCTCTTCGTTCCGTTGCTAACGTCGACTATCGTCGGTTAACGTCTGGGTGTCGACGATGCAGCGCCGATTCAGCGTCGACTAGCGCCAATTCGCAAGAGCCGACAGGGCGCCATGGGAGACCCGCGCGAGTTGCCACTGAAGAATCTGAAAACCCATGCGCGAAAAACGGCAAGAGAATGGCCTGCGTCAGTTGCGCCCGCTCCAGCCACTTCAGGCGGGGCGCTCGAGGGGCAAGTGAGAGGGGGGTGACTCCGCATTTTGCGGTTCAGAGGTTGTCGAGGATGGATTCGAGCTTGCATCGGCGGTACCCCCACATACTAATCGACACGCGCGCCGCCCCGGCGCGCCGGGGAATCTCGTCGCGCGCGCGTCGCGGCGGGCGCTCCAAGGCCACGCCTCTCGCGAAACGCCCCATTGAAGGATGGGCATGCTATATGTTCGGTCTGGGGGCGCGCCTCCGAGGAGGACACATGGCGCTCGCGTGTCTCTGTGCGCCCCGTGCTTTGCGGCCTGGAGTCTGTCGATGATGGCCTCGAGCACGCGGGTTCTCCAGCGCTGGATCTCCCCGCGGGGCCGCCGCCTCAAGGCCCGGCGGCGGGGTCGATTCGACGCCGGCGTTTCCCGGAACACGCAGTGCGAGACGTCGCCGCGAGCAGGGCCCAGAAAATGTCCGACCGCCGACTGGGCCACGGAATATATGCACGAACAAGGGCGCGGGGGAGCACCGCTGATCGCGACACGCACAGCACGCGCGATTGCCCAAGGTTTCAGGAATGCCGCCCCAGTTGCCCGATAGATCGCCTCTCGCGAAGCCCGGGTCACCCCGCAACGCCGCGGCGCGCCGATCGCGCGAGAGGTTGTCATGGCCCAGCGGCGAGCGAGGATCAGCGCATGGCTTCCACGGACAAGCAGACCTCAGTCATCAGTCACAACTGGGGCCAAATCCCAGAAGATCACCGCGAAAAGAAACATAAGCGCGACTTCGTCGTTTTCCACGACGGCGACGACGCTGGGCGCGGCCATGTAACAACCGAAAGCGACGCACCCTTACGGGGCGGTTGATCAGCCCAGATCGGGGGCAGCTCCAGCGATCGCCTCGCCGACCGCCAGGACCTCGGCCAATCCGCCGCGAGCGGGGGCAACGGCCGCGACGACGAACCGTCCAGGGAAGAAGCGGACCCAGCTCGACAAGTACGTTCGGCGGATTCGTCATCACCGACCCACGAGGAGGTTCACGCAACGCCTGGCGACCTCGCCACCGAGCAACGGCGCCGACAAAAGCAGAGCTCCCCCAGGGTCCTCAAGCGAAAAAGCGCCCGACCATCCTCGGGCGCGCGGCGGGAACGCGCGCCCTGAAGAAGCGCCCCTTGAGGAAGGCAAGGCGCCGGTAGAGAAGCCGCCGGCGAGGGGGCGCCCACCGCGCCGAAAGTTGCAGAGTAGGTTGTAGCCGCCAAGGGCAGCACAGTTCTGGCGCCACAACTCGCACTCGCTGCTCGATCGGCCAGGCGCGGCCCAAGCTGCGCCCGCTGGTCGAGGCAGCTCCTGGGCCCCGAAGCTGCAGGATGCCGGCGTCGAGACGTTCGCGGGCCACGGCACCAGCCAGGCCCTTGGCGCGGAATCTCTTCCACCGAGCATCTCCAGACCTTCGAGATCACCGCCCGGAGCGAAACCCGACGCGGAGATGGAGGGGCCCAGGCACCGCCAACGAAGACGCCATTGCATTTGCGAGCTGACGAGCGCGACCCAAAGGCGAAGCCCGCGGGGCCGCCTTCCCATCGCGCGGCGCCGAAGGCGCCCACGCGCGATCTGCGTCGTCGGATGGGGCGCAGGCTCCAACGGCGCCCACCAGGCCACTGGCTCTGCTGGACTGGCCAAGGCCAAACCACCACCACCCACGAGCGCGGACGCGCCCCCTCCCCCATCGGTCGCCGCAGATCCAGACGGCGAGGACAGGCTCGCCCCACCGCGCGCGACAAACTGCGCGGCACTCCATGCCAAGCATCAGCAGAAAAGGTGCAAATCGGAAATCCGCAACCATTCAGGTGGCAAGCCACCCTGACGAATTGAAGACGAGGGAGGACATCCGCACACGAAGCGTTGGGGCGATGGCGCCACTGGCGTCAGAGTAACAAAGCAGCCGACCATGATCCAGATACGCGCGCGAATGGTTGCGCGGCAAAAATGCGGCGCACATCACCAGCAGATTCCTCGAGTGCGCGGCCACGAAAGACACCCGCGCCGGGGCGCGCGAGAGGCGCCTACGATTGAACCGCGACTGTGGGGAACGCGACCAGGTCATATAGCTGCGCGCGACCAATGGCCATTCGCGACCACGCCACTTGCGCCCAGAACCCATACCTCGCAGGTGCGCGCCTTCCGCGAGCGGGGGCACCTGCGGTATGCCGCGCGGGCGACGCGAGTTCGTCATCGCAGGATTCTGCGGAGCGGGGCGACAGCAGCCGCGCTGGCAGCGACGCTCCGAAACCCCTACCGCGCGGCGACCAGCTCTGACGGGTCCAGGCCAGTGCCGCGGCCGCGCCAGCTTGCTCCAATCTTGGGCCAGGCACAGGCTCGCCCTGCGCGACCGCGCTATGCCGCGGGCGCCGCGACTGTCCGCGCCAAAGCAACAGCGATAAGAGATATTAGAACAGCTTCCGCCTCACTCCGCCAGTGGGCATCGGCGGGATCGCATGACGCACCCTGACGTAATGACGGCTGTGGTACACACGACATAGGTAGACCGTTTATTGGCGGAGGACTATCAGCGGCCGCGCGTGGCCACGCCCGCGGAATGGCGCGCAATGCAACCAGGCAAGCGGGCGGGGCCGCACCATAAGAGAATACGTGGCCTCAACGAAAGCGCGAGCATTTAGGATGCAGATGTCTCTGATTGGGCCTCCAGGGTATTTTTATTTTCAAAGACCTACGTCTCCGATCTACCCGGATGCGTCTACGCCGTGTCGGCATTGAGGTCAGTCGTGCCAGCGTGGCATCCACTGGATCGCACGCGCGTGCATAGTTTTTGGAGACTGGTCAATGGATGGCGATGCATGTGCGCCACCAGTACGGAACGCGAGTTGGATCAGGCACGGGCACGGCCAACGACGCGCCGAGCGTCGCGCCCGAACAGGCGCCATCTTCTTCGCGCGTTTTTTTGGCCGACTGGAAACGTCAATTGCGCGCGAATCGACAGAGAGGTGATCTCCCTGAGCGCGTACCCCCGCACAGGAAAGAATTCGCAGACGCATGCGCAAACAACGACCAACGGACCCGTTGATTTCGCAGACGCATGGACAAACACCGACCAACGGACCAAGACGATGTCGTCTGTCGAGTAGCCGTTGATTTCGTCGCGAAAAAGATTTGCCCAAGCACCAAAATCAATGACCACTTGCGGGATGCGACTGGACAGCCCCGGATGTCTGGGCTTGGCCACGAGCTCAAACGCGAGGGGGCGCCGCCAACCCCGCCGACGCGCGAACAGCACTCCCCGCAGATGCCTGGCTCGAACAGAAACGAAAGAACGGACGCAGAATCCAGCATCCAACCAAAAAGAAGCCCCCAAAAGGTCGAAGACGGAAACGACGCCTGCGGCGAAGGCTTTACGGGACTGGACTGCGCCGCATTCCCCACCGACGCTCCGGCAGGAAAACTCGGCGCTGGCGACGATTGCGCATGCTGGCGCCGTCGCCATCGCTCCTACTGTTGCGTTGCTGGCACGACATGTCCGGCGAGAGGTTGGAATCACATGGCACGTTGGGTGGCGGACAATCTCGCCATCAAGAGGGGGCCCGCCTCAGGAGGCAACCTCGACAGACGGGCCAGCGTAGATTTAGTAGACCACCATGTGCAATAAGCCGTCGAGCACAACCAGAACGCGCGTTTCGTCACGATCGCCATTCTAAACCCCAACTGTATAACCGCAGAGGCCTTTTCGCATGTCATCGCGAAGGTCAATTACAATACGTGACGTTTGCGTTAAGTCCGTTGCTATACAAGACGACCTGTGGCGCAAGTCGTGGGCACGCGGGTCCGCGAAATCCCACCGTGGAAAGCCATGCCAAACACGAGGTCACATGCAGGCAGATATCGGACCAATGCTCCGCGGGTCTAAGGGCACGCATCTCCGCAACCGTACGACGATGATGGCAAATCGCGCAACTAGATTCTGTCCAGACGAAGATGCGAGATGCGCGGGCCATCGCGAACACGCAGAGCTACGCATTGTGGGAGTTAGTCAGTGCTCCTCCATATACGCACGAGATGCAATCTCTCACCGTAGATGCGATCAGGATAGCAGGGGACCCATCTGCTTCTGGCCATGACCTTTTTGCAGGTCGATCGCAGGCGCAGATTTTTGTTGTCAACAATGTCAGCGTTGACCTAGGCGACCTCGGCATGTCGCGACTGTCCGACGGCGCTGGCGGTCTGAGATGCCCTGCATGTGTCGGCCCAGACACACTTGCAACCCACGGCAATGTCGCCGGTGTGTCGTGAAGCCTCATTATTGGGAGTGTCCTGCCTTAAACTACAGAAGCAAGAAGGCGGGCCACCTATGAGCACCACGGGGATGCTGATTTGCCAAGCCTTGGCAACCACCCGACATCTACGGCCAGGGCCCACTGGCAGCACCAAAACGGGCCCCAGCACCAGCTGCGCTGGCAGCAGAACCCGCGCAACCAATTGCGCGGCCACGCGCGCCACTACGGATGCGTTGAGCTCCTGGCGGGGCTGATCCGACAGCAGGCGCCAGCAGCTGCGACGTGGCTCGAGGAGTTCGCGGGGGTCGCAGTTGCGAACGCACAGGGGAGTGGCGCCGGCAGCTCCAACAACCGCCAACGCGTCGTAGGCCGACGCGGGCGTGAGCAGCGTGGCGAAGCACGGCCACGCGCGGGGTTGCACGACCAGGCGCGCTTTGACATCCAGGCAAGCCTCCAAAACATGCGAAGCTTCAACCGGGCAATGGTCGTCGAGGAGCTCCATAACTTTTACTTCCGTTGGCATCGTGTCTCAGACACGAAAGCGCGCATGCGATTGTCAAAGGTGGCTCTAAACAGCACGCCTCATCAACATGACTACAGGTGCATGCGACTCATTGCCGCAGCCTCCCAGACAACATCACCGAAGAAGTCGAATGCGACGCGTCGTTGTATTATTCGCGCGTTGCTTTCGCATCACCGACAGATGCATCCAATGGACGGCTGGCCAACAGGTAACTCGCCAGGCGATGCATACTTCGACGCCCATAACCAATGATGGAGTCAACGCGGCCGAGTTAAAGTTCACATTCCGGCGGCGAAGGCGCCTTTAGCAACGACGCCGCCAAGTCCACCTTGAAGGCCAGCGGCGCGGAAATTCGCATCCGCGTCCGATACCGCTGCGCCCCCGCCATCGCAGCACGCAACGGCGTTCTTCGACGCGCAGTACTGTCATGGAAGAGGAACTGAAGAGGATGAACATATTCTGGCGCCTTTGTTGTCTCTGCGACCGCGCATCTCCACATCGAGCCGCGCGCGGCCGACGGCCAGCCCGCCTCCCAGATTTGCCCGCGGTAGGTTACGAGAAAGGCGCGGAGGCGTCAGACCATAGTCGCGAACGGGAGATCAGGGAGGCAAGTATCAAGTCCACCACGAAAGTGACTGTTGTAGCCAGCACCAACGGAGCTTCTCGCATCAAAGCAACACCAGCGGGACAGCACTATCATCTGCTTGGTGATCACGTAGACTATCACTGGCCAACTACCACACAGGACGATCGGGGAGGCTGGAATGGGCCACGCCCCGTCACGCGTTTCTACCCCGACCGAGGTCAGGCATTAGTTAGGGCCGGCGGGCGAGACGTCTCGGCACGGCATCCAGACACATGTCGCACGCAGTGCGGAGAGGCGCCATCGCCCATGATGTCGGCTGCGACGCGACAGCCATGCGCGCAGTGCCGGCCTTTATCGCGAGCCTTTCTGCGGGGGGACTTGCCATGGCGCTTGGCCCCCTGCCCCAGAGCAGGCCACCTGCAGATGGCCGCGGCGAGAAAGCTTTCGCCGAAGGTATATCTAGCTTTGTATCGGGAACTCTTTCCGTACTGAAGCTTTTGTAGCCGTGCGCTTGGCCAGGGGGATCCACGGGCTACCCGCTGCACCTGATCCTGGCGCATGTGCGATAGCATTTTACGATCACGACACTATCCCTGGATTTCACTTTGACGAGTCGGATGGCACAGGCCTGAACTGACCCGGCATCATTGAGTTCACCCACGCACGCATCATCCAAATCCGCAAGTCCCCAGAGCGATGGCAGGTCTCGACGAAGACCAACCCTAGTTTGAGGGCGCGGCGGGCGCCGCCGTCGTGCGGACGCGCGCAGGGGGATCGCGACCAAGCCGTGCCAGCCGCTGACAACGGCCGACCTTCCACGATCAAAGAAGAGGCGGGGCTTGATCTTGATGCCCGTGCTCTTCGAGGCAAGGCACGTGGACCTTTGGAAGAAATGGAACTCATGGAGGACACTACATTGGAGCCCCCAAACACCGCGCCGTCTGATATGATGACCGACAGTGGCGAGCTGGTAGATTTGGCCAGTGACGACCAAGGCAACTTCCATCATCAGGGCCACTTGCAGTACGACGCTGGGCAGACGCACCTCGCCACCTCGGCGCTGACTCGACGCTGGCGAGCACGGTTAGCATGCCGATGTTCTGCTCTACAGCGCGACGCTTGAAGTCGCGCCGACGCAACAGAAACAAATACAGCGCAACGATAATGATTAGACCACGACGCGAGCGCATGCGACCGCTGCATCAAAGGGGGCCGCCGACGTCGAGGAAGACCGCCTACTCGCGAAGGCGCGGGCGCAGGCGCTTCCTGCCCCCCGCTCTGGCATGACAGAGCGTTCTTCAAAAATCATGATTTTAGGAAAGCGCCAAGCATCATGACCTCCAGACACGCGCAGGCACGTGCATTCTTGATACACGGGAGAGGCGATATGGAATTCAATATAAGGCTACGCCTGGTGCTTCGCGGTTCAATGGGCGCCGAGGCCTCCGATGCGGAGACCATCTCCAGTGCGTCCAGACGGGCCAGCCAGAGACCTGCTCACAGGCGCGGCCGCGCGCTGGACATCGTGGACCATCTGGCCCATGGACATGGACAATCCTTGCCTGAAGGGTCTGACTTGCAGCGGACTAGCTGTCGCCGCGAGCGAGCAATAAAAACGCGTGGCATGTTTGACATTGCCACCTGGCTCAGCCTTGGCGTTCAGAATATTGCCGGGCGTTGAGCGGCAAGATGCATCAAGGCGCAGTCCACCGCGCTTACAGCCTGGCACGCGCGCCAAGGACGCCCCGGTGACGCTCTCGCTGAAGGCCGGGCCCATCGCGCGAGGCTACGGCCCCGAACCGACTTCTCAGAACGAAGAGCCCGAGATCGAACCAGAATGCTTAACCGCCAAAAACGTCGGCGACAAATATGGCAGGAGGCCGCGCGGCGCGCCGAGACCGAGGCGGCGAAGTCACGCTCGAGCAGGATGAATATATTAAACAGATTCGCCCCATGCAACATTCAGAGCTACCCGGGGCAGAGGCGGGGGAAACGGCGACGAAAAACTTTGTCAGATAGGTGAACCAGCTCGCGCGAAGCTATGGCGTGCGCCTTGATTATCAAAGCACATTTGAGGCCATGCGCGATCTCTCTACAGCGTGCCCAAGAACCGACCTATGTATAAGCACGTCGGCCCAGCGCCATTTCCGACGGGAGAAGTGGACCTGCATAGCGACTCCAGCGACCATCGCCTCACTGGGGATGCCGACGACGAGGCCAATGGGCACGGCGTCGGAAGCGTCGAACTCGTCCTGCGTGGACACGCGCCTAGTGGGAGAGCGACTGCCCACCTTACAGACGCGCACTGCCAGCCACAGCAACTACAAGTACGTTCCAGCTATTCAGCGGAGACACGATCAGCAGCCCATATCTCGGAGCATTGCTACCCAACCGTCGTCACGCTGCACGAATTCAAAGCCCCGTCTTAGAGATAGGTGGTCTTTGCATAAACGCAGTACTTACCTCTGATGCTGTGTCTGTCTTCATGTTCTTGCCCAGCAAGGATTTAATGAAACCTGCTGCATGTATCCTGCTCTGGCACATCAGTTGGATTCGGGAGATAGTTGGGAGAGGTTTCGTGCATAGTGTACAGAGTGTGATTCTCGCGGCGCGACGTCCGATGGACAGCCTAAAAGCTGCCTCGACCGCGACTGTCTCCGACAAGTAGTGGTGGGTAGTCAGTTATGCAAGCGTGAGGTAAAGCGATGCGTACCGTACAGGGTCAAACAGGCAGCATGTCTTGAACCTGGCCGACGGAGGGGCGGCATGTTGCCCGGTCATGGGCGTTCCCTTGCTAATGTTTTTTCGGTTCCATATTGAAAGCCATCTTGACCGCTGGCATTTTAGTTGTTTCGTCCAGAATTCGGTGTCTGCAGTTTTGTTCGGACGCCACGAATGTACATTCACATCCTTGAATACTTTTGGGTGGACTCGTTGCTCACCTGGAGTAGCTAAAATGCCCGCTGTACGGCCGCAGCTAATACAGTGTGAGATACTTAACGAAGCTTGACGTGGCCCGACCCTCGACTCCTACACTTTTATTGTGAAAAAGACATGTTAGAACCGTCACGCCTGCGCCCGCTACAGTTTGTATCTGCGTTTAGCCACTCACATGTGACTGCCCCGGTTACGCGGTACTATTGTATATGGTTAACGGAGAACATAGTTACACAATGGCGTCCCTGATTCCATGCCTCATAGTGCGCCTATCCCTTCACAGTCTCGATAAATAATGGAGTGCCATCGCACGCCAAAGGCGTAGTTTGTACTTCGGTTTACCATACCAGTGTCGATTCATTCCGTGCAAGCACGGTGGATAACGATGCAAGGCGTCAAGCGCGGATGATCAAGCTGAAAAGTGTGAGTTTGGATGGGGTGTCCATCGATTGCGAAGGCCTTGCGGCCGGTACCGCCTACCCTGAAGGGGGACGTTGACGACGACGGCGGCGGTGGCGGCGGCCACGACGACGACGCTGACGTGGGCCCGAGTCCTCAGGGATGTTTCTTGGGGTCTATTGGGAAGGCTCCCGGGGGCCTCTGGGGGGGAATTTTGGGGTTATTGGGAACCTCTTGGGAGCCTCTCGGGGAGGCCATTTCGGGTGTCCCGGGCGGCCTCCTGTGGGCTTCTTGGGGCATCCCGGGAACCTCTTGGGGCTCCCTGGGGGTCCCCCGGGGCCGAGGTTCGGGGCGATCTTGAGGGCCTCTTCGGCCGTCTTGGAGCGGCGGGAGGCGGATCGGGCGGGAACGCCAAATCTGTCAAAACCCTAGGGACAATCAATCATGTTTGCCTCTTGGGGCCCTCTCGGGAGTGCCTTTGGAGGTCTTCTTGAATATTTGTTGGTCTCCTGGGCAGTCTGGGAGCGTGAAGGCGTTTTGGACCGGTCGTTTGGCGATTGGGAGCCCTCTTGGACTGTCTCGGGGGCCTCTTGGGACACGCTTGGCCAGGAGGGGATGCGTATCTGACCCCCCCCCTCCCAGGACCCCTCCCAGGACCCCCCCCCCGCGCGAGGAGAAAGCGCATTTGGGTGGCGACCCCCCCCCCCCGGGACCTCCCCTGGGACCGCCCCCCCCCCCCGGCGCGGAGAAGGGATCAAGGGAAGGGGTTTCCCTTCGATTCGATTGCGACATTGCGAGGTTTTTGTCTCGCTGACAGGCTTGAGGAGGGTGCAGGGAAAGGGAACGACGCAGACGACGACTGACGGAGACGACGACTCGAACAGACAACCCCCCCGCGCACGCCGACAGGGTCGGCGGATTTGTCGATACGTGGGCCGGACACCTGGCATGTTCTTAGAAGAATGTTCCCAATAGAGGCGGACACAACCATGCATAGATCAAATGTCTGATAGCTTGAGGAAGCAGTTCCGGGATGTGCCATGGCCATGGCCGACGCCCATGGAGGTACGAATCGGCTCGCGCACGGAGCTTCCCCGGTCCCAAACCAGCAGCCGAGGGCGGTTGACAAAATTGCGTGGGTGCTCAGCAAGTTGAAGGTAATGTCATCTGGTGGGCGAGGATTCGTATTTTGATACCAGCCGTACCCGTTGCTTCCAGTCGACGACTGACGCCACGATAGCGACATGACCCATCCTTCATGACGTAGCACGGTCTCGTCGGCGTCGTCACCGCCATTAGTCACGTCCTTCCCGCGCCCACCCAGAGCCGCTTCGAGCCTACGCATTCTCATGCGAAGGGCCGGGCGGACCATCCGAGTCCCGGGCCCCGCCGCAGACGGGAGGCGCGCGGCGGCATCCCCATGGGCGTGTCTGGGCCTCCAGGCAGGGCCATGGCGGCCCGGGCGGCGCTTGCCGGGGCGCTGCTCGCGGAGGCCAGTGCCGTCGATCACCTGATCTCTGGGAGCTCGACTCTGCTTCCGATCGTGGACCGGTGGGCCCGGTGGTTCAGGTGGGAGCCCAAAGAGCATACACCACCACCGCGTCGATACCTCGTCGTCTCCTCCTTCCAGCGAGGGGGAGGGGAGGGGGAAAAACAAAAAAAAACATAACAAAACATGTGTTGTTCTTTGTGTGTGTGTGTGTGCATGTGTGTGTGTGCATGTGCATGTGTGCATGTGCATGTGTGCATGTGTGATGTGTGTGTGCATGTGCATGTGCATGTGTGTGTGCATGTGTGTGTGTGTGTGGGTGGGTGTGTGTGTGTGTGTGTGTGTGTGTGTGTGTGTGTGTGTGTGTGTGTGTGTGTGTGTGTGTGTGTGTGTGTGTGTGTGTGTGTGTGTGTGTGTGTGTGTGCGTGTGTGTGTGTGTGTGTGTGTGTGTGTGTGTGTGTGTGTGTGTGTGTGTGTGTGTGTGTGTGTGTGTGTGTGTGTGTGTGTGTGGTGTGTGTGTGTGTGTGTGTGTGTGTGTGTGTGTGTGTGTGTGTGTGTGTGTGTGTGTGTGTGTGTGTGTGTGTGTGTGTGTGTG